>CM077165.1:116514149-116964870 GCA_039583875.1 Platanthera guangdongensis | reverse complement strand
CAAAATAAGAAGTGACCATGGTACTGAAGTCCAGTCTGATAGTATGACAAAGCTATGTGAAGAATTTGAGATATTTCAGGAATTTTCTTCACCAATAACACCTCAGCAAAATGACATTGCTGAAAGGAAAAATAGAACCTTGATTGAGGCTGGTAGAACCCTATTAAGTGACACATCTCTCCCTGAATATTTCTGGGCTGAGGCAGTTAATACTGCATGTCATGTGATTAATAGGGCTACTATCACCAAGTGCCACAATAAGACCCCCTATGAGATTGTGAAAGGCAGAAAACCAAATCTATCCTATTTCAGGATCTTTGGTTATAAATGCTATATACTTAATAATGGTAAGTCTTACTTAACCAAGTTTGCTGCCAAATCCCAAGAGAGGATTTTTGTTGGGTATAACAACAACAGTAAGGCTTATAAGGTCTACAACTTGACTACTCAAGTTGTAGAAGAGTCAGTACATGTAGTCTTTGATGAAGCTAGATTCATTAACAATGAATTGTTTAGAAGTATTTGCAGCTCCACAGGTGTGACTGAGAAGATGAACAAGCTTACTATTGAAGAAGGATCTACTGCAAGTCAGCAAGTAGATGATAGTGGCTGTTGTCCAGGGGAGTAATAGATGCACCTGATGCAGAAGAAGACCAAGGAGTGCAGCAAGTTAAAGAAGCCGAAGGAGTACAACCTGAAGACAGGCTGCCTCCAGCAAATAAACATCTAAAAGATCATCCAGCCAATCAAATTATTGGTGATATCAGATAAGGGGTACAAATAAGGAGCAGAAATCTAAGTTCAGTACTCTACTCCAGTTTTCTATCCCAAGTAGAGCCAAAGAAATTTGAAGAAGCCATCCTAGACCCTCATTGGATTGAGGCTATGCAAGAGGAACTGAACCAGTTCAAAAGATGCAAAGTCTGGGAGCTTGTTCCTAAACCAAAAGACCACAACATAATTGGAACTAAGTGGATCTTTAGGAACAAGATGGATGAACATGGAGTGATTAAAAAGAATAAAGCTAGACTGGTTGCTAAGGGATATAAGCAGGAAGAAGGTATTCACTTTGATCAAACCTTTGCTCCAGTAGCCAGACTGGAGGCAATAAGGATGTTCTTGGCCTATGCAACCTATCAAGGGTTTAAAGTATACCAAATGGATGTTAAGTCAGCCTTTCTGAATGGAAATCTGAAGGAAGAAGTCTATGTGGAACAGCCATCAGGTTTTGTTGATTCAACTAAACCTAATTATGTTTATAGACTTAGGAAGGCTTTGTATGGGTTAAAACAAGCCCCTAGGGCTTAGTATGAAACCCTGTCTAGTTTCCTCATTGAGAATAAATTCACAAGGGGGAAAATAGACAAGACTCTATTCCTTAGGGAATCCAGAGGCAAGATCATTCTAGTCCAAATATATGTAGATGACATCATATTTGGGTCTACTGAAAGTAGTCTTAGCAAAAAGTTTGCAAAACTAATGCAAGGATAATTTGAAATGAGCAGTATGGGGGAACTTAAGTTCTTCTTGGGTCTCCAAGTTAGACAGACTGAGGATGGTTTATCCATATGCCAGTCTAAGTTCACCCTAGAATTAATAAGGAAGTATGGTATGGAATCATCCAGTACCATGAAAACTCCTATGGGGTCAAGTATGTCTCTTAGCAAAGATGATGCAGGGAAACCTGTAGATGAGACTTTGTATAGAGGGATAGTTGGATCCCTACTATATTTGGCTGCAAGTAGACCAGATATCATGTATGCTACATGTGTCTGTGCTAGGTACCAAGCACGTCCTAAAGAATCTCACTTGACAGCAATCAAAAGAATTTTGAGATATCTTAAGGGCACTCCTTATCCAGGCCTTTGGTACCCTAGGAATGGAGACTTTGAACTGACAGGTTATTCAGATACAAATTTTGTAGGCTGCAAGGAAGATAGGAAAAGTACAACTGGAACCTGTCAATTCCTAGGTGGAAGACTGATATCATGGAGTAGCAAGAAACAAACAAGTGTAGCTATCTCCACAGCAGAATCAAAGTATGTGGCTGCAGGAAGTTGCTGTGCTCAACTTCTATGGATTCAACATCAGCTAGAAGACTATGGTATACAAGTAAGTAGAACGCCTCTATTTTGTGATTCTACTAGTGTTATTTCTATTGCAAACAATCCTGTCTCTCATAGTAGGACTAAGCACATAGAAATAAAATACCATTTTCTAAGAGAACATGTGGAAAAAGGAGATATTTCACTAGAATATATAAATACAGATAATCAACTAGCTGACATGTATACTAAGCCCTTAGATGAAACCAAATTCAATAGGTTCAAAATTAAATTAGGTATGATAAACTTAGAATAAGTTTTCAAAATTGGCTAAGTAAAATGGTGTCAACACACAGAGTTGTCTGTGTCGACACATAGAAGTGGTGTCGACACTTCAGAGAAATGGTGTCGACACATCTAGGAAGTCTGTGTCGACACTTCAGAGAATTCGTGTCGACACATGCAGAGTAGGTATCGACACATCCAAGGTGGTGTCGACACTTAGGCTTTACTTAGAATTAGTCTAGTAAAGTCTCGACTAAGTGTCGAGCAAAGTGGTGTCGACACATATATTCTGTTAACTATACTTGTGTCGACACATAGTTGTCGAGACATTATAAGTCTGTGTCGACACTTATCAACAGTGTCGACACAATTTAAGTATTTTGACGCGCTCTTTCATATTCGATTCTAGAAAGGTATAAATAGGTTTTCGCCATTGTCTATCGACACGCTCACCAAAGTTTCGAGACCAAACTTGTGTGTCGACATCTCTCTTCTCTAGATTCAAATTTCTTCAAACCCTAATGACGCCCAAGCTAGAAGAGAATGTGAATGAAGGATATGAACTCGTGCGGCACGCTTTTGATGACGCGGAACCAGAGATCAAAGGCGTGATAACCCTAATAGAAGAGACAGGGTTAGAATTTCTTGTTTCCGAACCGACCAAGATATGAAAGAAAGAAGTCCTGGAATTTCTGACTGCAGCAACCCTAGATGAATCAGGACTCAAAATTAAGTCAAGAGTTCATGGGGCAAAGGTGAAGGTCTCTCCTAAGAGTCTGAGAAAGGTACTTCAACTACCTAGGACTAAGGAAGAAGAAGATGTTTCTGCTACTAAGACTAGAGAAGCATTAACATGGTGTGGTTTGGACTCAAATCTGAAAATAGGATCTGTTTTCAATAGGAAGGGAATGAACATACAAGGGAAATTCTTATCTGAAATTGTTGGCAAGGTTATCTTGAGCAAGCCTGGAGGGCATGACAGAATATCAGCTCATATGTTTAGTCTAATGACAAGAATTATCTTCAAACTAGAAACTGATTGGTCTGCAGTTGTGTTTGAGAAGATAAAAGAGAGTATGAAAAAGCCTAATTTGGGTAGGATTCTAAGTCTTTACCTGGCTGGTAGTATACCAGAGGTCATGAGTCAAGCAGCTGGAACTAAGATTAACCATATGAGGAGAATGGATTTGAGAATCTTCTCTAGGTGGGATAGAGTCTTGACCAAGGAAATGCCAACTCCTGAGAAGGAAACACCCCTGAAGAAGAAGAAAAAGACAGCCCTTGTGGCTCAAGAATCATCAAGCAGCTCTGAAGAGCATGTAGTGTTCACTCCAGATGAGGAAGAAACTGGAAATGCTGGACAATCTCCAGCAAGACAAGAAGATGCAGAGAGGCAGGGGGAGCTACCACAAGCAAGCCCAATTCACCAAGATTCAATCCAGGGGGAGCCTCGACTTGTGGATGAGCCAACTCCACTAGAGAGTAAACAAGCTACCCACACAATACTTGAGGTAATAACTGAAATTAATGAATTAGATTTCCCTATTGAGGATGATGTTTTGTCTGATTCATTACCTAATGTTAATCAGCAAACACAAACACATAACCAACCCCAAGATGTTGTCATGGAGGACACATCTGTTGCTGGTCAAGTTGTTGATGAGTTAAGAGTTTCTCCACCCCATCCACAACAGGAATTTACCCTAGAAGAGCTATTCTCAGATCTTCTACAAATAGATTTTGAGAAAGAGAAAGCTGCTGCTGAGGGGGAGAAGGCCCATGTTGAGGGGGAGCATGTAGATATTGTTGAGGAAACTGCAAGGGAGGAGACTGAGGTGCCAAAAGATGCTGAAGGGCTACAAAGGACTGATAAGGAGTTACATCCTAGTCCTAAGGACAATGTTGATATAGCTAGTACATCTGCATCTGAAGATGAAGAGGCTGCAAGAGCCAAGAAGAGGAAATTCCAAGTCTTTAAGAGAAGGAGCCAGAATTATAAGAAAGCTTTACAAATAATTGCACCACAGCCTGCACCACAACCAGCCCCATCTACAATTTCAGTTCTCTGATGGTTGCATTACAGATAAAGATGGATGAGCAAAGGCAAGCTCTAGAAAAGTACATAGATGAGGGACATAAGTCATTGCAATTTGATCTGGCCCAAGACATTAAGTCCATCAGATTTGAAATGAATCTGAATAAGAAAGAAATGACTGACTGCTTCCATAAGGGTGGAAATGCAGTAGTCTATCTAGCAACTCATCAGGAAAAGATCAAAACTCAAGTGGATGATATTACAGTGAAGCAAGGCTATGTCCTGGAGAACCAGCTGAGAATGGATGATAATCTCACTGCTTCACACAATGCAATAGTAACAGAAATGAAGAATATAGCTTCTGGTCAAACTGCAGCTCTAACTACAGCCAAGGCAGAATTTGATAAAGCATTACAAGAAGGTATCACTGCTGTTACTTCTGCACTTCAGGATTCTCAGAAGCTAATCACTGAAAAACTCCAAAGGTTGAAACCTTTCTACAAAGATGGAGTAAACTATCTGAATGCTTAGATAAGATTCCAGAAAGATGATCTAAGAGATCACATTGAAAGAGAAGTCATAAAGGGGGAGAGGGTGTTAGTCAAAGCCAGCTCTGATCATGCAAAGTGGATTTCAAATTCCATCAGAGCCACCCTTGGATATCCTCCATTATGTGATGATGACAATGTTGCAGAGTCTGGGATTAATCCTGCATATCTTGGAGGGGAGCAAGCTGAAGTGGCTCAAGTAATATACCCTCCACCAGACTTTGATATGATACATCAAGACATACAATCAATGTATAGCCCTCCTGAGGGAATTCAGAAGGTCATCATAGAGAAAGTGTTTCAGCCAGTGCCAGAGGCTATACTGAAAGAACAAGAGGCTTTGCAGAAAGAACAAGAAGCCCAATTGTCTAAAAAGAGATTCAGGGAGCAAGCTGAATTGAGGCCTGATTTTGAACAGTGGAGCCCCACCTCCAGGAATATCATTTTGACTGCATGGAAGGCTGCCAAGGACAATATCCAGGATAGAAACAAGTGGTATTCTGAACTGGAGTGGAGGAAGCATGAGACCAGACAAGAGGCAATTGTGCAATATAGAAGAAAGGCTAAGATGGGAAAGCTACCTCCTACTGCCCAGGAGCCTAGCAAGTACTTTCCAAAGCCTTATCATTACTTTGAAAGGCAGAAAATAAAAGCTGAAGAATTGCAAAAGAAGGATCTTAAAGGAAAGAAGCCTGCTGCTGCTGAAGATGCTGAAGCCCCTGTCCAAGCAAAGATACAATCAGGAAAGGGCATTGTGATCAAGGAGCCTGAGCAGCAATAGGATATAATTTTTCTTTAGTTTACAGTTGTAATCATTTGATTTTAAACTCTGTGTAAACTTTTGAATAAAGAAAATGTTGAAGTTCTTAGAACTATGTGATATGTGTTAAATTTATTACATTATTGTTCTGAGATATTTGTGTATACATGTTTGTTTATACATATTTATGTACTTACCCTGTTATATAATCTTGTTTTACATCATACTGTGATTTTGTTATGTATGGTGTATATCATTGACTAAGGGTTATGACTTCTCCAAATAGGGGGAGATTGTTGGGTACATTGAAATAAATGTACCTGATTTGAAGAAGCGTCACCCTACTCAATGATATACATCAAAATGTATTTGATGTGCTTTGAGTTTAGTTGTGCAGGTTAAGTATTTGCAGGGAAAGCTGAAAAGTTTCTAAGTCCATGTGTCGACACCCAGAAGAAAAGTGTCGACACTTAAGAAGACTTGTGTCGACACCCAGAGAAGCAGTGTCGACACTTGGAGTAATTGTGTCGACACCAGGGATGCAGAGTCGACACCAGAAGGAAAGTGTCGACACATACAGGCCGTGTCGACACTCAATGAAGAAATGTCCAGAGAAGCAGTGTCGACAATTAGAAGCAGTGTCGACACCCAGAGGAACTTTGTCGACATCAGAAAGTGTCGACACTTGGAGGCTGTGTCGACACTCAGCAAAAGTTCAACAAATTCTAAGTACAAGTGTCGACACAAAGTAGATGTGTCGACACTCAGCCAAAGTCTCAACACATGAAGAATGTGTCGACACAAAGGATCAGTGTCGACACACAGCAAAAGTCTCAACACATGAAGAAAGTGTCGACACTTGGAGGCTGTGTCGACACTCAGCAAAAGTTCAACAAATTCTAAGTACAAGTGTCGACACAAATGAGATGTGTCGACACTCAGCCAAAGTCTCAACACATGAAGAATGTGTCGACACAAAGGATCAGTGTCGACACACAGCAAAAGTCTCAACACATGAAGAAAGTGTCGACACTAGGAGGCTGTGTCGACACTCAACAAATTTCAATGAAGTCTAAGTACAAGTGTCGACACTAAGAAAATGTGTCGACACTGAGCAAGTATCAACACAGAAGGCAAGTGTCGACACTAAGAAAATGTGTCGACACTCAGCGAGTATCAACACAAGAAGATGTGTCGACACAAAGGAGTTGTGTCGAGACTTACAAGAATTCAACTAAGTACTAAAGAAGGAGTTGTGTCGACACACAATATCAGTGTCGACACATGTTGAAAAAGCAGTGTCGAGAAGCAGATTCTACAACACAAGGAGTTGTGTCGACACCATGAAGGCTAGTGTCAACACTTAGTCAACTTGTGTCGACACTTAGTCTATAAGTGTCGACACTTAAATACTGACTATCTCGATACTTTCAGACAGTTACAGAAAATTCAAGAAGTGACTGGATGACTTGACAGCTGCCATTCTAGCCGGTCTACTGCAACTGTCTGAGATGTCAGAAAGTTGTTAGGAACCGGATCAGCCGGTCACCATGACGAAAGTCTATATAAAGGCTTATTCTGTCAACAGAAGATGATGATAAAACAACAATCAAAGAAGAGTTGGAAGCAATTCATTGAAGAATCAATTCAAGTAAAGATCTAAGTAGTTGGAGAGAGAGAGCTCCTTCCAAGAAGACAGCTGTGGAACCAGGTTGTGAAGAAAGTTTCAGACTGAGTTCTGATTCATAAGTTAGCAGTGATTGAAGATCAGCTGCATAGAGACTCAACCCTATTGTGTTCTAAATTCAAGAAGCTTTGAAGGAAGCCAAGGAAGGTTGATCTCAACAAAGTTCTTCCAAGAACTCTTCAAGAAACCAGACAACTCTCCTCTCTCATTCTGAGTTGTAGGTTTACACTTTGTAATTTTAATTTCTTGTATGATCCTAAGAGATCTGAGTTGTAAGCCTGAAATTATAAAGGCTGAGTGGTAGGGCCTGTGTGCCTGAGTGTAGGAGATCCATTTCTCTGAGTGTAGGCCTTGTTGAGGGCTGAGTGTAGGCCTTGTTGAAGGCTGAGTGTAGGTCTTTGTGAAGACTGAGTGGTAGGGCCTTGGGCCTGAGTTGTAGGAACCTGATTGGGGTTCTGTGTGTAAGATCTGAGGATCTGAGGTATAGTGGAGGAGTTTGGCCAAATCTAGTACACTACTAGATAGGCGAAGGGGGAAAGTGGATGTACCCAGACCTTGGGAAACCATTATAAAACTGTGTGTACTCTGCGTGTGTATGATTCTGTGGTTGCTGTTTTATGCGCTGTGAAATCTGTGATTAAATCTGCCTAAAAGTTTAAAAAGATTAAAGTCACCTATTCACCCCCCCCCCCTCTAGGTGATTAGGTACAATTTCTTTCAATGACTATGTTATACTTCATACAAATGCAACTCACACATATGACTCTATGCACACATACCTTTAGTTCACACTTTTTGGAGGTAGCTTACCTCTCTGGCATCAACCTCGTGGCTTACGGCGGCAGTGGAGCGGGCTTCTCCACTACTAGGCTGGTATGCACACTATCTAGTCTAGACCTCTCATACACCTCTGTATACGTCTTAGATGCATTTTAGAGTCTCTGTTTACTATTGCTGGAATATACAAATCTTTTTGCTAAGTGATAAGTCATTAGGAAAATGTCACCAAGTCACTAGACTAAGTTTGTCCTTTAGACCTTATCGACTTGTCAAGTCAACATACTCCCGTCGGTGTGACGACTAAGCAAGTACCAAAGACACACCATATCTTATACACATGCAAGCGTATTGTAGGACCCCCAACCTTTGCCCCGGGTCGGGTCAGAGGGGATCATACTTGCCCAAGACGTCCACCCAGTGCTCCTTAAGGGGTACCCACTTTGCTAAGCACTAGTTGGCCGACTTACTCGGCTTGAATCACAACATTCACATAATATCACAGATTATTGCGGAAGTATTAACAGGAAACCACAACAAATATATATAACAATATATATTTAATAAAAATCGCAAAAAGTCGTAGCCACTGTTTATACATGGAGCTCGTAGGCTGTACAGTACTACAACTAACAACTCCTCCCTCTCCAACTCTGCTTGCTAGTTCTCACGTCTCGAAACTCTAGAGACGACATGGGTGCCTCTGCTCAGGTAGTCCTATCAGCTGCCGTATCGTCCTACAGCAGCAGCTCGCTACGGTGCTCCATCTCCTATGAATGGTTATTTAAATAACCGTTAGTCACAGAGATAAGTGGAATCAAATCTCCTCCCCGGATCTATATGCTGAGGACGAGCACACGCACCCAACAAAATAAGATAGACGAGGCAAGAAAGTTCAACACAACTTCTTAGAACAGAAAAACAACAAAGTACTCCTAAACTACTCCTTCAAAATATCTGTAGTCCCCAACCATGGCACCAACCGGTCCATTATATAGGCAAAGAGACGAATGAATATAAGAGGCTAATGAAGGGTTGAAAGGTGAAGAAGAAAAGTTGGAGGTGTAAATATGCATTAATGAGAGGGCATGAGGAGGTGGATTTAATTCCTTATCAAGAGGAAGGTGGCGGAAAATGAAGAGGTAGGAAAAGGTTCATGGAAATAAAGGTGGCTGAAATGAAGAGGTAGTGTTGTTTTATTTAAAATAAAGAGGAATATAGCCAACTATTCATGAATGGAGGTGGCGGTAGTATTGGAAGGAGGACATGAAGAGTCATTCACATTAAGGGATGGCAGCCATTTTAATTAGAGGAGTTTGATTGAGCAACATTCATGAAAGGTTTACTTGAGATGTAGATGGAGGTTGCCGGCTTTGTCGGAGGAATGCAAAAAGATAGCACATGAAGGGAATAGGAGGTGGTTCGGCCATGGATGGGAGGTGAAGTCGAAGAGGTGGCTGAATGAAGAATTGGAAAAGCCATATTAAACGGAGGGAGGGGTTAATGGTGTTGGAGGTTGATTGTTTTGACCAGTCAACAAGTCAAAAGTTTGGATTTAATATTAGTTTATGTAAGCATTTATTATGAGAGAGTGTGTGTATTTATGATGAGAGAGTTTTTCTAGTTTTTCTTTGCCTATATAAAGCCCCCCCCTGTACATTTTTTGATTGATGAAAGTAGAGAGATAAACTCCCCAACATTTGTTCCTATTTAGAGAGAGAGAGAGTGGGAAGCGCCGCAGCGCTGGTGTGTTTTTCTGTCCGGGCGGTTAGGAGTTTGAAGCCGGGCGACTTAGTGAGCTCGCAGCGAGAGAGGACTCGCGGCTTGCGCGACCCGCGTTTTGGTGATCTCGGCAGGGGGAGCTCGCACTGGTGTGGCTCTCGCAGGTGGAACTCGTGCAGGAGGAACTCGCCAAGCGAGTAGCAGTGCTCTTGGCGTCGTGGTCGCGAGTAGACGGACCTCGCCACGCGAGTTGGGAGGTCAAGCCGCGCGTGGAGTGCGGTCTCGCCTGGTGGTTTAGGCGCGAGGTGGTGAAGGCGATCTCGCTGGGTTGTGTTCGCGAGTGGTGGCGGGAGCTCGCTTGCGAGAGGCGGTACTCGCCTATAGTGGGAAGGAGCCCGCGCGGTTTGTAGCGGTCTCGCCGGGGTGAAGCCGCGCGACTTGGTGGTTTCGCAAAGTTGGTCTCGCCGAGTCCTTAGAGGATTTTTTGAGGCAGCAGGAGCCCATACACGTTTCCAACAAGTGGTATCAGAGGGAGGTTAGGACCCTCGGAAGGTTTGAAGTAGGGGAGAGATGGAGTTTGGAGGTGCCGTGCCGGGGCAAGTCCCCAAGTTGACGAAGACCAACTATGGGAACTGGAGCATCCAGATGAAGGTACTCCTAGCCTCAAAGGAGTTGTGGGAGGTAGTAGAGGATGGTGTGGAGGTGCTGACTGCCGAAGCAGAAGCCGCGTTGACGAACGCACAGAGGACAGCACTGAGAGAAGCTAAGAAGAGGGACAAGAAGGCATTGTTCATTTTGTACCAAGGTGTAGATGAAGATACATTTGAAAAGATCTCGGACGCCGAGACTTCGAAGGAAGCATGGGAGATCTTGCAGCGCTCCATGCAGGGAGTAGATAAGGCCAAGAAGGTTAAGTTGCAATCCCTCCGAGGCCAGTATGAGATGATGAGGATGCAAGGGTCGGAGAAGGTTGGCGACTATGTGACCCGTCTGCGGACGCTCACAAATGAGATGAAGAGAAACGGGGAGACGATAGACGAGGTCAGCTTCATGGAGAAGCTCCTGCGTTCTATGTCTAAGAAGTTCCGACATGTGGTGGTGGCCATCGAAGAATCGAAGGACCTCACAGTGATGACGACGGATGAACTGATAGGCTCGCTACAAGCACATGAGTATCAGATGGTGCAAGATGAGGAGGAGTCGAGTGGCTTGGGAAAAGCACTTCAGACTCAACTCAATTTTGGAGAAAGTTCAGGAAGAGGAGGAGGCCAGCGTGGTCGAGGCTACCAAGGCAGAGGTAGAGGAGGAAGAGGTGGAAGAGATTTTGGAAGAAATCAGTTCAACCAGGGAGCGGTAGAGCAACATCATGGTTGGAGGCAAGATGCAGGAGGTAGAGGAAGAGGCCAAGGTAGAGGTCAAGGCAGAGGACAGGGAAGAGACCAGGGAAGAAGTCAAAGAGGAGGTAGAGGAGACATGTCCCAGACTCAATGCTACAACTGTGGCAAGTTCGGGCACATGAGCTATGATTGTTGGGCTCCTCGGAAGGGAGGTGAAGCCAACCACTATGCGGAGGCTAGCAACACGGGTGGAAACCCGATGATGTTCCTTACTATCCAAGGCACTGCAGGAGGGAGGAATGGAGTGTGGTACCTAGATACTGGAGCAAGTAACCACATGTGTGGTGATAAGGAGCTATTCACCAGCCTTGAGCCGAATGGAGGAGATGTCAGTTTTGGCGACGCCTCGAAGATCTCTGTGGAAGGAAGAGGAGTGATCACGGTGACGATGAATGGGAAGGGGGTGCTCATCAACGACGTCTTCTATGTACCGGGCTTGAGGAGTAACATCCTAAGTCTTGGACAGCTGGTGGAGAAGGGCTATCGCGTCCTATTGAGGGATAGCACCTTAGCGATGAAGGATAGCCAAGGAAGAGAGGTGGTAAGAGTGAAGATGGCGACGAACCGCCTCTTCCCTCTAAGTTTGGATGCCAAGGAGACGACATGTCTTGCGAAGACAGGAGAAGAGGAGGAAGCTTGGCTGTGGCACCACCGGATGGGGCATCTGGGGTTCACAGGCCTGAAGCTGTTGTCTGGATCCAAGATGGTGGAAGGGCTGCCTATGATCACACCTCCTCAAAGGGTCTGTGAGGCATGCACGAAGGGGAAGCAAAGAAGGGAGACATTTGAAGGTGGCAAGTCTCGGAGAGCTACAAGGCAACTGGAGCTAGTCCATTCGGACATTGCTGGTCCGTTTGAGACTACTTCAATAGGTGGAAGCAGATACTACATCACGTTCACCGACGACTTCAGTAGGAAGTGTTGGGTATACTTTCTGAAGGAGAAGACAGAGGCTCTGGACAAGTTCCGAGAGTTCAAGGCGATGGTTGAGAAGGAAGTTGGGCAACCACTGAAGGTGCTCCGGACAGATAGAGGAGGGGAGTACACCTCTAGGCTGTTTGATGACTACTGCAGAGAATGGGGGATCTCACACCAGCTGACGGCGGCGTACTCGCCTCAACAAAACGGAGTGGCGGAAAGGAAGAACCTAACCATTATGAACATGGCGAGGAGCATGGTGAAGGGCAAGGGGTTGCCAAAGAAGTACTGGGCGGAAGCAGTACAGGTAGCGGCGTACTTGCTAAACCGTTGCCCAACCAAGAGTGTGAAGTTCAAGACACCGTTTGAAGCTTGGTGTGGGAGGAAGCCCGGTGTGAAGCACCTGTGGGTCTTCGGGTGTGTAGCTTATGCTCACATCCCGGACCAGAGGAGGAGGAAGCTGGACGATAGAAGTGAGAAGTGCATTTTTGTAGGCTACGCTCCTGCGAGCAAGGCTTACAAGTTGTACAACCCGGAGACGGAGAAGGCCATTATCTCACGAGATGTGGTGTTTGAAGAAGGAAGCTGCTGGAGCTGGAATGAGGAGGTGAAGAACATCAAGGGAATGTTTTTCGAGGATGATGAAGAAGAAGGTGGTAGAGAGGATGAAGCGGAGACGGGTGGAGCGGAGCCACCATCACCACCAAGCGGAGGTCCAGGGGGAGCTCTCACCCCTTACTCAAGTGGAGCAAGTTCGAGCAGAGGAGGATCCGGTGGAGCAAGTACCAGTGGAACTAAGGATGATCGTCCTCACCCTCGGACTAGGAGGTTGGAGGAGATCTATGAAGAGACGGCTGCAACCCATAACAACTTTTCTTTATACTGTTTGCTTGCAGATGTTGAGCCGTGCTCCTATGATGAAGCTGCGAAGGAGAAAAGCTGGAGGAAGTCGATGGATGCGGAGATCGCCTCCATCAAGAAGAACGATACCTAGAAGCTGGTAGATGCACCTGCAGGCCACAAACCCCTCAGGGTGAAGTGGGTGTATAAGGTGAAGAAAAATAAAGAGGGGGCATGGAGAAGCACAAGGCGAGGCTAGTCGTGAAGGGCTACCGCCAAGTTCAGGGAGTGAACTATGATGAAGTCTTCGCACCGGTAGCGCGGATAGATACCATCCGGCTGATCATCGCGCTAGCCGCACATCACGGGTGAAAGATAATGTAGATGGACGTGGTATCTGCTCATTTGAATGGCTACCTGGAGGAGGATGTGTACATCTGTAAAACTCCCCCTACCCGGATCCCAAAACACGACACGAAGAGGGAGTCTTATGCCCGGAACAGCCGCCTTGCGGTAGCATTAGTACACGGGCTAACCTGTACCACAAGACGCCTATTCCGCCGGCTACAACAATATTAATATATCATGCCAACCCAACCGATTAAATAAACAACCAGAAGTCAAATCCACACTAAGTTATAATGTCCAAATACATCAATAAGGAGAAGCTAAAACATGCTTCTACCATATATCAGAGTACAGCTAAACATTGCCCAAACGGGCTACATCAGAGTATCAAATACTAACATCAGTAACTGACGGTATCGACGGCACCGTCACCTCAGGCCCTGTCATCCTGGCCTGGCTGTCCTGTTGCGTAGTCTGCGGCTGCTCCACCTGCGGCGTGACCTCCTAAAAAGGAAGACGTAGCAACGTTAGTCGAAACGACTAAGTGGTTTCACATCCGCTCCCCCGGCGACTCCTCGGCACCGGGCGGAGAAAAGGAACAAGAGTATAGTATATAACAAGTATGCAAGTAAAGGAAGTACAGGCAGGTGGCAGTAGTGTAAGAGTAACAGTATCATAATCATCATTTATGTAAGAGCTACACTAAACTAGCAAGTATAAGTAACAGCAGGAAAGTAACTTAACTTATAAGAATGCCCATACAAACTTATAAGTTAAGGATCGGGTTACATAAAAGTAACTCATCGTATAAGAGTGCCCATACAAACTTATACGATGAGGATCTTGTTGTGCAACGTTATGAAATGCTATGAATGCTATGCAATGACTCACCCATGCACACCCATGCAATTGCTATGTCGACACAGACTATAGTTCCCACTTTTCGAGCAGGTAGCTAACCTCTCAGGCATCAGCCGCCGTGGCCAGGCGGTGATAGTAGAACAGGCACTTCTACTACTAGGCGGGTATCACACTACTTCACCTAGGCCTCCGTACGCCTCAACGCTAAGAACACAACAGCGGAGCCCATGCGTACTATGGCCCAGCGGGGTCTTGGGTAGATGTGCACCAAGAACACAGCCCGAACTGGCCTTGCGTGACCCGGAAGGGGCCTCGGAAGAAAGCACGAGGACACAGCCCAACCGTTCACATGGCCGGAGGGGCCTCGGGACGTGAACACCGAGGACACAGCCCAAATCGACCAAGTCTAACTGTCAACTCCCGTCGGTGTGACGACTGGCGAGCCCGTAGACCTGCCACACTATCCTTAACCCGGGATTGCGACACCGCGTGTCGACTCACACCACATGCAAATTCCACATCAACATATCATGGAATGGGCCTCGGAGTGAGCACGAGGACACAGCCCAACCATCCATCCACACCTTACCTCAACACAACCAAACTTAGTGGCGGTCAACACCGCACTTGCACATTTACTATAACATGCCAATAGGAGACGACACACTATTGTTGGACTCCTAAATTCAATCCGATATATAACATATGCATGGCCATGGGTTACCCATCTATATATCATCCCAAGTGATTTCAACATGATATAAATAAGATTTGCTCTTACGACAACTTACCGAAATATTATCAAATCAATCCAATTAAACATAAGGAAATCAACAGGCCTCAAGCTATCTTGCGATAATAAATTGATTTCTAAAATAGTAAATATTATCATCCATAACACTTTGGTGGTTAACATAAATTATTTCACCAAAATCTCGAATTAATTGCGACATTGGACCACCAATTTCAAATCCACAGTGTATGTAGAGACCCAGTATTTCAGCGCAGGATTAGCACTGGACAGCAAATTCGACCGGAGTTTCCTGAAGTTACAGGAATCCGATGGAGGCGTGTAACCCCTCGTTGGAAAGACCTTTTCATGATCTACAACTTTCATATTCAGGTCACAACCCAGATCTGAAAATAACTTACTCGAAATCGGTTTCAAAGTTCACTGCGCACAGAACACGATTTTTGTGTACAGGAATTGCCGGACAGCAAACTCGATTAGGTTTTCCCGGGGCCACAGATATCACCTGAAGTCGTGCAACCACTCGTTGGAAGGTATTTCCAAGGGCTACAACTTTCGTGTTTAGCCAAAAGCCCAGATCTGCCCATATCCTACATGAAAATGGCCTAGAAGATCGCTGCGCGCAGAATACAGATTCTGCGCGCATCTTAAAGAAAAATGAACGGCATCGGTCCGTCTTCCTCCTCAAGCGATCCTTCCTAAATTTTCCAGAAATGTCCTCCTCCCTTATTCAACCTCAAGGGCCAAAACTCCTCATGAAACCATTCACCCATCGTCGTATTGAAGAAAAGGGGAAGGGTTGAAGAGATCTAAACTCTAGTATTCAAATCCTAGCATGGCCAAACCTAGAAATCTTCTCCTCTCCATCAAGCTCTCTTGAGCCGATGTCTCTCCTATATATCTAAGATCTAGCACCAAGGGAGAGGGTAGGAAACTCACGTTGGCTCCAGCGGTACCACCATTTCCGGCCATGGATCGCGTAGTTCTCCTTGGCGGCATCTTCTCTTTCACGGCGATGGCGGATCTCCTTCGGTAGAACTTGCTCCTGCAGTTTTCCTCTCACCAGGAGTTCTCACAGGAATTAGGGGAAGAAATGGGAATGAAAACGGCTAGGGTTTTCTCTGCCCCTTATATACAAAATGTGACACGGGTAGGGACACGGCCGTGTCCGTACCCGTGTCCTGCTTCCGTGAAACGGCCGTGGCGGTTTCCATGTCGGTTCAATGTTTGACACGGGTAGGGACACGCCCGTGTCCCGACCCGTGTCCACATGACACGGCCGTGTGCCTGGACGTGTTATTGACCGTGTACTTCTTGAGTTACATCCCGACACTTCTCGTCGAGCTCAACTCGACGCACACGGGTAGGGACACGCCCGTGTCACTACCCGTGTCACTTAGTGTCGACCCCGTTCGACGATCTCGACGACTCTCGACGATCTCGACACGCCTCGTCGAGATTATCTCGACGCACACGGGTAGGGACACGGCCGTGTCACTACCCGTGTCACTTGGTGTCGACACAGCCCGTCAGTCTCGACACGGCTTGTCGAGTGGAACTCGACGCACACGGGTAGGGACACGCCCGTGTCGCTACCCGTGTCACTTCTCTCTGCACTGATTTCTCCCCTTCTCTACAAGTGCAGCCCAATTCCCTGCACTTCTCAGGACTCGAGTCAACCCTACTGACTCAAAAACTCACACACTAGGGGCCTAGAGCGATTCGGGACGTTACAACATCGAGCAGCCTACAGGGTACGTGGTGAAAGGGCAGGAGAGAAAGGTCTGCAAGCTTGACAAGGCACTCTACGGGCTGAAGCAGGGAGCTAGAGCTTGGAACGACAGGATAGATGCTTACTTACAGAAGCATGGCTATCAGAAGAGCCCGCATGAGTACGCACTCTACACCAAGGTAGACAAGGATGGAGGCATGATGATTATCTGCCTATACGTGGATGACATAATCTTCACAGGGAATAATGCTGGGATGTATGAAGAGTTCCGGGGTATGATGAAGAGAGAGTTCGAAATGATGGACTTGAGTGAGCTGAGCTACTTTCTGGGAGTAGAGGTGCAGCAGAGAGAAGACGGGATCTTCATATCCCAGAAAAAGTATGCTGAAGAGATTCTGAAGAAGTTCAGGATGGAGGATAGCAAGCCTATCTCTACTCCTGCAGATCCAGGGATGAGGCTGAGTAAAGAATCGAAGGAAGGGGCGGTGGACTCCACCTTGTTCAAAAGTTTGGTGGGTAGTCTACGCTACCTGACCTTCACCCGACCAGACATCACGTATGCGGTCGGGGTGGTGAGTAGGCACATGGAGGAACCGAAGGAGGACCACTTCACGGCAGCGAAGAGGATCCTGAGGTACATCAACGGGACCAGGGGTCACGGGCTGAAGTACTCCACTGGAGAGGAGCTGAAGTTAGTTGGGTACTCCGATAGTGACTATGGAGGCGATGTGAACGATCGGAAGAGCACTTCCGGATATGCTTTCAATATGGGGACGGGGGTGTTATCTTGGAGCTCGAAGAAGCAGACAACGATAGCTCTATCGTCCTGCGAGGCTGAGTACATTGCAGCAGCAGCTGGCACCTGCCAAGCCATTTGGCTAAGGAATCTGTTGGAGAGCTTGCAGCATGAAGTGGATGGGCCAACGACTATGTTGGTGGACAACATGTCGGCCACCCAGCTCGCGAAGAACCCGGTACTACATGGAAGGAGCAAGCACATCGAGACGAGGTATCATTTCCTCCGTGAGCAGGTAGAGTTGAAGACAGTGGAAGTGAAGTATTGCCCGACCGGAGAGCAAGTCGCGGACATCTTCACCAAGGCGTTGAAGGTAGACACGTTCCTGAAGCTCAAAGGCAAACTTGGCATGTGCTGCCAAGTTTGAGGGGGAGTTTGTTGGAGGTTGACTGTTTTGACCAGTCAACAAGTCAAAAGTTTGGATTTAATATTAGTTTATGTAAGCATTTATTATGAGAGAGTGTGTGTATTTATGATGAGAGAGTTTTTCTAGTTTTTTTTTGCCTATATAAAGGCCCCCCCTTGTACATTTTTTGATTGATGAAAGTAGAGAGATAAACTCCCCAACATTTGTTCCTATTTAGAGAGAGAGACAGAGTGGGAAGCGCCGCAGCGCTGGTGTGTTTTTCTGTCCGGGCGGTTAGGAGTTTGAAGCCGGGCGACTTAGTGAGCTCGCAGCGAGAGAGGACTCGCGGCTTGCGCGACCCGCGTTTTGGTGATCTCGGTAGGGGGAGCTCGCACTGGTGTGGCTCTCGCAGGTGGAACTCGTGCAGGAGGAACTCGCCAAGCGAGTAGCAGTGCTCTTGGCGTCGTGGTCGCGAGTAGACGGACCTCGCCACGCGAGTTGGGAGGTCAAGCCGCGCGTGGAGTGCGGTCTCGCCTGGTGGTTTAGGCGCGAGGTGGTGAAGACGATCTCGCTGGGTTGTGTTCGCGAGTGGTGGCGGGAGCTCGCTTGCGAGAGACGGTACTCGCCTATAGTGGGAAGGAGCCCGCGCGGTTTGTAGCGGTCTCGCCGGGGTGAAGCCGCGCGACTTGGTGGTTTCGCAAAGTTGGTCTCGCCGAGTCCTTAGAGGTTTTTTCGAGGCAGCAGGAGCCCATACACGTTTCCAACAAATGGTGGCAATATTGAATAGAATTTGGAGAGGTTGCAGAATTAATAATATAGAGCGCGTGGAGGGTGAGTTGGCGTTTAAAAACACAGAGATGAAGTGGCATGTATATTATTAATGAAATAATTGCATGGAAAATAAACTGTCGGATTTTGCATGGAGAAAATGTGCATGACATCTTATAAATGATCGGAATTGTAACATAATATTATGTGGAGGCCATGGATAGGAAGAGACAATGAATAGGTGGCAATAACTCGGAGAGGATGGTATTTGAGGGAGGTGGTTGTAGCTTTAACCGGAGGTGGCGGGGTGCATGCAACAATGAAGGGTTTCACCATAAAATAATAATATGTGGAATATTTAATTATTTGGTGACAATATTAAATCATTTTGCATGGGAAATAATTCGGCTAGGCTGCATGCGGTGGACGAGGTTGCGACTTGAAACTCCAAAATAAATCCATGCATGGATGGCGAGAGCTGCACCATAAATGTGGCCGAGTCACAACTTGAATGCGGGCATTTGCCTGGAGAGGGTGGCGGCAATGACGTGCATGTGACAGCGACATGAATTTATTATTATTATTATTTTTTTTGACGAGTGCAGCTTGAATGGGCGCGGCTAATGCGACAACTTCAGTAAAATAATTCATTCTCCAATTTTAGTAGCAGGGTTGCAACATTATTCTTACAAAAAAAGACAACTTAAACCAGTACAATAATATAAAAAGAAAGAATTTATAAATAGAAATACATAATATATCACTAAATTATATTAAATATAAAACTAAATTATGTCATGAATATATATCTATACTATTTCAAAAAGAAATATGGAGGTCTGCAAATAACCATGAAATAAAAATTCATTCAAAAAAGTTAGGCCGTCGGATCGATCAGATCTGGACTGCAAATAAACCTCCCCCCACCAAAAAAACCCACCTTCTTCTCTCTCCTAAATCCTGAGCCCACCAAAAAAATCCTGAAAAACATTTTGCCCGGCCCCGCCCTCCCCCTCTTTCCACTGCCGCCGGCGGCCTGACCGACGCGCACCGGCGGGTTCGCCGGACTCCGGCGAACCCTCCGGGGGTTGTCCGGCGACCGGTGGTGTCACAACAAGCATTTTTCACCGTCAAATAAGTATATTAGAGTAAGAGAAAAATGCGCGTCATGATGCCACGTCAGCAGGGCATAAATGCGGACGCTCCGACAAAACTTCTACTTATCCATGAAGAAAGGTTCTTTAAGTTATTTACAGTTAAAATCAATTTAAGTATACTAGTTAGCCATATCCCTCGCCTTAGTGGCTCATCTAGTTCACAAAGAAAGTAGTTATACGCTGCAGAAAATACTTCTTTTATGAGTTTAAGCATCCAACATGAGTGTAAACGTCCCTCAGGGAACAACTCATGGTATGCAAGACCACAGGGAACAACCAAGGCAAGTGATGGTTTTCTTCTTCCCTTCTCTTCTTTATCCAGATTTGTAGGAGTTTCTGTTGGAACCCCATGGTTGATTTGGGCTAGGTTCACTCATAGGATGATTGACTCACTTGTATAGTCAGAGTCAAAGTCTAGGTCTAAGTTAGTCTTAGTAGAACAGGCTTCACAAAGACTAGCATTGGACTTCATTTCAATGACCAAGACTCAGAAGTTAAGTATGAATTTCAAATCAGTTCGACTTTCGTCGAACTCAGCTCGACGATCGTCGATCTCCGATCGTCTATCTCAGAGATTTGTCTCTGAACTGAGCTCGACGATCTACGAGCTCAGGTCGACAATTTCTTTTCAGTTCTAGGATATCTCAGATCGCAGATAGTTGATCTCAGCTCGACGATCTCAGAATTTAGATCGACGATTTCCTGTCTCAGCTCGACAATCTTCTATCTCTGCTCAGCGATTATTGTTCTGTGTTCAACTGCCCTATTGCTCAACTGTCTTGAAGAATTCATTCTTATTTTGTCAATGCTATTTATGACATCAAATCTATGGTAGTTAATGCTGATGTTTTCAAGGATTATGACCGTTTCTATAACAACATTAACTACAGTTCTTCACAGAGTTATTATACTTTATTAAATGCCAAAGACAGTTGAGGAAATCATTTATTGCAGTTTTTGTATCCGTTTGGTTCTCTCCTCGATTCCTGTAGAATAAAAAGAGGAATGTTTTTGGACTTCAATATAGTGAAACAAAAAGGGAGGACATTGGAAGAAAATAATCCACGATCATTAAGAAAGCAGTATAGAGGATACAGTGCATGTGGAGAGGCACATACAGAAACAGTGAACAGAACGACAAAAAAGGCTTTCTAGAGAAAAATAAGAACTCTGCAGCATCAATTAGATAATCATCATCAAAGTTCTTCATCGGCTCCAAGCTTTCAAGAGACAACTAATCAACATCAGTCTAAAAGCTTGCTGGAGACATCATCACTGTGAAGGCCTATCACCCTGCAGCAAAGCTTCCTGCAAACCTGAACCATTCTCCATTTTAGGGGGAGCATTTGCTAACATCATTGAATCCACAAGTCTTCTCAGTTTATTGAGAAAGAGAAGACAAAAATCACTCTCTCACCCCCTCCTGTATAAAGGGTTGCCATCTCCCTTCAAAAGTAATTCCAGGTTGCAAGTCTCCTTCCACAAGACTTGAGTTGGTTTTTGGGGACCTGATCAAAACCCATTGGTGTCAGACACCTGATCAAAAACCTGAGTGGATTCCTACCAAGGGTGGTAGAAGAGTGGACTACCCAGATTTGGGGAACCACTATAAATTTCTTGTGTCGTCTGGTTGCTTATCTTTTTCTTTTTGTTCTTGCTGTGTGGATATGATTAAGTTTATTGTTTTCTTTTCTCTATTTTCTAATTGTTGCACCTTTCAGTTTACAGCAAAAGCTGTAACAACACTTTTTGTTTTGGGACCTAACAAATTTGAAATATACTCTATTCACTCCCCTCTAGAGTATTGTAGATCTAACCCTTACTTTCAGTTTCTAACTTTTTGCTATCATGGTGAATAAATAACTTGCCGGTTCTTAAGTGTTGACGTGATCTCTGTCTATTTTCCATTTTAATTTCCATGTTCTTGGTCTTGGTCACCTAACCTTGTAGTGTTATATATGTGAGGACGAGTAGCATGAGCATCTACAGTTGTCCCCTGCACGACGTGGCATCACGACACGTACTTTCTCTACTCTGACGTATTTTTGAATACGGAGAAATGCGGGTTGTGACATGCGGGCAGGACCACCGCCGACGGTGGTTGTATTACCCCGAAAATCGTAATCGAACTGGTCGTGTCCTAAGGAATTTTTGGTGCCTTAATAGGGGTATACGGCCTGGGATACGGGCGTGTCCAAGGCTGTGTCTTCCTTTGTGTTGGCGGGCTGTGTCCAGAAAAGGACACGGTAGGAAACACGGTAGCAACATGGGCGTGTCAAGCATTACACGGGCGTGTGCATACCCATATCAACACCCGTGTTCCCAAGGGACGTGACGGTTGGCGTGGCGGTTATCTGTGACATGCCCCTAGGACACTGGCGTGTCAGGACACGACACGGGCGTGTCAGGACACGACACGGGCGTGTCAGGACACGACACGGGCGTGTCAGGTTGAGACATGGGCGTGTCTTGACCCGTGTCCTTTTTTGTGCTCATCGATCGTGCCTGGATCGGGGCACACGACCTGGGACACGGCCTTGTGCAAGGCCGTGTTCGGGCTAGGATTGAGGAATTTTAGGCGGATCTAAGCCGTTCATTTTCTTTTAATAAGATCTGACGGCTCAGGTGTGTTCCTGCTTTGTTAAGGCCGGGAATTGAGGATTAATTCCTCATTTTCTCTTAAGCTTTCTCTTTCTAAGGAGTTAGAGAGAGGAGAAAGCAAGGAGGAAAGAAGAGGAGGATTCCGGCCGCCGGCGGAGCATCGGAGCGCCGAATCGAGAACCGAGACCAGATCCGCGGAGGAAATTCCCTTGCGAAGTTTTCCATCTGGATAGATTCCCATGGCGCGAAAGCGAACTGCAAGGGTAACGATTCTCTACTTGAGCATGTGAAGCTCTCTTTCTTTTGCATAAGGAAACCCGCCCCCTTTGTGTTGCATATAGAGTCCGGAACCGAAGTACGAACATAGGCATTGTGTGTGAAGCCTACCCGAACGTGTTGGTCTGGATCGGTGATGTTGGCATATTGTATGGTTTGCCGGAGAAGATTCTGTGCTTTGTGTTTTCGGGTTTCTACACGGTAGATTGCAGCAGGGATCCTTGGGTATTAACTCCAAGGCGCACCCGGAAATTTGAGCGAAAACATAGTTTTGCTTACTTGGCGGCCGTGGAGCCAGCCTTGAACATAACTGGGTTATGTGATGTTTGCAAATGTTTTGGGATCCGAGAGAAACTTGGCCCGTGCATACATCTTAAGGTGACTATGCGGAGTGAGCAACGGGAAGTGGAATCGGACCTGGGCTATGTGGTTCGGTGCTAGAGACCCATAGAGGGACTGGCCGTTGGCATAGTCGGGAGTCTTAGACTGTGCTCAGAAAGACTAAAATGCTCACGATGTTGCCATCCCGGGGATGGTGGTGAAGCCACGGAATTGACCGGATTCACCGATAATGTGCCCTGAGTGCACGGGGTGTTTGGCCGTGCGTGCCTACACCTGTGGCGAAGTATGTTTGTACTTTATTGTTTAACCGGGCTAATGAAATGCAGGGAAGGAGCACAGCCGTCCCGAGTAAGGGGTGGGGTCGTTATAATTTCGTCGGATTTGGCTGACCGTTACTTTGTTTGCCACTGTGCGGCGGAATGTTGCTTGCAAGTGCTGCGGAGCCAAGTACCAAATAGCGGGCTGAAGCCCATGTTGCTGAGCTGGCCCTCGAAGGTTAGAGCGAATTGTTGTTTTTCTTTTTATCATGTGTGGCCGGCCTGCGAGCCAATGTATGTAAATCATTAATTTGTTATGTAAACTCTTGTAAGGCCATAAGGCCAAGTACTTTCAGTGTATTTGTTATTTTATTTCTATGGTAGTATGTGGACATTCATGATAGTTATTATTCAATTATGGGTTCTTCCCAACTGTTTAAAATCTTCTGCTAGAATGCTCTGTGTTAGGGCGAGTAGTTATAGTTGGATTTTTGATATTCTTATATAACCCTTCCGACTGTCCGTGGTATATGGCGTCGGGTTCCAGCTAAACCTTCTGTTATATGCCATACGACGGATGGGGTGTTACAATTTGGTGTTAGAATTCGGTGTCGGTCTTCTTTATTTGAATTTGTGGGCGAATTCTTTTAAGGGGTGGTGATAACATGTATGTTCGTCATCGTTATAACATAAAAGAACCCATGAATGTCCACTTAGAAATGAAAAATACACTTGTTTTGGGGAACCTGAGTGTTCCAATGATTGCTTTTAGCAACCTGTTTGTCGCCTAATCAAGGGTTTATGCTATTATAGGCAGATAGGAGCGGTGTTGGGCAATCGGAACGTCCGCGATCGACGAAAAGAAGTGCACCGAATGACGTGCCTACAACACCTCCTTCAGCCGAAACCATCAGATTGGTGGCTGAAGCAGTCTTTGCTATGATAAATGCCCAACCTGCAGGGCAAATGCACCACGCACCACATGTTAATAAGCAAGAACCAATTAGGGTGGCAGAGCCGGGAGTGGTAGAACGCGTGGCAGTTGATCAAGTAGCACCAAGGATACCTATGGAGAAGCAGCTCAAGCATGTAATGAGCTTTAATCCTCCGATATTCGACAGGATTAGAACGCCAACTCAAGCTGAGGATTGACTCTCTATGATAAAGAGAGTCTTGATGGCCACGTTAACTGAGGAGTGGCAGAAGACCACCATAGCGGCCTTCCTATTGGCTGGTGAGGCGAGGCTGTGGTGCGACGAGTTGGAGGTTCACCTCTTAGTGGGAAGGCAACTTGCAGATGTTCCTATGGAGGAATTCTCAAGGTTGTTCTTAGCCAGATATCTATCCTCTGCTCAGAAGCTTGAGATGGAGAATCAGTACCTTGGTTTGACTCAGGGAGACAGAAGCGTGGATGAGTATCTCCACGAGTTTACACGGTTGGGTCGTTATGCTAGTGCTATGTTTACTGAGGAGGAGCGGAAGACCAATCAATTTTATGAGGGTCTACGTGGCGACCTACAGCTACTCCTTGCTGGGCCTAAAGCGCAGGGCTTCCTAGCCTTGGTCAATTCGGCCCGGTCATTGGAAAAGGTCGTGAAGAAAGTGCAAAAGAAGAAGGACCCAGGGGAAAAGAAGTCAGAGTTCAAAGTGCCAAATGCAAAGTCGGGTTTCCGCAGATGTAACAAGAAGTTGAAGACTTCAAGCTCAGCCCCTTCATCTGGTGCGACGGGGGCAACCACAAGTCGAGTCCTAGGAGCTTGCTACAACTGTGGAAAGATGGGGCATTCTGCTCGTGAATGTTGGAGCGGACGTGCAAAGTACGAGAGCAAGCTTGGAGCAACATATGAAGAAAAAGGGAAGGCGGTGGAGTCAACCGCGTCCCACCATGCTCCAGCCTAGCCTAGAGTCACTACAACAAAGTCACTATATGGTGACATTTTTTTATAACTTTTGTGATGATTTTAAAGCATCACGATAGTTTTCGTGACGTTTATAAAAACGTCACTAAACCATCACGATTGCGGCCATCACCGTAGGTCATTGTGATGCTTTCAAAAAACATGTCGTGATTGGAATGTGCTATATCGTGACGTTTTTTTCCAAAAAAGTCATGCTTGATAATTGCTCTATAGTGACATTTTCCAAAAAAAATGTCATAATTGACAGTTGTTATATCGCGACACTTTTTCAAAAAAAATGTCATGATTGATTGCTCTATCGTGACACTTTCAAAAACGTCAAAAAATAAAAATTCTACCACGATTTTTTTACACAACGTCGACGCAATTAAAAATCTATTATAACATTTTTAAAATTTTAAGGAAAGAAATTTTAAAAATAGAAATTTATGATAATTTAAATTCTAAAAATTAATTTAGCATCTAAAATGTTAATTAAAATTATAAATATTATTTTTAATATATTATTTTTCATATTTTAAATATTTTTGAGAGTAATACTAAGATATACTGAGAGAGATTTGCAACATGTTGTCCAATTCATCAGTATTATTGAATTGTATAAACATGCAAAAGATCATATTAATGATAAACAAACTCATTCCAAGTAGCAAACTTGCAAAAAAACATAATCATTCAATATATACATTATTTTCAATACAAAAAACAACAGAAACAAAACAAGCACTATGAGCCTTCAAAATTTTCTTCATCATTAGCTTCATTGACATTGAAACAAGCATGATGAGCATTCAACTTCATTTGTACACCATCTCCCACATCATCATTTCAAACTGTAAGCATAACAAATATAATTGATCAATTGCCTGCATAACAAACAAAATTGAAACACAAGATTAAATATTTATTCTAATTGCATGTAAGGTTAACATAAATAACTTGAAAAAACAGTATAATAATGTGAAGAAGAAAATATAAAAAGCTCACAATATGTATCCATAAAATGCTGGCAACAGTTTTAACTAAATTGGTGGCAACAGCGCCAGTAGTTTGTGCCAAACTGGGCACAAACTGCAGCCAATCGTTTGTGCAAACTGCTGCCAGTAGTTTGTGCAAACTACTGCCAGTAGTTTGTGCAAACTGCTGTCAGCAATTTGTGCTAAACTGCTGGCACAAACTGTTGGTAGCAGTTTGTGCCGAACTGCTGGCACAAACTGCTGGCAGCAGTTTATGCAAACTGTTGGCAGCAGTTTGTGCAAACTGCTGGCCCAGCAGTTTGTGCCAAACTGCTGGTCCAGCCGTTTGTGCCAGCAAGCTAAATTGTGTGTGTGTGTGTGTGCGTGAGTGAGTGCTTGCTTTTGTGTGTGTCAATACCAAGCTGTGATGTTATCCAATGCTTACCCATTGGATAGCTTTAAGCGGATGGTGAAAGCTTTTGCTGGATACTCAAGTCTCAAGACAAGAAATATTAATGATTGATGTTTCCATCCAATGCATCCAAAATCAAAACTCTATGGCAGCTAGGCCATCACAACATTCAAAGAGAAAGATTAAAGTCAAAAGACACTCCACGGGTCTCGAAAGGCTACAACGACATGTATCGTGGTAGAGGAATCATGTTGAGCAATTGACGGTTTCTATGACTTTGAGCAATTGACTTACAGTTCATATTCAAAGAAACAAACACTGGTCAATCTAATACTATTCTAAATTATTTGCAAGAGAAGCGACACATCCTATCTATATATAATTACCATTTAGTTTGGAAAGATACATGAAAACCTTCTAGGATTGTCTTCCATTAACCAAAACAGCAAACACCCATGATGTTCATGTTTTGACCATAGTAAAGGCTTAGGTTCCTCTACTTCGTTCAAACACATACCAATATAGAATTTGGAGCTGTTGCAATGATTGCATCATATCATGTCTTGCTCTGTAAATGGATGCACAACTAATTTGACTACACCTTGCACAAATTTTAATTTAAGCTACGGTAGAAATTAGGTAGCTATATGTTTAGTTATTATTTGGGCGTGGCGTAGGTTTACCTCAAATCCAACTTAGAACCAATGCAGCGTTTATGGGAATTAATTGGGTAAGCTGCAACTAATAAATACATGTAATAAACTGAAAACAAAGAGGTGAAATTAAGAAGTAGCGGGCTGATAGAAACTGAATGTGGAAATTAAGAGGTGCCTTTTCTCCACCCAAATCAATTAATTTCAGATGTTGTTTTTCTAAAATTGTGTTAATTGTATAAAAACAAAGGAGATATACAAAATTGTGTTAATTACAGATGAATTAAATTGATGAAAATATACGAACGAGTAATAGAAAGAAGAGTAAGACAGAAGACTAACATCTCGGAGAATCAATTTGGATTCATGCCAGGGCGGTCGACCATGGAAGCTATACATCTCATGAGGAGACTCATTGACAATACTCGAGAAAGAAAACAAGATTTGCATATTCTGTTTATTGATCTTGAGAAGACCTATGATAGAGTTCCAAGAGAGATCTTATGGAGAGTCTTAAAAAAGAAAGGTGTAAATGTTTCATACATTGACATAATCAAAGATATGTATACAAATTCAGTGACAAGGGTGAGGACATCTGGAGGATTAACACGGAAATTTCCCATCACTGTTGGCTTACATCAAGGTTCAGCTTTAAGCCCTTATTTCTTTACCCTTATCTTAGATGAGCTCACCAGAAATATCCAAAAAGCAATACTTTAGTGTCTATTGTTTGCGGATGATATTATTTTGGTCGATGAAACGCGCGAGGATGTAAACACAAAACTTGAATCTTGGCGAAACACTTTAGAAAAGAAGGGTTTTAGGTTGTGCAGGGCAAAGATGAAGTATATAAAGCTTAAATTTAGCAGTGCAAGAAGGGCGGATGACTTCATTATTAAGTTGGGTGATTAAGATATTTCCTATAATGAGTGTTTTAAATATCTTGGATCAATAGTTCAAAAAGACTGATACATATGTGATACATAGAATCCAAGCTGGTTGGTTGAAGTGAGAGGCGTGTGTTCTATGGTTCTGAGTGTTAGGCAGTGAATTGTGTACATGCGCAAAAATGGGAGTTGCGGAGATGAGAATACTTAGGTGGATGTGTGGACACACAAAACTAGATAAAATTGGGAATGAATGTACTAGGGATAAGATAAGAGTAACACTAATTGCAGAGAAGATGCGAGAAGCTCGACTAAGATGATTTGGAAATGTACAAAGGAGACCATTAAAGGCACCTGTTAGGCATTGTGAGAGTCTAGTTACTAGGCATGTAAAATGAGAGAGGGGTAGACCAATAAAGACTTGAAATGAAACTATAGAGAAAGATATGATGTACTTGGAATTAGTGAGATTATGACAAAAGATAGGGCACAATGATGACAAAGGATCCATATAGCTATCACCACTATAGTGGGATAAAGGCTTGAGTTTTGTTGTATTTCTAAAATTAATTGAGCTTTATATAGTTTGTTATTTACCCATTTATCTGCATAACACCTATTCAACGTTAACAGACTGTTTTATTAAAGGTCTTATTGATTGGTCGTGCCAATAAGCCGATGTAACAAGAACAAACTATCATACAACTTTTAAGCACAAACTCATAAGAATGTGACGAGCAAGCAATAATGTGATGAACAAGATGTCAAACATGCAGTAATGCTACAAACACAAACAAGATGGCGAACTTGCAATAATGCGATGACACAAACAAAATGGCGAACATGCAATAATGCGACTAATGCAAACAAACATGTAAATTAAATTGATGTGCTTCCGGATTTCAATTGTGCATGTATTTCCATTGTCCCTATATTTCTTGTCATTATTATCTAACTGAAGTTATGAATTTTTCCTCAAGTGGATTTAATTATTACCCAATTTCCATTCAAACTAATGACTAATTCTTTAAGATTAATAGTTGTTTTCCTAAGATATTCATGATTATTACAGTTTTTCTTCAAGGCATGTTAGATCTCCACTAGACAGCCAAAATCGTATCCTGTTCTAAAGCTGATTTGGTATCAAAGCTTATGTTTGCATCACAATATCTTCAAATCATAAATAAAAGGTAGATGCAATTTAAAGAAAAACTAATTTGATGTTATTCAAGACAATTTAAGCACTACAACTATCAAGTTGAGGACGTGCTTTGATCGTAGGTATGGTAATGAAACATTTTCAAGTTGGATAGATAAAAAAAGCTAAAGATAATTTTAAAGATAGGATGATAGAATTGAAGAGGTCACCCAATTTAAAGATAGGATGGTAGAACTTAATCAGCAAATTAATTGGATCCCTTTCCATGTGAAAGATAATTTATTTGGTAAATGGTTAGAACATACTAAAAATTGATAAATTAGCCGCAATAGAGCTTGGGGCACACCTTTACCTATATGGAAATCAGATGATCCAGCCTATCCTAGAATTGATGTATATGATTCAATACAAGAATTAGAAGAAGATTTTGGAGTAAAAATATTTGATTTTCATATGCCCTACATCGATCGCTTAACTCACAAAAATCCTTCTGATCCAACCGGTAAATCAATGATGAGGAGAATTGAAGATGTATTTGATTGTTGGTTTGAAAGTGGATCTATGCCTTATGGGCAGGCCCATTATCCATTTGAAAATAAAGAATGGTTTGATGTAATCTAAATTCTCAAACTCAGTGGCGACGATGAAGACATTCCATCGCAGTTCATTACACTCTCAATCTCTTAGTAGATTACTGTCTTAAAGTTATTAACCAAGTTTCAAGAGGGAATTTCTGTTGCACTTGTGAATTGAATCTTAACGTAATTAAATAGTTCCACATGCAAAGTGTGCATAAAATAACTTATGGCAAATAACGACAATTGCGAATTATTAATGAGATTATGTATGCACAAGCTTATTTAAGAAACCCAATAAAAAATTCATGATTGTTACACCTTTCAATGTAAAGTCATTACAAAGGGTAAAATTGAATATCATAATCATTTTTCATTCAATTGAATCTCAAAAATAAATTGAAGAAGAGAGAAACCAAACCTTGATTCGAATTGATATTTGTAATAGGAGATGGTGTTGGGGTGTTGTTAGGGGTAATCTCATTTATATTTGATCTTTGAATAGAAGCCATCATTCTCAAGAACTGCACACATAATAAATATTTGTAAAACAATTCTAATTAATCCAAGCATTATTAACTTGATTTAAACACAATTATTACTTTGTCTGGTGATAGATGTATCCCTTGCCCCACTGATGTTCCAGATGAATCATCCCTAGAATTTTGTTGTGACCCGTCATCCATAAGACAATCTATGGTCTTTTGCAAGATAGACATTTGTAATTTCAATTGTTCAATCTCCCGCAACTCTTCTGGATTTGTATGTTTCAAGCTAGTTGTTCTTGCGTGGCATGATAAATCAAGGTATACCTGAATCGCAGTGACACTCATTCCCATACCATGACATCGGCCATAATATTCTGGTCCAAATGTAGATCTAAAAGAAAAATAAAAATTTATTGTTCAATACTCTAAATTGAAATAAAGTGTTTTTTTTACCTAAAAGCACCTTCATGAATTTCATTTATTGGTGTGTTGGGAGGATGCTGTGATATTTGTTCCTCTATAGCCTTGTCCAAGGCAACCTAGAAAAAAGTACACAAATGGAATCTTCAGTAAACAATTTGGATATTATTTAAATATTTAAATAATTAAGCTAAAAAATGAAACACGTATTTTTTTTGATATTGCATCATCATTCACCAAAGTTTTCCCATTTTTCTTGCTTGTGCGACTATCTAAGAATAATTCAATGCGAGTTGGCTCTTTGCCCAATTAAATTTCCTTATAAAAATAAACTATTTAGCTTTATGAAATAAAGTAAGAAACAAAAAAGATATATATTATATATATGTATACCAAGTCTTTCTTTCGATTTGCAAGGGTCATCCGTCCAAGAGTATGCGCACCAGTATTTTTTTGGCGACATACTTTATTTTTTTTCACTTATAATCTGCGACATCAGAAAAGTTATACTCTCAAACTTTTAAAATGTTGGAAATTTATACAAAAAGTTGGAAGAATAAATAAATAAAGTTATAATACCCTTCCTTTTGTAGAATACCAATATTTCACAATGTCAACAAATTGGCTCTCCGACATATCTATAGGACCACCTCGTGCAATAAGTGATTCTGGAGTACCCAATGGATCATAATATTGCTTTTTAAAAGTTGACTTCCAATTCGTAAATCTTTCTCTTATAATTTCCATGATAAGTTTTTTGTCTGTCTCAAATACGAGAAATCTTCGTTGCATAAATAAAACATTAAGCTTATACAGTTATTGTTATGTTCAATGAAATCATGTTTTTTTTGCTTATGTGCACACACTTACCTTAACCATACTCCATGCATTTTCCTTGCTATACTGGGACACATGCGTCCAAGATAGAGGGGTCATTGGAAATAATGATGTATTTTGTGCAAGTGTCCCTAAGAATGATGAAAGTTGAGGTGCGCCACTTCCCACAAATTGCCCATGTTTGTTTCTCTCCAATAAGATAACTTTATCAGATGGCATAAGATGAATATCCTTACATGTTGTTACTCCTCGTAACTTTTTACTTTTATTTGTACCTACATATACAAAAACTTTGATTATTCTACTTGCATTTATTGAAAATCATATAAATAAAAACATGTATTGTTTACCTGGGGTCTCTAGGACTTCATTACTAAGATTGACAGCTTCTTAATCACTATGTTGATTCTCATCAGAGCTTTCATCTGTTGAAAAATAATGTGTAGTTGTTGGATCATGCAGTGGTTCCTTGTGGGCATTTGAAGTGCTCACATGAGGACCACCGCTAACACCTTTGTGTTGATCTTTAGCTAGAGAGTTATCCCTTGAAACAAATAATTTTCTTGGAGCAAATGTTCTCTTAGGAGCCATCAAATATCTGCATGATAATAAAATCAAATATTTGCAAGATAACAAGATATGTCCATTGTTATACAATAATAATATAGCTAATACAGAAAAATTACTCCTCGGGTAGTTCAAAATGAAAAATCACTCAAAATTTTTTAAGATTGAAATTAAAATAACAGATGCACAAAAGATCCACAAATCAATCATAATAGCAACACAGAATAAAAAAATAAGAAATTACCTTGATAGGATAAATCTCCAATAATGATAAGAGGATGCAAAAAGAGCTTTATTATGTTGGTAGTAATGGAATGGACATAATCAGCCCACTTGGAGATTATAAATTGGCTTCTCTTTGCACAACTGTAGGCTCAACATCTGTTCTAACCATCTCGGTGTCTTCATCATCATCTTGATATTAATTTTGAATATTGTACAGGTCATCACTAACACATTGAATGAAGTTTCCATGATCATCAACAGTTCCAGCTTCAAATTCTCCCATTTCATACTCATCTCGTGGTAACATCCTCATGACCAATTCCAAATTTGATTGTTTAGGATCACGAATATAATATACCATTCTTGCTTGAGAAGGAAAAATATATGGGTCATGTTCAAGTGCTGCTTCTATATGTATCAAATTTGTGAAATTAACCAATGTGAACCCATATAAATCTTTCTTCACACCCACATTCTTTGCAGGATTAACCCAATCACATTTAAAAAGCATCACTTTAGCAAAGTCAAAGTAATCCAGCTCTACGATCTCAGTTATTCTACCAAAATAATTGATGTCCTCTTGAAGCCTAACATGATTAGACATAACTTCAACTCCACTATTTTGGGTCCACTTGTGAATCTCACTGCCTATAATTCGAAAAGAAAACCCATTTATATTATATCCTTTGTAGCTACGAACAGTAGAGTTTGGTCCGAGGGCTAATTTTCCTAATTGAGCGTCATCAACAATTACACCATCACGATTAAACTGTTATGATAAAATGAAAACATAATTCATTTCATAGTCATTCTTCATTTGTAGATCTAGGTACGAGCAAAAACATGCACATATTAATGTACATGCATATGATGATTCTTACCCTTTGTTTAAACCATTCTGAGAATTCTTTATGAAGTAAATTTTCCAAGCGGTCCACATCAATACATAGGGGTTGGTGGCGATTCTTCAATTCTTCTCAAAGTTCGCTATTAAAAAAATATTAATTAATGCATATTTCAAGAATAAATAATTTTTATCATGGTTTTAAAGGTTATTAAAACTTACCTTCGAAAAATTTCAAGCTCTGCACAGTTGAACAAAATATATCGATGAGCTTGCATAAGGCTAATTGGATCTAGTGCCTTCAAGACAACGCCCCTTCTTGCACTCCCAACTTGTGGAAGCATCCTAAATGCTGGAGTTGGAGACGTAGAATTTGCACTATTACGACTTGGTCGATTAAATCGAGTCTCTATCCCTTCTAAGAACCGAGAACAAAATGTCAAAGTCTCTTCCGCTATATAACCCTCTGCTATAGATCCTTATGGTTTTGCTCTATTTCGTACATATTTTTTATAATGTCCAAGTTTCCTCTTGATGGGATACATCCATCTAAATTGTACTGGGCCACCCAAAATAGCTTCTTGTGAAAGTTGAACCATGAGATGAATCATTACAGTGAAGAATGAAGGGGGGAAAATTATTTCAAGTTGACATAAAGCCACTATAATGCGATCTTCAATCTTCAACAAATCAGAAACATTTAGTTTTTTGGAACATAATTCTCTAAAAAACATGGAAACCTCCATCAATGGTGTCACTATATGCCTTGGTAACACTGATCATAAACCAATCGACAACAATTGCTGCATTATAATGTGATTATCATGACACTTTAAGCCTTGTATTCTGCATTGCTTCAGTTTAACACAACGTTAAATATTGGAGGCATATCCATCAGGAACTCGTAATGACTTTATCATTACTAAAAAGATATCTTTCTCCATCTTACTCATGGTGAAGCAAGCTGGAGGAATAATCTCGGTGTCATCATCTCTTTCTTGGATCCATAGATGTTTTAGAATCCCGAGATCCTTGCAATCCCTTCTAGCACGCACATTATCCTTGGATTTGATCGGGTCACCCAATATAGTGTTCAAAATATTATCACACACATTTTTCTCTATATGCATCGTATCAAGACAATGACGGAGTAAATTTGTCTTCCAATAGGGAAGTTCAAAAAATATACTTCTTTTTTTCCAATATTTAGTAGGTTCTCCCGAATTATTTTCTCTACCAAACACAATATGAAGATGTTGGGTTTCCTTTGATACTCTTTGTCCACTAGGAGGTTTTTTACTACAAATACGCATTTCATGTCAACCAAACTTTCTTGCATTCCAATATGGATGATCAACTGGCAAGAATCGACGATGAGCCTGATAAACATTTTTTTGACTATTATTTAGCCAACATGATTGAGTGTCCAACCCGCATGATGGACATCCAAGTTTGGAATGTGTGTTCCATCCCGATAGATTACCAAGCGCGGGAAAATCGCTAATAGTCCAAAATAGTGTTGCGTGTAGTGTAAATTTTTTCCCATCTAAAACATCAAGCACTTCTACCCCCACTTCCCATAACTCATTCAACTCTTTTATTAATGGTTGTAGATACACATCGATGTTATTCCCTGACATCTTTGGCCCGGGTATCAAACCCGACATGATAATAGATCTTTTCTTCATGCACTCCCAAGGTGGCACATTGTATATCACTAGCATAATTGGCCACGTACTATGTGTGCTGCTAAGATCACCAAATGGATTGAATCCATCAGTAGTAAGTCCTAAACGAATATTTCGAGGATCATTTGAGAACTCTTTGTGGCGTTGATCAAATTCTTTCCATGCCAAGCCATCTCTAGGGTGATGCATTAAACTGTCATGATTAAGATCTTTGGCATGCCACTGCTTCATCTCGATAGTTTCCTTGCAAAGAAATAGTCGCTCCAAATGTTCTTTCAATGGAAAATATCAAAAAACTTATTTGGGTGTCTTCCTCACAATGATCACATCTTGTTGCTTATGTTTTCTCGATCGGTGAGTCAATTGATCGTCTTGTACATCAACCCATCGTGATTGTCCACATATATGACAAGAATTGTCATTTTTGTGTATGTCCCAAAATAATGAACGATCATTTTCACATGCATCAATCTTAATATATTTGTGGCCCAATTTAGATGTAACTTTCTTGGCCTTATGATAGTTAGCCATCACTGATTTATATCCGTCTGGCACTGCACCTTGTAGAACTTTCAACAACATATCAAAATGTGCATTACTCCAATTTCCATGTGTCTTAATATGCAGGAGATTCAATAAGAAGGATAATTTTGTATACTCTTGACATCCTTCCCACAATGGCTTATTTTCCTCTAAGAGAGTCGTGTATAGATTATCCGCATCTGCATTAATGGGAGCTTGACGATTCTCAAAATGTGTGTTTATGCCGATATCATCATAAGGTAATTCTTGTTCATATAAACTCTCATTGTTTGTTAAATTAGGAATAACAGCATGCAGAAGTTCATTCATCGGATCACTGGAGTTGTTAGTATGGTTCAAAGATCCTATAATTAAAGGACGAGTATTATTTTGTAAGACTCCATTATTAATTAAACGTCCATCATGGTATATCCATTCTGTGTAGTTCTCCATAATACCATTCCATACAAGATGCCCCTCTACCACATCTCTATCCCAATTCTTTAGATTTACACACTTTTTACAAGGACATGGGCACTTCTCTCTAATTGGTGTATATGAATAGTATGAATGTAGCAAATATTTTATGGCATCTAAATATGTCTTTGAATGTCGTAACTCTCTCATCCATCTTCTATCCATTGTTAATAATAAATCAGATTGGCACCTATATAAAAAAAATAACACAATTAATAAAGATTATAGATCATACATGGAGATTATGTTTTACAAAATTGAATGATTCACTCTACTTCTTACAAAGGAAAATTGTTTGTCACACCTGAATTAAAAAATGATCTTAAAAAAATGAATATAAAATGAAAATGAAAAGTACAACATAAAACAAAAAAGCTACTTGAGGGACTGGTTGGTGATAATAAATGTAATATTTCATCTACTGCTAGCGACAATCTTCTTGGCAAGGGTAGAAAAAAATACTAAAAGTTTGAAATCTGATGGTGCTTCAGATATAATGCCAAAAATATAGGTCTTGTAGAGCCTGAAAGGGAGATTAAATTTCAGCCACTTGAGGGATAGGTTGGTGATAGTGCATGTGTTATTTCAGCTTCCACTAGTAAGGATCTTCCTGGTACCCTCCTTTCTAAAAGGGACAAATCTACTAAATCACAGCTTAGTGCAAAGATAAGCACACCACAAAAAACTGCTCTGTCTCCAGGTAAGAAAAGAAAGTTTGAAAACACTCCAATGGACAAGGAACACTCACTTGCTATTGTTTCAGAACATAAGGTGGATCAGTGTGCTGTTAGTAATTTTGACAAGAAACCCTCACTTGACTCTGCTAAAAATCACTCGAAGACAATGCAACTGCTGATGTTTCTACAACTGTGGTTAGTGGCGGAATGTCTTTGAAAGAAGAACAAAAGGAGCCTGTAAAGAATGTGGCCAAGGGTATTAGTTTTTGAAAGTAATGGAAGTCCAATATCAAGCAGGCAATGTTTAAAGATGCTTGGGGGAATATATCTGCAGAACCATGTTTGAAGGTACCTGGTTGATTTAAAGTACTGCAGGGTGCTCAAGTTCCTAAAATTCCTTTCATATGTAGGAATCTTATGATAATTTACTTTGAAGTTTTAAAAAAGCTTTAGTATTATGTAAAACTTTAGAAGTGTATGCAGTTTTGATCTGATCAGATTGTTTGGATGAGCTGTATTGTCATTTGTAGTTATGAATGGGGAAGCATTTTTGTTCATTTGGTAGAAGACAAAGTGATCGCAGTTTAACTTTGAATGACTTAACCATGCATAGTGTTTATTAAAATAAACATGGCAATATATACAATCAAAAAGTGAACAATATCTATAAATAATAATAATATACAATATTTGGCACAATAATAATGCACAAAATAATATGAATCTCCATCAAATAAGGACTTCTAACAAGATTGTATTTATCTTCTTGCTCATCCAAGATTTTATATATAATATTTTTCTCATTATTTTGTGCATAAAAATTCACAAATTTATTGATGTGGCAGTCTACTTTATAAGCAGTGTCATGAACATGATACTTTCTCGCATTTAAATTTAGAATGCTTCAACAACCCCCAAGTTCTATTTATACATGTGAAGAGAAATTTCACAATCATTTTATGCAAATTCAAAACTCTAACTTAAATATATATATATACAAATGAGAAATGGAGAAAGACTTGCAGATTTATTGATCGTGTAACAGTTTTTGCAAAGGGCAAATGGGAAATGAAAAAAGACTTGCAGATAGTACAATATTCTATTTTCTAATCAAGATTTAGGTGAGAGACAAGAGTGGCGGAGACAGAACCTTCCAGAAATTTATGTGAAGTAGAAACATGAGAACAAAGTAGGAACCAACAAAAAATGGGAAAAAACACAAGAATTTATACAAACCCTAGCGCCGAACAGATGAGGATGTGCAAACTAGCAGAGTATTGGGTAATGAGATGGATGATAGATCAAAATTTAGCGTTTAACTCTGTAGTTGTCCGAAACCTGTAGGTGAGTGGCTGTAGGCGGAAAGGATATCCGCCTAAGGGGTCGTCTTTGTGAGTGAAGGAGAAGACGGAGTCGATCGGATGTATGTTTGCCTTCGTTGATGGGTTGAATCGTGCGAAGGTTTCTGGCGGGGGAGGTGAAGAGGCGAAGAGAAATATTGGGATCGGGAGTGGTGAGGAGGAGGAGATGAAAAGGCGCAGTGTTTTTTTGGGTCGGGAGAGGCATTGTAGATCTTGAAAATATGCCGAGCTTTTCACCGTCCCATCGCATGATTGAGCCCGACAATGAATTTTTTTAGGTTGTCACGGGACAGAGAGAGAACTTTATAAAAGTTTCTGATGTTTTTTTCATGGATAGACATGATTCATTTTCACTTCTAATTGTGTGGATGATATTGAAAGTTCGTCCCAAAACTGATTTTGTTTCGGGGGCGGATATGTCAGAGGGATTCACACTTTGATTCCTCTAAGCTCACGTGGGCGAACCCGGTGTGAGAAACAAGAGGACCGAAAGTGTTCCACAACTCCAACACGGACGCCATCGCACGGGATTCGCTCAACGATTAAAATTTCTTGAGATTAGTTGTCTAATTCACAGATTTAGTTGTCTTTCTACTAAACATGTATTGAATAAAATTTCTTGAGATTATTTATCTAAAAGTAAATATGATGTCATGTATGCACTTCATGCTCAGTTAGTAAATGACATGATTGTAAGAAAAATATTTTAAACGTTTTGATAACAATTTTTTTACGAAAATCATATGTTTTGATGACGTTTTAAAAAAATCGTCAGAAAAACTGAACATTTATATTGACGTTTTTTCATGAAAACGTGGATAAATACTATTTTTGTAGTAGCGACGTTTTTTTAATAAAAAGCGTCGCTAGATAGAAATTAAACGGCGACGCTTTTCAAAACATCGCAAAAATAACGTCACTGTAAAGTGCATATCTTGTAGTGAGTATATATTCTTGGTCTGCAAGAGGCCATAAAACAAGCTGACGAGGTGACAAGTATGAGTTAAATTACAGCAGTTTAACTTTATGTAGTTGTTACCTTTTTATATGTTAGCTTATAAATGTTGGTGCTAGGCTTTGTGTTGATTTTCGATTGTATAGCGAGAGCTCTGTTTGATACGGGAGCTTCATATTCCTTCTTGTCAGAAAGATTCGTATCGCGCATCGGAGTCCCTTCCTCAATGGCAAAAGATAAGTTGGATGTGTTGTTGCCCAATGGGTGCCCAATGCGCGCGATAGAATCTGTGTGGTAAAGATACGGATTGGGGACCAGGAGTTTGATTTGCGAGCGTCGGTACTATCATTAGTAGAGTTCGACGTAATCTTTGGTATGGACTGGCTCTCGGAGCAGCGAGCATGCATTGATTGCAACCGAAAGGAGGTTAAGTTGGGACTGAATACTGATCGGGAGACTACGTTTGCGGGCATGAATGGGTCGAGTAAGATTTCGATGTCGGTCCTTCAGGTGATCAAGGCAGTTCGGTCTGGGGCAGAGCTGTTTGTCACATTAGTGCAGACTTCAACGCCTAAGCCAAGTCTGGGCAGTATTCTAGTTATGTCCGAGTATCCTGATGTGTTCCCAGATGATCTTCTAGGAGCCCCTCCTCAGCGGGAGATTGATTTTACTATTGAGCCTGTGCCAGGTGCCAAACTGGTGTCACGCTCTCCGTATCGGATAGCGCCAAGAGAGATGGCGGAGCTAAAGGTGCAACTGCAAGAGTTGTTGGAGCAAGTGTATGCGCGTCCAAGTTTGTCACCTTGGAGTGCACCGGTCCTCTTCATTAAGAAGAAGGATGTGAGCTTGCGACTCTATATTGACTATCGGGAGTTGAACAAGCTTACGGAAAAGAATAAGTATCTGATCCCAAGGATTAACGATCTGTTTGATCAGTTGGTTGGGTCAACAGTATATTCAAAGTTAGATCTAAAATTCGGCTACTAGCAATTAAGGATAAGGGAAAGCGACATCCCAAAGACAACGTTCGGTACGCGGTTTGGGCATTTCGAGTTCACGGTCATGCCGTTTGGGTTGACCAATGTGCCATCCATGTTTATGGATCTGATGAATAGGATGTTCAGAGAGTACCTGGACCATTTTGTGATAGTATTTATCGACGATATCTTGGTGTACTCGCAGTGTGAGGATGATCACTACAAGCATCTACATATGGTGTTGGAGATGTTGAGAAGGAATCAGTTGTATGCTAAGTTCTCCAAGTGTGAGTTCTGGTTATCCTCTATAGCGTTCCTTGTTCATATTGTTAGTGGAGAAGGGATAGCGGTGGATCCGGCGAAGATAGTGGCGATACGAGAGTGGCTTGTGTTGTCTACAGTGGCAGAAGTCCGGAGCTTTCTGGGGCTTGCCGGCTACTACAGGCGCTTCGTAGAGAACTTCTCGCGGATAGCGCTACCACTCACGACATTGACAAGGAAGGATCAAAAGTTTTTGTAGTCGCTGGAGTGCGAGCAGGCTTTTGATGAATTGAAGAGGCGGTTGACCACGACACCTATTTTATGTTCGCCGAGTGGGACCGAAGGGTTTGAAATCTATAGTGATGCTTCGGGCAGTGGTGTGGGCTATGTTCTGCTACAGCATGGGAGCATGATAGCCTATGGTTCACAACAATTGAAGGTTCATGAGAGGAATTATCCGGTTCACGACTTAGAGTTAGCGGTCGTGATATTTGCTCTAATGCTGTGGAGGCACTACTTGTACGGTTTGAAGGTCGATATCTACACCGATCATAAGAGCCTAAAGTACTTGTTAGATCAGAAGGACCTGAACATGAGACAACAGAGGTGGATGGAGTTCCTCGGGGACTACACCTTCGAGATACATTATGTGCCTGGAAAAGGAAATGCAATGGCGGATGCATTGAGTCGCAGGGCCCCTGTGTAGGCCAGCTGGTTGTCGATACATGATGAGAGTTTGGTCCGTGATTTGGAGGCATTAGAGATCTCCTGTGTCGACAAGCAGACTAGAGCCGAGGCGAAATTATATTTGACAGAGGTGCAGTATGACCTAGCTGATAGGGTTCAGCGGGCTTTGGTTCAGGATAGCAGCATGAAGCAGATCTTAGATGAATCTTTGGATGGGTCAAATTCCCAATTTGCTGTTGAGGATGGACTGCTATGGAGGAACGTCTCCTATGCGTTCCTAGTGCGGATAATCTTTGGGAGGAGTTGATGTCCGAGGCTCATCATACCAAGTACTCAATCCACCCGGGGAGCACGAATATGTATAAAGACATGAAGAAGTTATTCTGGTGGCCAGGATTAAAGAAGGATGTAGCACTTTATGTGTCCAAGTGTCAAACATGTGCCTTGGTGAAGGCGGAGTGCCAGAAGCCCGAAGGCTTCTTGAAGTCCTTGCCTATCCTAGAGTGGAAGTTCGATGACATTTTTATGGATTTTGTGCATGGTTTGCCAAAGTCGCAGAGGGGAAACGACGCTATCTGGGTGGTCGTAGATAGATTGACAAAAGTGTCGCACTTTATCCCGAACAGGAAGGAAGATCCGATGGAAAAGTTAGTCAAACTCTATGTGGATAATATTGTTCGATTGCATGGTGTGCCCCGCAGTATTGTTAGTGACCGAGATGGACGCTTCACATCGAATGACTGGAGGTTGGTGCATAGTCTGTTGGGAACTAAGTTGAGTTTCAACACAGCCTTTCATCCACAGACGGATGGTCAGACCAAGAGGGTCAACAGGGCGATGGAGGACATGCTTTGCATGTGTGTCTGGATTTCGGAAAGCAGTGGGAAGATCACCTGTACATGGTGGAGTTTGCATATAACAATAGCTATCAAGTGAGTATTGGAATGGCGCCTTTCGAGGCCTTGTATGGGAGAAAGTGTCGCACACCGTTGTCTTGTTTGGAGACAGGCGAGTCGAAGTTATTCAAACGTCAAGCGGTGGAAGATGCCACTTCAATGATACGTACAGTTCAGGAACGGTTGAAGATCGCTCAGGACAGGCAGGCAAAATACTATAATGCCAAGCATAGGAACGTGGAGTTCGGTGTTGGCGACTGGGTGTATTTGAAAATCAAGTCGTTCAAGGGTGTCTCGCGGGTTCGACGCTTGAAGAAGTTGAGTCCAAGATACCTTGGACTGTTTGAAATCCTGGAGCGGGTTGGTGAAGCAGCGTATCGATTGAAGCTGTCAGTGGAGTTGAGTGGGCTACACGATGTGTTCCACATATCGGTGTTGCGGAAGGTGGTGCAAGATCCTTCACAGGTCGTTGCGGTCGATTAAGTGCCGGTTGATTACGGGTTGATGACAAAGGTCAAACTAGTACGCATTGAAGACTTTGAAGTCAAACGACTCTGCAATAAGGAAATCAAAATGGTTAAAGTTCGTGGGGATAACTGCGGACGTGAGGAGCTTTCATGGGAGCGAGAGCAGACTATGTTGGAGGAATACCCCGAGTTATTCCACTATGGTAACTTTTAAATTTTGTGTACCTTTACATAATTTCGGGACGAAATTCTTTAAAGGGGGGGGGGGAGGAGATTTGAAACACCCCGAAAATCGTAATCGAACCGGACATATCCTAAGGAATTTTTGGTGCCTTAATAGGGGTACACGGTCTGGGACACGGGCGTGTCCAAGGCCGTGTCTTCCTTTGTGTTGGCCGGCTGTGTCGAGAAAAGGACACGGCAGGAAACACGACAGCGACACGGGTGTGTCAAGCGTGACACGGGCGTGTGCATACCCGTATCACCACCCGTGTTCCCAAATGGACGTGATGATTGGCGTGGCGGTTATCTGTGACATGCCCCTAGGACACGGGCGTGTCAGGACACGACACGGGCGTGTCAGGTTGAGACACGGGCATGTATTGACCCGTGTCCTTTTCTGTGCTCGTCGATCGTGCCTGGATCGGGGCACACGGCCTGGGACACGGCCGTGTGGAAGGCCGTGTTCGGCCCAGGATTGAGGAAGTTTCGGCGGTTCTGAGCCGTTCATTTTCTTTTAATAAGATCTAACGGCCCAGGTGTGTTCCTGCTTTATTAAGGCCGGGAATTGAGGATTAATTCCTCATTTTCTCTTAAGCTTTCTCTTTCTAATGAGTTAGAGAGAGGAGAGAGCAAGGAGGAAAGAAGAGGAGGATTCCGGCCGCCGGCGGAGCATCGGAGCGCCGAATCGAGAACTGAGACCGGATCCGTGGAGGAAATTCCCTTGCGAAGCTTTCCATCCGGATAGATTCCCATGGCGCAAAAGCGAACTACAAGGGTAACGATTCTCTACTTGAGCATGTGAAGCTCTCTTTCTTTTGCATAAGGAAACCCGCTCCCGCGACTGTGCGATGTTCCTTGGGGTTGACGTGAATAGTCCCCTTTGTGTTGCATATAGAGTCCGGAACCGAAGTACTGACATATGCATTGTGTGTGAAGCCTACCCGGACGTGTTGGTCTGGATCAGTGATGTTGCATATTGTATGGTTTGCCGGAGAAGACTCCGTGCTTTATGTTTTCGGGTTTCGACACGGTAGATTGCATCAGGGATCCTTGGGGATTAACTTTAAGGTGCACCCAGAAAACTGAGCGGAAACGTAGTTCTACTAACTTGGCGGCCGGGGAGCCAGCCTTTAACATAACTAGGTTATGTGATGTTTGAAAATGTTTTGGGATCCGAGAGAAGCTTGGACCGTGCATACGTCTTAAGGTGACTATACAGAGTGAGCAACAGGCAAGTGGAATCGGACCTGGGCTATATGGTTCGGTGCTAGATACCCATAAAGGGACTGACCATTGGCATAGTCGAAAGTCTTAGACTGTGGTCAGAAAGACTAAAATGCTTACGATGTTGCCATCCCGGGGATGGTGGTGAAGCCACGGAATTGACCGGATTCACCGATAATGTGCCCTGAGTGCACGGGGTGTTTGGCCGTGCGAGCCTACACCTGTGGCGAAGTATGTTTGTACTTTATTGTTTAGCTGGGCTAATGAAATGCAGGGAAGGAGCACCGCCGTCCCGAGTAAGGGGCGAGTTCGTTATAATTTGGTCGGCTTTGGCTGACCGTTACTTTGTTTGCCACCGTGCGGTGGAATGTTGCTTGCAGGTGCTGCGGAGCCAAGTACCAAATAGCAGGCTGAACCCCATGTTGCTGAGCTGGCTCTCGAAGGCCAGAGCGAATTATTGTTTTTATTTTTATCACGTGTGGCCGGCCTGCGAGCCGATGTATGTAAATCATTAATTTGTTAAGTAAACTCTTGTAAGACCATAAGGCCAAGTACTTTCAGTGTATTTGTTATTTTATTCCTATGGTAGTATGTGGACATTCATGATAGTTGTTATTCAATCATGGGTTCTTTCCAACTGTGTAAAAGCTTCCGCTAGAATGTTATGTGTTAGGGCGAGTAGTTATAGTTCGATTTTTGATGTTCTCATATAACCCATCCGACTGTCCGTGGTATATGGCGTCGAGTTCCAGCTGGACCTTCTGTTATATGTCATACGACGGATGGGGTGTTACAGTGGCCTTGCCCACCGGACAACCACCAGAGGGTTCGCCGGAGTCCGGCGAACTGCCGTCGGCGGCAGTGGAAAGAGGGGGGAGGGCGGGGCTGGGCAAATAATGGGGGGGTGGGGGGTATTTTGGTGATTCAGGATATTATATAAATATTATAATATATATAATATATATTTATATATTAAATATATTAATAATATATTATATAAATATATATTATACTATATTACAAAGGCGCGAAGCACGTCGGGGGAGGGTGAAGCCCGCCGCCGCGACTGGGTACTGTCGCGAGGGGCACGAGGGCCGGAGGCCCGTGCATGTCACTATATATATATATATATATATATATATATATATATATATATATATATATATATATATATATATATATATATATATTCTAAATATCCCCAGTGCACGCATGCAAGGCCAGGCGCGCTCACCCGGGCCCGCACGACCAGGCGCGTGGGGCCTTGCCCGCATGCCCGCACGCGCGGCAAGGCGCGCGCCCGTGCGCGTGTTCGGATGCACACGTGCGTGCGCCTGCGAGGCTAGGCACATGCTCGCGCGCGGTCTGGCACATGCCCGCGCGCACGTCCAGGCAATCGCGCGCCCGCCCACACCTTCGCAGGTGCACCCGCGCGCTTTCTTGCACATATGCGAACACGCTTGCTCGCGCACGTCCGAGATCACCCCCGCCTATGCACGACCCCGCATGCGCATCCGCATGCATCGTCGCGACTACGAAAGCAACAGCTTCCTCCCCCAGGCACGTTCATAGCCTCTCCAACACCAAAATATATGCTAACATTTTTACCCGAGCTTGCATGGCGCAACCACTTGCTGGCTCAAGTCCATCACCGTTCGCCATTGTCACCGCCAAAAGAATGAGCCGAGAAAGATCCTTATTTTTCTTCGCCCGAAGCGGTCCCCTGCAACAAGGATCTGTGGGGCAATTGTTGGGGATGACCCCCATTTCATAGGAAATAGGTGTGCACATAACCACATACCCATGATCCCTGCCTCAAAAGAAGTGGGATCATGGGATTGACCGCGCGCACGATCACTACGCTCGATCCCCCGCGCACCGATCTCATTACGCGTAATGGGAAAACCACCGCAAGCCCTGCCTTGTCTGCGGCGGGAGTCCTCCCTCATTGCCGGACGCCGGCCACCCGCCCACTTTCACCGCGCCGACCCCGGCCGCCGCCGAGGAAGCGGCCCCGTGGGCCGCGCCATCCTCGGCCGCCGGTGCGGCCGAGGGGGGCGGCCGCCCGGGCTGTTGCTTCCTCGACCGCCGACGCGGCCGAGGGGGCGGCCGCCCGGGCCGCCGCTTCCTCGGCCGCCGGCGCGGCCGAGGGGGGCGGCCGCCCGGGCCGTCGATTCCTCGGCCGCCGGCGCGGCCGAGGTGGGCGGCCGCCCGGTCCGCCTCTTCCCCGGCCTCCGGCGCGGTCGTGGGGGGCGGCCTCCCAGGCCGCCCCTTCCTCGGCCGCCGGCGCGGTCGTGGGGCACGGCCGCCCGGGCCGCCCCTTCCTCGGCCGCCGGCGCGGCTAAGGGGGGCGGCCGCCCGGGCCGCCCATTCCTCGGCCATCATTGCGTCTAAGGGGGGAGGCCGCCCGGGCCGCCCCTTCCTCGGCAGTCGGCGAGGCTGTGGGGGGAGGCCACCCGGGCCTCCCCTTCCTCGGCCGCCGGCGCGGCCGACGGGCCGCCCCTTCCTCGGCCACCAGTGCAGCCGTGGGGGGTGGCCGCCCGGGCCGCCCCTTCCTCGGCCGCCGGAACGGACGAGGGTGGCGGCCACCCCGGCCGCCCCCTTCCTCGGCCGCCCGCGCGACCGTGGGGGGCGGTCGCTCGGGCCACCCATTCCTCGGCCGCCGACGCGGCCGAGGGGGGCGGCCGCCCGGGCCGCCCATTCCTCGGCCGCCGGCGTGGCCGAAGGGTGCGGCTGCCTGGGCCGCCCATTCCTCGGCCGCCGGCGCGACCGAGGGGTGCGGCCGCCCGGGCCGCCCATTCCTCGGCCGCCGGCGTGGCCGAGGGGTGCGGCCGCACGGGCCGCCCTTTCCTCAGCCGCCGGCGCTGCCGAGGGGTGCGACCGCCCGGGCCGCCCATTCCTCGGCCGTCGGCGCTGTCGAGGGGGCGGCCGCCCGGGCCGCCCATTCCTCGTCCTCCGGCGCGGCCGAGGGGGGAGGCCGCCCGGGCCGCCCATTCCTCGGCCGCCGGCGCGGCCGAGGGGGCGACCGCCCGGGTTACCCATTCCGCGGCCGCCGGCGTGGCCGAGGGGGCGGCCGCCCTGGCTGCCCATTCCTCGGCCGCCGGCGCGGCCGAGGGGGGCGGCCACCCGAGCCACCCCTTCCTCGATCGCTCGGGCCGCCCCTCGGGTCGCCCCCTTCCTCGGCCGCCCGCGGGGCCGAGGGGCGGCCGCCCCAGCCGCCCCTCCCTCGGCCGCCGGCGTGCAGCCATGAGGGGCCGCTCCTCCCCGGTTGCCGTTGGCGGTCCTCCCCTTGCTGGCGAATTTGGCAGTAAGTTTGTCGGCCGCCTATGGAGTCCCGCTCCCCATCGTCCGATTGATGGGGAGCGTCCTCGGCCGTCCGATTCACGCGTAACCACTCACTAACTACCATGTTAGTGGGGGGGGGGGGATTTAATTAATATTTCATAATTTATTTATAATGGTCACCAAATGGCGAAATACGCACATTTAAATTATACTAAAAATAATCATGATGTTGGTTATGGTGTGAGAATAGCCGCGTAACCACCATAACCACCACCTGGAGCCGATAAAAGGAGACTCAGGTCTACTCATTTCTCACATTTATCTTTTGAGTCTTCTTCTTGCTCAGGTTGAAGCTCTGCCTAATTCCTTCTACGAGCACCCTCCGAGCAACACCGGAGCCGCACCCGAGCTACAAGCGGGTCAAGTCAAAGCCATCCGAGGAAGTCAAATCATTCAAGTTCCAAGTGGCCCCTGTAACTGCAAGTCCAGGTGCTCCGCCCCCATCCAGAATAAGCAAGCCGGTATCCGAAGACCACCAGCACGAAGCGCAATTTGTAACAGCCCCCGGCGTGACGGCCTGCCGTTCATCGTATGTCAAGTGTTCTCTCACCCTAAAGTTGTAACAAGAGGTGACATGTCACCCTCGACTTCACAAACAAGCTGTAACTGCCTGGAAATAGTACACTTTGACCGGCACAGATCCGATCACGTGGTTTTTTATCTATTTGAGGGGTTTTTCCACGTTAAAACTGTTTGTGTACAATTGAACTACTCTATTGACCGTGTGCGCGCTCGACCGTTCTTAGAGCTAAGACAGTCCAAATTATTCCGGTCCGACCATGACGTCGAGTCAGACCGAAACAACAGTGATGTTTTTGTTCGATCTCATCAGAGCAAATAAGCCACGAAAAGCCACTCCAAACAGCAGCCTGAGTCGCCAACCCAAGCCTGTCTTTGGAGATTCAGAATCAGAAAAATCTTGCAAAGCTAAGCAGCTCGGTTGCTTATTAAGAAAACATTCTAACTTTTGTGTTGACTCATTGTGGCTCGACTATATTGGAATGAACAATTCAGCTGGCGGGTTCTTAAATTATTTGTGATCCGGGCTCCGTTTGGGGGGTGGGGGGGGGGGGGGGGGGGGGTGGGGCTTTTTTTCGGGTCAAGCGGCTACGACCGCTTGAACTGGACAATAAGGTCCGGTTCATGCGGTCGTAACCGCTTGACCGGTGAAATTAAGTCCCTCCAAACAGAGCCTAGGTCTACTAGAAGTTGAGGACTTTGGGGTAATAATAATTAGGTATGTGTAGCATTCCAATCCAGGATGTTTATTCTTTGAACGAACGATTGCGAAAAAAACAAAACAAAAAAAAGGGAAAACCAACGCAATGCACGATTTGCAAAGCTTGATCGTGGGTTCCTGCGCTACCCACACACCTTCCTCTACGATCAGGTAGCGCCGGAAAATTGTTTTGTTCTTGTGGGGGTTACTAACTGCTGGGAATTCAAGGAGTCTGAGATCATGTCTGGGATGGGAGAAGCTGGATCTTTTGACATAGGTAGGTTCAGAGTTTCCGACGATTTTTTTGTCGATAAACAAAAGTGCTTTTAGGTTGAGCCGAGAGGGTTGCGGGCGAGGTTTTATGATTCTGTTTAAGATTTTGGCTCCATTTGAGAGGACTTATTTTTACCGGTCGAACCGGACCTTAATTAAGATCCGATTCATACGATCATAACTGTCTGACCGCTGAAAATAAGTCCTTCCAAACAAAACCTTTGTTCTGTAGGATATAACATGCCCAATGCACTCGCAATGGGCGTAGAAGGATGGGACATGTTCAATTTTTTTTTAAATGTAACCTGCAGCTGCTATTCCAAGCCTGATCTTATCACTGTGCACTTTGGAAATATCTAACACTATCAAGATACTAGCTAATTAGGGTTCTATTTGGGGGAATTTATTCTCATCAATCAAGCGGTTATGACCGCATGAATCAGACCTTGCTCTGTTTGGAGGGATTTATTTTCACCGGTCAAAGTACGGTTCATGCGGTCATAACTGCTTGACCGGTGAAAATAAATCCCCCAAACAGAGCCTAAGACCTGGACATTCTAATGGTACCATCATCCAACTTCAGAGGTGATGCGGTCATGATAAAATATATAAAGAAAATGGGGTGTCAATAGCTCATCACTCATGATCCCCACTAACTCAGTGGAATCATGGGGCTAAATACTGTGCATGTGATCGGCACACTGGATCACCCGCACGAAATCCCACATCGCACAAAACCAGCACGTGGCGGGCCGAAACGGCCGCTCGCCACCGTCACCGACCGACATTGCCCCTACAAGGAGGGGGCGGCGCCGCCCCCACACGGGGCGGCTGGTGTCGGCCCCGCAAGGAGCAGTCCCCCCGACAATGGGTGGCCACCGCCCCCACGTGGAGAGGCCGATAAAACCCTCGTTAGGGGAGGCCAGGGCCGGCCCCATGAGGGTTGTCCGTCGCCGCCCCATTAGGAGCGGTCGACGCCGGCCCCGCGAGGGGAGGTCATCACCGCTCCCGTTTGGAGCAGCCGGCGCCAGCCCCGCGTGGGGCAGCCGCCGTTGCACCCTCTGGGAGAGGCACCCTGCAAGGGGCGGCCGACAACGCTCCGCTGGGGGCAGTCGGCGCCGCCCCAGCTAGGAGTAGCCGGCGCCGCCCCCGCTCGGTGCAACCGGCAACACCTCCGCTTGAGGCGGTTAGCTGGTCGCTCATGAACTTTTAATGGCGGACCTTCTCCGTCGTCCGATCATCCTGTCATGATCACAGTCGTCCGTTACATGGGTAACCACCTTCATAATCACCATAGTTAGTGGGGAAAATTATTTATTTAATTATGGTTTGCGCATAACAAATATTATATAAATTATATAATTCGAAACTATATAAAATATGGTATGCACTTAGTAAATTGGGTAGTTACGATATGCGAATAGCCACATAACTACCGTAATCACCTTATGCAGACTATAAAAAGACCCCAAGACCGCCCACTACCGCTTTGACTTTGTAGTGTCTTTGTATATTGTTGGTGACACTTTGGACACACTCTTTGCATCACATCATTGATTGTAGTTTTTTCTAGCGTGGAGTCCAATTTCTTTGTTCGTTGAGCATGTGGGGTGCAAGAGCCTCCACTTTGCGCGTGACTATCATCTCCTTTTTTTAATGCTTGCATTTGTGGGCGAGACCTAGGCGGTGTTGTATCTTTATTCCGGTACAAAGTGCGAGTACTTCTGGCCATGAAGCGAGAAGTCGCAGGGGCAAAGCACACTGCTATGAGGCATATTTTATGACCGTGCGACCTAGAGGCTGGTGTTGTTAATGAGTACACTGCACCAGAGTAGGTGCTGTGAACGCACTGCTCGAAGGCAGATGCTGTTAATGAGTGTGCTGCATGAGGTTAGGTGTTGTGAGTGCACTGCCCAAAGGCTGATGCTGTTAATGAGCGCGTTGCACGGGGGAAGGTGCTTTGAGTGCGCTGCCCGAAGGCAGGTGCTGTTAATGAGTGCGTTGCACGCGGGAAGTTGATGTGACCGCACTGCCCAAAGGCAGGTACTGTAAATGAGCGCACTGCACAAGGGCAGGTGTTGTGAGCGCGCTGCTTAAAGGTAGGTGCTGTTAATGTAACACGTCCATCCATCACATGAAATATAATAGAGGGTCCGGCCGGGGCCCCACGCCTATCCCACAGACAGCCGGCGGAGTTATATGTTAATATCAAAGACTAAACGAATCCTAACTCAGAGCATTCTAGCAGAAGCTTCAAGGGTTAACTTTTTGAACTCAAGTATCACAACAATGTCCACTATATATACACTGGAATGTTCTTACAAAATACACAAATGATACTATCATCAACGATAGTCACTATTGTCTGGCGATAGTCACTGTCGTTCAGCGACACTCAACAGTAGCCAAACTGTTACAACCTTAAGGCCTTACAATTATTCTTTAGAAGTGTGGTTTACAGACATCGGCACGCAGGTCGACCACACATGAAAGCAATAAAACTTTCGATTGGACTTCAAGGGCTAGCATAGAATCAGGGCTACAACCCGCTATTTCCCACTCGCCTCTCCAGCACATGCACAGGGACATTCCACCAGATGGTGTCAAACAAGGCAACGGTCAGCTTTTGACTGACCAATTTATAATGACCCTATCTCATACCCAGGGCAGCGGTAATCCTTCCCTGCAGGCATAACATTAACACAAAAAATATATCACAAGAAGACACACTCAAGCATCATTCAATATATCACAAACAAGTGGCTCAGTGGCAAAATGTTCCGTGCACTCAGGGCACATTCTCGGTGTACCAGATACCAGGGTCCCACAACCATTCAGAGGTCCGAGACTTGACGGCCAACTTTGAGCATTTCTAATCTTTCCAGCTCCATGCTTAAGACTCTTATTATGTGCTCCAACGACGCCAATTACTTTAGGCACTCTAGTCGGATGGAGATAACGCGAGTGCAGTTCAGCTATTTCGCGTTGCTCAAATCGCCAGGTCAACGCCGACGGTCACAACCATCATGACGAATGACAAGACACGGGTCAGCCTCGCATTTCCCATTCGGCACACTGTCCTTATTGCTGGGCACAACAGGCTCTCATCATCACTTGCCGCTGACATGTCCCTAGGACCTGAGCCGACAATGATCAATCATGACATTCATGGCTAATAGTTGTGCTCTTCAGGATCACAGCTTCTCATGCAACACACCATATCTCACGGACACAGGCTTCGCAACAACAAAATACTATATGGAAGCTATCGCCAACGATATTCACTATCGCTTGGCGTTAGCGACAGAACTCTCTTCTGTCTCCATAATCAGCCACAATTGGAACATCTTGCTAGCCAAAACCCTGTAGCATATTGCAGTGCCAGAAAATTGGTCTTTCACAACAATCATAGCTCACCAAGATCTATCGCCGATGATACTCACTGTCTCCCGGCGATATCCAACAGTTATTCAAACTGTAATATTTTCTGGGTATTTTCCCGGAGCACACCTCCAGTACTTCCTACTACTCTCATTTCATAGGTACAACCCACAGACCCCATCAACTACTCGTTTATACTCGGAGTGTTCTCCGACACGCAAAATAAAACATCACCAATCCAGACCAGCCTGTCCAGACGGGCTTCACACAACATGCCTATTCTGTACTATGATTTTTGGATTCTTTATGCAAAACCACTCAGTGATATTCCGTATCAACCCATCAAAATCTCCTTGATTCTCCACCTTTTGGTGGGGGATTCCATGCATATGTAAAAGGAGGACTTCACCTGTCCAAAATGGAAGATTGTTACCCTCAGAATTCATTTTGGAGGCATTAGCAATCTTTCTATCCAGCTGGAAAGGAGCGCCTCGCTTTCCTCTTCGCGGATCTTGCCTTAGTTCTCGATTCCGACCACGGGATCTCGTTCACTAAGCTAGCAAAGTTTTAGACTAATTCTTCCTTTCTTCCAAGAACTTGATGAGAAGGATGAGAGAGAGTGAGAGAAGAAAAATGAATCTTCTCTCCACCTCTTCTCTGGTTAAGCAGCCTCGGGAATTAACCAAGCCACACGATTCTCTAATCAAAAGAAATCAAAGGCCACAATTTCAGCTAACAAGTCAAACTTAATGCTATCATCTGGCGATATCGGCTATCGCCTAGGCGATAGCATCTGAAAGAATTGGTTTCAAGATGTCCTATACACGTAGAGGGGGTGAATAGGTTCAATTCTTTTTCTTAAGGCAGATAGTCTTTTTATTGTTAGATTACAGATTATTCAGCACAGCACAGTTCACAACACAGATTAAACAACACAGCCACACAGATGACACACAGTTTTATAGTGGTTCAGGATTTGCCCTCTCTGGATGACTTGTCGATTTCTGGATGAAGACTTCTCTCCTTGTTGTTAGTTCTTCATTGTTATTTTCTTCCAGCACTTCATGTCTTTATATAGGCTCCAACCGAGGTTACCGGCTGATCTGGTTCCTAACGACCTTTTGATAGCTCTGACAGATACAATAGTATTGTCAGTGATGTAGGGGGGACCGTGATATGTGCTCGAATACGCTAACGGAAAGTATTATCACAAGACATAAAACTAAAGGGGAGGGCTCCGACCAAAAGCGAGCGAAAAGGGGTCGAGTTTGCTCCCAAATCCGAAAGAGAAAATTGTCGGACTCGATACAACGCCCTTAAGACCTACCTCTCCAACAAGCACACAACTCACCGCAAGCCGGACTCGATACAACGTCCTTAAGACCTACCTCTCCAACAAGCACACAACTCACCGCACCTACACAAGCATCTATTGTACCAACTTGAGCCGTTTCAACGCAGCAATAATTTATTTTCGGAGCGGCGGAAAACTTCAATAGGCGGTCGAGTTCGAGTTGAGATTAACCCCCTTGTTAACACCAAAATGTGCCAATCTTGGAGGGCAAGTCAAGGGTAGGCCAAGCCTCGCTCTCGCAACGGATCTACCCAATCCGGATCACAAGAGGTTCAATAACAACGAAATCGAAATCGGAATTTGCAAGCGACGTATTTAAAAATCACGGAAGAAACGGTTTGCAAAAACCTCCACAAAATCTAAAGCAAGAATCTCTAAAGGGGAAGGAGTTACCCAACCAAGAACAACAATCACACAAGATAAGTTGGGAGAATCACTCTCTCCACGGATCCACCGGCTTCACACCGAATGGGCTGCAACCTTCTTCCTTGGAGTCGCACCGAAAGGAAGCCACGCCGGCGTCGCACCGTAGTAGGGGGAGGAAGCAAAGGGGGGCTGCGGCTTCACACCTTGGCCGGCGGCTATGGAGGATACCCTCTTGGCCGAACTCTCTCAATGAGGGTTAGGGTTGATTTTTTAATTCTCTCTAACTTCATTCTCAAAAGGATCTCCTTATATAGGAGTTACAACACACATCTAGCCATCCAACATGGAGATGAAATCTCATCCATCCGGAAGGCTAAATACACAACAAAATGTTTGCAGGAAATAAATAAAGATTGCAAGTCCCAAATGAATATAAAATTATTAACCAAGATTGGAATAATTTTATATTCGCACATAAAATAATAAAGCATGAGAAATTAATTAAAATAGTCTTCAAGTGAGGGTAGCACGCCGCGGGCGGAGGTTGTAGCGGCGTCGTCCGTTAGCATCATCACGGCTCCGAAGGTATTTATGTTGTAGGGCCTCGGCAACTGGATCGTCATCAAGTAGTGGCGGAGGGGCAGCGACATCAATCCTCCCCCACTTAAAATCACGTATCTCCGATGCGTGGTCCGAGAGATAGCGGCGGAGAAGCTCGGCATCCAAACGTTGAAGCTCTGTCACAAGTGCCCATGAATCATCTGAAGGGGGGCGGTCACGCCAACGGATGAGGAAGCGGTAGGTAGCACCATCAGGAGTGGTAAGTGGCTCAGCAGCAAGTATCATATCTGGAGTGAGAAATGTCTTCGAAAACCTGGGAAACATGTCAGCAGTACGTAAAAAAGAAGGCAACGTACCATCCGATGTTATACCTACGGGGACCGAAAGAGAGAGATCATCCGAACTACCACTCCCCAACCCAGTAGAAATTTTAGTGGAGGGAGAAGACGACAAAGAATTCAACTCAGGTGGAGGAGAAACAAACGGCGTCAAATCCGAGACATTAAAAATAGGGGAGATACCCCAATCAGCTGGCAAATCCAACATGAAAGTGTTGTCACCTAGTTTCTTTATAATTCGAAAAGGGCCGGCGCGCTTTGGTGCCAACGTTTTAACGGTGCCAGATGGCAAGCGTTCGGGAACTAACCGGACTAGGACCAAATCGCCGATGTTGAAGTGCGACACCCTCCTATGTAGATTAGCATGCGTCTGATAAGACTCGTATTGAGCAGTCAAGGTAGCTCATATACGTGCATGTAGGTCATGAATATGTTGGGCGAAGGATTGTGTAAATTGACTTGTCTTGTATGTTGGGGGCAAAGGAACCAAGTCAAGAGGCACAGGGGCCTTGTACCCGTGAACAATCTCATTTGGAGACAGACCAGTGAACCGGTTTTTGGAATTATTATAGGCCAAATGGGCGTGGGGAAGAAGAAGATCCCACGTACCTTTGTGATCGCTCACTAGGCATCTAAGAAGGCTTCCTAGGCTCTGATTGACTACTTCTGTTTGCCCATCGGTCTGAGGGTGATAGGATGAGGAAAACAATAACTTGGTACCCATCAACACCCAAAGTGTTTTCCAAAAATAGCTCGTATACTTAACATCTCTATCCGAGACTATTGTCTTCGGCACTCCCCGGTGACTAACTACTTCCTTAAAGTATAATTTGGCAATGTGAGATGCGTCGTTGGTTCTAGCGCAGGGAATAAAATATGCCATTTTAGAGAATCTATCCACCACTACAAAAATAGAATCGTGACGGCATAAGGTGGTGGGTAGGCCTAGAACAAAATCAATACTCACGTCTTCCCATGGCGTGGAAGGGATAGGCAGGGGCGTATATAATCCTACGTTGGTCTTGGTGCCCTTGGATACCTGACAGGTACGACAACTACTAACTACCCTTCCCACCATTGCCTTAAGTTTTGGCCAATAGAATTTCTCCTAAACTAACGTAATGGTCTTATCCCTACCGAAATGACCACTCAACCCTCCACTATGCAATTCCCAGATGATATGAAGGCGTAACGATGACTGCGGGATACATAACTTCCCATGTCTAAATAGGTAGCCATCCTTAATGACGAACGCAGATATAATCGTGGGGGAGCTATCTTGGGCAGACAAATATGCATCCTGAAAGTCAGGACATGTGGCGTACTCGTCCTTGATTTGCTCGAATCCTACCACGTTAACCTCCATAGTGGTGAGTAACAGGGTCAGGCGACTAAGAGCATCCGCGACTCGATTGTCAGCTCCTTTAAGGTGTTTGAGGTTAAAAGTGTAACCCTGTAGGAAAGATACCCACTTAGCGTGTCGCGGGCTGATTTTATGTTGGCCATTGATGAACCGCAGTGCCTCGTGATCGGAGAGGATCACAAACTCCTTAGAGAGGAGATAGTGCCTCCAATGGTGCAGACATCTAATGACGACATAAAACTCCCTATCATAATTCGAGTAATTCAATTTGGCGCCCGCTAACTTCTCACTAAAATAACTCACAGGGTGCCCTTCCTGACTCAAGACACCTCCTATTCCTACGCCAGAAGCGTCACACGTAAGCTCAAAGACCTTATTGAAGTCAGGTAGATGTAGGACAGGTGCCTCAGTCATAAGTTCCTTAATGCGTTGGAAAGCAATAGCGGCGGACCTTTTCCAGGTGAACTCACCTTTCTTCATGCAATCACTAATGGGGGCCATAATGTTACTAAAGTCTCTAATAAAACGGTGGTAAAAAGTAGCTAACCCATGGAAACTTCGCACCTCTCGTAATGTGGTCGGTTCGGGCCAATCCCTAATGACTTTAACCTTATTAGGGTCAACTCTAATGCCTTCCGAACCGACTATATAGCCTAAGAATTCCACTTCAGTGACATGGAATATGCATTTCTTGAGATTAAGGAATAAGGTTTCCTTCCGCAGGGTGGAAAGAACCGACCTCATGTGGGAGACGTGCTCAGCAGTGGTGGTACTAAAGACTAAAATGTCATCAAAATAGACGACCACAAACTTCCCCATGTAAGGCTGAAAGGCATGGGTCATCATCCGGGAGAAGGTACTGGGGGTGTTGGATAGCCCAAAGGGCATCACAAGCCACTCGTATAACCCATCCTTGGACTTAAATGTTGTCTTCCACTCGTCCCCCTCACGGATCCTGATCTGGTGATAGCCACTCCGCAAATCTAACTTTAAAAAAATGGTGGCGCCAGATAAGACATCTAGGAGGTCATCTAATCGCGGAATAGGAAATATATATTTGATGGTAATCTTGTTGATGGCGCGGCTATCAACACACATTCTCCACGTACCATCCTTCTTGGGGGCAAGAAGGGCAGGTACCGCACATGGACTCATAATAGTCCTAATGAACCCCTTTTTCATCAAATCCTCAATCTGGGTCTGTAACTCCTTAAGGGCGACGGGGTGAAGCCTATAGTGGGGCTGGTTCGGTAAGGAGGAACCGGGGATAAGGTCTATAGCATGCTGTATATTCCTAAGCGGTGGTAATACCGAAGGCAGCTCATCGGGGTACACGTCCTTATACTCATCCAACAATTCCCGTAACTCTCTAGGCAAATCATCCAATGCTCTCGTATCCCCTTTCGTACTCATAAGAACTAGAGCGTACATCATCCCGTCAAGAAAGGGATCCTTCACAAATTCTTTTCTTCCCACGAGACTCAACGTTTTCCTCTCAACTGGAACAGTGGTGTCCTTAGCCAAAGCTACTGGCTCTTTCGGGACGGTCGGTCTCAACGTAATGACCTTGCCATTGAATTTAAACTCATATGTGTTGGCCCTTCCAAAGTGTGTCACGTCACGGTCGTAAAGCCAAGGGCGGCCCAATAACACGTGACAAGCGTCCATTGGAAGGACATCGCACCACACCTTGTCAGTATAGGATTTGATCGAGAGAGGTACAAGGCAACGCTTGGTGACCGGGATGGTAACCTTATTAATCCAAGCTACCTGATAGGGAGCCGGGTGGGGCTGCGTAGTAAAGGACATACATGTAACGACATTCTCAGAGATGACGTTTACACAACTGCCACTGTCAATGATCAACTTGCACAACTTCTCGCCACTCTTAAAGATCAGGGAAAATATACTAGTCCTTTTCCAGTAATCTAACAGACGAGGGGTGGTCAAGATACAACGCATCACCATAACGGGGTGCTCGTCCTCTAAATCGCTTGGGACCCCTTCTGGGTCACTCTCCTCAGCAGCCTCATAAACGAAATCAGCAAGGTCGGTAGTCGACTCTAGAAGGGCTATGGCTTTAGTCTTCGTTGGGCATTCAAAGGCATAGTGGCCTTGAATGCCGCAAGAGTAACAAGTGGTGTTAGCCTTGCTAACCTTTCCTATAGGGACACGCTCACTCGCCGGATTCTTGCCGTTCCTAGCAGTAATCACGACAGACTTTGACTCGGCAGACCGAAACTTCCCTTTATCCTGATATGTGGAGGAAGAGGCTCCAGCTGTGGACTTTCCCTTCGCATGGGAATACCGGGAGTGAGCCTTAGAGGCTAAGTGCTTTTCGATGTCGAGGGCGGCATTAAATGTCGTGTTCAGATCCGTATGACCATATCGTAAGAGCTTCCGCTGAATATCGGGGTGAAGCCCCTTACGAAATCTGGATAGGGTGACCTCGGGGATCTCCCTCAGATCACAACGCACCATACGGTCTTTCAGTTCTCCCATATACTCAGCTACCGAATTGGAGCACTGCCGTAGAGTGGCAAGCTCGTCGAACATCTGTGTCCGATGGTATGCGGGAACGTACTGATCGGTCAACAGGTTCTTCATCACGGCCCATCCAATAAGTGGGACCCCGTTCCCGGTTCCTAGCCTATGCTCTTCATTCAGCCAATAAGTTTTGGCACGCCCCGTTAGCTTCATCCTGGCAACTTGGACCTTTTGATGGTCCGTAAGGGTGTGCCAATCGAAGTAGCACTCCATATCCACCACCCAAGTAAGGAAGATCTGGGGATCTCCCATGCCATCATAAGTGGGGGCGTCGATCTTAATGGCCCTAGTGATATCGTAAGCACGATCGTGGCGGTGTTCTCAAGGGGGCACTCGGGGAGAGTCCTCATCGGAATCCGACTCAGGAGTTTGTTGGCGCCGGTTGGGCTGCTCAACATTAATGGGTGGCGGGGGTGGCCTTGCTTGATTTTGCATGATCTGTGCCAACATGTTTCTAAGCTCCGTCATTTCGTTACGTAGCCCTGCTATGGCCTCGGTGTTGGGATCCCCATGCTCGTTCGCAGCCATCCTAGACGTAGACGGTGTCGCGTACTCCGATCCGTGCCTAGCGCGCATTCAGGTCTAGAAAATTTTGGAAAGGTGATTTTTCCTAGGGCCGTAGCTATACTGAAAATAAGATATTTTTATAGTTTCCCGATGTGAGGAACACGTGGATCGTTAAAAATATTTTTTTTTGAAAGTTTGCTGAAAAATAAAGATTTCAGCCCGCTATTGGCAGACCACAGAAAATAATTTTTTTGATTTTTTGAAGATCCGATCTGCCAACAAGAAACGTAGAGAGGATGTTTGCAACGTGGGAGTTGAAAAAACCTCCCTCTGATACCAAATTGATGTAGGGGGGACCGTGATACGTGCTCGAATACGCTAACGGAAAGTATTGTCACAAGACATAAAACTAAAGGGGAGGGCTCCGACCAAAAGCGAGCGAAAAGGGGTCGAGTTTGCTCCCAAATCCGAAAGAGAAAATTGCCGGACTCGATACAACGTCCTTAAGACCTACCTCTCCAATAAGCACACAACTCACCGCAAGCCGGACTCGATACAACGTCCTTAAGACCTACCTCTCCAACAAGCACACAACTCACCGCACCTATACAAGCATCTATTGTACCAACTTGAGCCATTTCAACGCAGCAATAATTTATTTTCGGAGCGGCGGAAAACTTCAATAGGCGGTCGAGTTCGAGTTGAGATTAACCCCCTTGTTAACATCAAAATGTGCCAATCTTGGAGGGCAAGTCAAGGCTAGGCCAAGCCTCGCTCTCGCAACGGATCTACCCAATCCGGATCACAAGAGGTTCAATAACAACGAAATCGAAATCGGAATTTGCAAGTGACGTATTTAAAAATCACGGAAGAAACAGTTTGCAAAAACCTCAACAAAATCTAAAGCAAGAATCTCTAAAGGGGAAGGAGTTATCCAACCAAGAACAACAATCACACAAGATAAGGTGGGAGAATCACTCTCTCCACGGATCCACCGGCTTCACACCGAATGGGCTGCAACCTTCTTCCTGGGAGTCGCACCGAAAGGAAGCCACGCTGGCGTCGCACCGTAGTAGGGGGAGGAAGCAAAGGGGGGCTGCTGCTTCACACCTTGGCCGGCGGCTATGGAGGATACCCTCTTGGCCGAACTCTCTCAATGAGGGTTAGGGTTGATTTTTTAATTCTCTCTAACTTCATTCTCAAAAGGATCTCCTTATATAGGAGTTACAACACACATCTAGCCATCCAACATGGAGATGAAATCTCATCCATCCGGAAGGCTAAATACACACCAAAATGTTTGCAGGAAATAAATAAAGATTACAAGTCCCAAATGAATATAAAATTATTAACCAAGATTGGAATAATTTTATATTCGCACATAAAATAATAAAACATGAGAAATTAATTAAAATAGTCTTCAAGTGAGGGTAGCACGCCGCGGGCGGAGGTTGTAGCGGCGTCGTCCGTTAGCGTCATCACGTCTCCGAAGGTCTTTATGTTGTAGGGCCTCGGCAACTGGATCGTCATCAAGTAGTGGCGGAGGGGCAGCGACATCAGTCAGTTATGACAGCTATCAAGTCTCCAGATACTTCAATGAACTTCAGCTCAGCAGCAAAGTGTCGAGACAATACTGCAAATGTATCGACACAAATAGTTCATGTGTCGACACAATCCTTAGGGATGTCGACACAGCTTGCAAAATGTCGACATAGCACTTCTCTATCTTCTTGACATAGCTTCTGCAGATTGTGTCGACACAAGTCCTGTGTATCGACACAATCACTTCTTGTCTTAACATAGTTGACTTCAACAAAAATTCTGGTGTGTGTCGACACAAGTCCTGTGTGTCGACACAGTTGTTGTTGACTGAGTTTTCTGTGTGTCGACACAAGTTCTGTGTGTCGACACAGTTGTTGTCGACTGAGCTTTCTGTGTGTCGACACAAGTCCTGTGTGTCGACACAGTTGTTGTCACTGAGCTTTCTGTGTGTCGACACAAGTCCTGTATGTCGACACAGTTGTTGTCGACTAAGCTTTTTATGTGTCGACACAAGTACTTAGAAAAGTTTCTTTCATTTTCTTAACCTGCACATGGAAACTCAACACCACATCAAATACACCTTGATGAATATCATTGAGTTAGGTGAGGCTTCTCCAAATCTGGTACATATATTCCAATGTACCCAACAATCTCCCCCTATTTGGAAAAGTCATAACCCTTAGTCAATGATATACATCACTTATAATAAACCAAAGATTATGATGTATAAGAGCATTATTCAGACAGGTTAATATATAAACAAAACCAACATAATATCATCACAAAATATGATAACATATAGAGAACATGAATCAATGTTTTGTTTAACTACAAAAAAAGTTCTGAACACAGATTACATAGATTTTAAAACTAAAGATTACAAAGTTCTAAAATCTAGTCAGTCTATTCTAGGGCTGATCAGGCTCCTTGATTACAATGCCTTTGCCAGACTGAATCCTTGCTTGTACACTAGGTTCAGTATCTTCAGCTGACTTCTTTCCTTTAAGATCATTTTTCTTGAGTTCTTCAGCCTTAACCTTTTGCCTTTCAAAATAATGATAAGACTTAGGAAAGTATTTGCTTGGATCCACAGCAGTAGCAGGTATCTTTACAGCTTTGAGATCCCTTTTAAACTGAAATATGGCATCTTCACTCTTCTGATACTTACTCCATTCTTGTTCTGAGTACCACTTGCCTCTATCATGCATTTTATCCTTAACTGCTTGCCAAGTAGTGAGAATTATATTCCTGGAAGTGGGTCTCCATTTTCCAAAATCAGGTTTTAGTTCAGCGTACTCTCCAAACCTTTTCTTAGAAAGTTGAGCTTCTTGCTCTCTTTTTAAGGCTGCTTCAGACATCTCAACTTTCTCAATAACCATATTTTGAACCTCCTGTGGAGGACTGTAAATTTATTGAACAACAGCTTGAATGCCTTCAAAGTCAACAGGTGGATAAATGATTTGAGCCACTTCCTGCTGAGCCCCTTCATTGTAAGCAGCTTGAATGCCTGAGTCAGCTGTGTTGTCATCATCACACATGGGTGGATATCTAAGAGTGGCTCTGATAGAATTAGTTATCCATTTAGCATGTTCAGAGCCTACATTGACTAACAATCTCTCCCCCTTTATGACTTCTCTTTCAATATGGTCTCTTAGATCATCCTTTTGGAACCTTATCTGATTGGCTAGATAATTTGTTCCATCTTTGTAGAATGCCTTGAACTTCAGCAGCTGATCAGAAATTATCTTCTGAGATTCTTGAATAGCAATGTTAATATCTATCAATTTTTCTTGGAGGTGTTTATCAAACTCAGAATTTTCTTTTGTAATGGTTGTAGTGAAAGCAGTTGTTGTATTCTTAAGATCTATGACAATCACATTGTGAGATTCAGTAAGATTGTCATTCATTCTTAATTGATTTTCCAAAACATAGCCTTGTTTGATTGCTATATCATCTATCTGTGTTTTGGCTTCCACTTGTTGTTTGACTAAATAAACTACATCATTACCTCCCTTATGGAAGCAATCTGTCATCTCTTTTTTATGCTGATTTACTTCAAATCTGATAGATTTGATATCTTGAGCCAAAGTAAATTGCAGTTCTTTATGGCTCTCATCTACATATTTCTCAATTGCTGCTCTTTGCTCATCCATCTTAACTTGCAGTTGCACTAGAAGGGAACTGAAGTCTACTGCAGGTGTTGGAGTTTGTGGAACAACTTGCAAGGCCTTTTTATAGCCAGAGCTCCTCTTCCTGAGTTCCATAAGATTTCTCTTCTTGGCCCTAGAGGCTGCTTCATCTTCTGAAGTTTCTGTGGAACTTGCTATGTACACAGTGTCTTTGGAAGTAGGGTCAATGATTGGCTGATTCTTATCAGTGCTTAGCAACCCACCTTTAGTCCTTGGCAGCTCCCCCTCAGTCCTTGCTTCTTGTATGTCAGGAAACAACTCCTCTAGAGTGAACTCTTGCTGCATTTGAACAGGAGGAATATCTTGCTCTTGTGCAGTAGATGTAGTGTCATCAAATGCAGATGTTTCCTCCATTGTAATGTCTTGTGCTGGGACATTGTCTTGGGTACTCTCAAGTATAGTTTGAGTGGCTATTTTACTCTCTAATGCAACTTGCTCTTTATCATGAGCAACTCCTAAAGGTAATGCCTCTTGTTGAGCTGAAGTTGGAGAAAGCTCATTGGCTCCCCCTTGATGAGGCTCTTCTTGTACTTGATCAAGTTGGATGTTGCTTTCTGGAATCTGCTCCCCCTGCACCTGACTATCATCTACATTCTCAGGAGCAGGTGATTTTCTAGCAGTCTCTGGTCTTTCCTCATCTAAGCTGAATACCACTTCTTCTTCTGAATCACTGAAAGATTCAGCTGTCTTGTGGGTTGTTTTCTTCTTTGGCTGTAACTGTTTTGTTTGTTTCTGTGGGGTAGAAACATCCTTGGTCAGGACCCTTTCCCATCTGGATAATATTCTCAAATCCATTCTTCTCATATGATTGATCTTAGATCCTGCAATCTTATTCATTACTTCAGGAATATTCTCAGCCAGATATAGGCTTAGTATCCTTCCCAGATTTGATTTCTTGAAGCTTTCTTTGATCTTTTCAAAGATCACAGCAGACCAGTTGGTTTTGACTTTGAAGATGACTCTGGTCATTAGATTGAACATGTAGGCAGATATCCTTTCATGACCTCCTGGTTTGCACATAATTACTTTTCCTATAATTTCAGAAAGAAATTTGCCATGAGAGTTCATTCCTTTTCTCAGCATAAAAGATCCAATCTTGGTGGTGGGATCCAGTCCACACCATTGGAGAGCTTCTCTGGTCATGGAAGATACTATTTCATCATCTTCTTGAACCCTGGGCAAGTGTAGGTGTTGAAACCGAAAAATCGGTCTCCTGTGGAGTTCGACCCTTGGGGAAGGGGTGACCGCGCACCTACTGCCCTCAAGCGAACGATCTAGGAACAAGACTAGGAACACGAGGGACAGACCCAAGGTCTCAGCGTGGAGGACCCGCCGCATACCCGGAATACTAACAAACTCTTCCCCTCCCAAGCCAAGGGCTGAGCTAAGGCACCTTCGGAGGGCTCTCTTGGCCGACCGGAACAACTGAGGAGGATCTCAAGATCCACTCGTTAACTAGAGGTGCCACCTCGGGTCTATGTAAAATGTTCCCCGCCTGCCTTACTATTGGCGCAAAACCGCCCAGCAGCCCTACTCTACGCAGCCCCAATTGGGCCGCTAACGGCGGAACTCCGCTATTCTGAAAGGATGACAACAGGCCATCAGGGGCTTCCCGACATCTATTCCTCGGGGCCCACACGGGGGGGGGGGGGGAGCGGTTCACGAACACGCCGCTCGCCCAAGACAGGAGTAAACTACATATTCACAGAGCATCACAGATATGAAAAAATATTACAGGAATATGAATTCCATACTCAGCACGCAGGCCGGCAATATAAACAAAAAGGCCTTCGAGGGGCGGCACAAGCTTGGGCTTAAGCCCGCTACTCCCCGCCTGGTACTACAACACCTGTACGCCAACGTCTCGACGAGCGGCGGCCAACTAGGCATCGGCCGGCTAACATAAACGGGCCAAACATATTGCGCACACCCCCTTTTGGAGGGCTACGGAGCGCATTCCCTGCAAGCGGCTAATAAACAACTTCCTCGGAGTCTTCTCCGGGAACCCCAGAACATCACCAATCTGGCTCACACGTCCGGATGGGCTTCACACAGCATGCCTAAACCCGTACTCACGCTTCCAGGTACTAATGCAATTAACTACGGGGACGTACACGTCAACCCGTCGGAAAGCTCCCTTCCCCCCATCCGTTGGTGGAGAGGGGCTTCCATGCAAGTATGTAAACTGAGGGCTTCACCTGACCAAGAAAAAACATCTTTACCCTTGTCACGTGCTTGGCGGCGGTCCCGGGAGAGGAGCTCCAGGTCGATCCTACTGCATGCGGCTGCGTCGGTGGTCGATCTCCACTCTAGGCCGAGCCTTGCCCCAGGCCGAGCCTTGCTCCAGGCCGAGCCTCGCTCCAGGCCGAACCTCGCTCCAGGCCGAGCCTCGCTCCAGGCCGAGCCTCGCTCCAGGCCGAGCCTCTCTCCAAGCCGAGCCTCGCTCCAGGCCGAGCCTTGCTCCAGGCCGAGCCTCGCTCCAGGCCGAGCCTCGCTCCAGGCCGAGCTTGCTGCTAGGAGAGGGGGGGGGGGGGGTCGAGGTGTGCTGCTCCAGGTCGGGAAAAATAGTGGATCGGCCGGGGTGTGGTTGCTGCTCCAAGTCGGGAAAAAGAGAGGGCCGGCCGGGGTGGGGTTGCTGCTCCAGCCGACGAGAGAGAGAGAGAGGATGGGGGGGGGGGTTGCTGCTCCGGCCGACGAGAGAGAGAGATGGAGGCATAGTCGGGGCTGTGCTACTCCAAGCTGACGGGATAGAGGAAGGCCGGGGTTGGGGCTGCTACTGCAGGCGACGGCGGTGAGAGAGAGGAGGTGGGAGACGGGGTGCTGCTCCGGGCCGAGAGAGTGGGGAAGGGGGCGGCAGCGGCTGGGCTCCAGATCGATGAGAGAGAGAGAGGTGCGGGGGCGGGCGGCTGCTGTAGATGGCCGAAGAGAGGGAGGGTGGCGGCCGGAGGGAGAGGGAGCGGCGCGAGTCGGCTGTCCTCCTGCCCGAACCCTAACGGGGAAGCAGAAAAATCGAAAACCCCCGATGCCTCACCTTTCTTTCCCTTTTTCCTGCTGTACCCCGCCTGATCCCTCTTATCCTCATCCTTTCTTTTTATTTTATAACCTATATATAACATATATCTAATACATTATATATATTATAATATAATATATATATAATATATATATATATAAATTATAAACCTATGCGCATAAAACTTCCGCATGCACGCACGAGGACCCGCATGTCTTCGAACGGGGTCGCACCAACTCGTCGCCCATAACACGCCCCTAGGCTGATATTTGGGGAGGGCCCCACTCGCCCGGCTACGGGGTTGTACATAATCCCCGCTCTTTTCGAGGTTGGTACAAGCTCGGAAAGAATCATCCAACCCTACGTATCCGGCGAGTGGGGGCCGACCCAAAAAAAATTATGAGAGAAACTGAAATTTGCACTTGCAACATCAATCTCCCCATGCACTTTTTGACTTTTTTGAACCACTCGATACCTTTTGGCTCACTGCTATTGAATTGTCCTTATACCATTACTTACAACGAGTATATAATTTCTCGTGATATCGTGAAACAACAAAGCCATATATTTTGTATCCTCTTGTACACACGGAGCTAATCCTTTCCCCCCAGGTGTGCCTACAGCCCTGCCAGCTAGTGAGAGCCTGACAGCGAGTCTACCCGGGGTCCACTACTACCGTCATCGAGTGACTTCCGGCCCTGCCAGCTAGGTGAGAGCCTGACAGCGGGATCTGCTCGAGGCCCACGGATGACACCGAGTGACTTCCGGCCCTGCCAGCTAGGTGAGAGCCTGACAGCGGGATCTGCTCGGGGTCCACTACTACCGCCATCGAGTGACTTCCGACCCTGCCAGCTAGGTGAGAGCCTGACAGCGGGATCTGCTCGAGGCCCACGAATGACACCGAGTGACTTTCGGCCCTGCCAGCTAGGTGAGAGACTGACAGCGGGATCTGCTCGGGGTCCACAACTACCGCCATCGAGTGACTTCCGGCCCTGCCAGCTAGGTGAGAGCCTGACAGCGGGATCTGCTCGAGGCCCACGGATGACACCGAGTGACTTCCGGCCCTGCCAGCTAGGTGAGAACCTGACAGCGGGATCTGCTCGGGGTCCACAACTACCTCCATCGAGTGACTTCCGGCCCTGTCAGCTAGGTGAGAGCCTGACAGCAGGATCTGCTCGAGGCCAAGGATGACACAGAGTGACTTCCGGCCCTGCCAGCTAGGTGAGAGCCTGACAGCGGGATCTACTCGGGGTCCGCTACCACTCGAGGACTTGGCTTTGCACGAGGTGGAGACATCCTGTTTACTTAAGAGGTGCTGGAAAGTTAATTGCACCGATGCTTTTACAAACGGATGATGCATTCTATACATAAGAAAGACGATCTGGAAGTCGTCAAATCGGGAAGCTGGCGTCCGAGCCTATTCCTTCTAATTCCTCCAATCTGAAGAGAGATGCAATCGGGGGAACATAGGCCGACATGCAAGGGGGGAGCTAATCTCGGCCGTCAGTGCAGAGGCTCGGTCTTACAATAGCGTTTAAAGTCCCGAGGCATCGTCCCATCATCCGAACTGGGCTATTTAGAAGGAACAGGTCGGCGGCTCGTTTCCTGATCTAATGACAAAGATCACTTTCCACCATGTCACTTGTGATTGCTTGGAGAGATCGGCCCTTTATCAAATCTGGGAGGTTAGCGTCTAGGCTCGTTCCTGATAATTCCCCTAGTCGGAGGAGAGGTGCGATCGGGAGGACATAGGCCGACGTGCAAGGGGGGAGCTGATCTCGGCCGTCAGTGCAGAGGCTCGGTCTTATAATAGCGCTTAAAGTCCCGCGGCACCGTCCCATCGTCCGAACTAGGATATTTAAAAGGAACGAGTTGGACGTTTGGCCTCCGGAGTCGATCGCGAGGCTAACCCTTGAAGCCCTCAGAAGCTCGAGACGAATTGGTAATAAAGAGAAAACTTGACCGCTACTGAGTTACAAGGAAGAGATAACATATTACCGCTAGGGATGGAACCCTTTCAGGTCAACCCGGCTCACAATACCTCTCACCTGCTCTCTTACTTGATCTTGAAGATAATAACCTCCAGGTTTCTCGTTGACGTAACTAGTGGGGATACATGGGTTTTCATAGGTAGAAGCGATTCAAATAGGTGCAAATCCTACTCCAAATGCTATGAGATTCAAACAACAGCTATGAGAGGGGACAACTTTGAGTATGAGGACCTTACATATAAAGTATCAACTCTCCAAGATCACCGCACCAAAATGTTGAAACCGAAAAATCGGTCTCCTGTGGAGTTCGACCCTTGGGGAAGGGGTGACCGTGCACCTACTGCCCTCAAGCGAACGATCTAGGCACAAGACTAGGAACACGAGGGATAGACCCAAGGTCTCAGCGTGGAGGACCCGCCGCATACCCGGAAGACTAACAAACTCTTCCCCTCCCAAGCCAAGGGCTGAGCTAAGGCACCTTCGGAAGGCTCTCTTGGCCGACCGGAACATCTGAGGAGGATCTCAAGATCCACTCCTTAACTAGAGGTGCCACCTCGGGTCTATGTAAAATGTTCCCCGCCTGCCTTACTATTGGCGCAAAATCGCCCAGCAGCCCTACTCTACGCAGCCCCAATTGGGCCGCTAACGGCGGAACTCCGCTATTCTGAAAGGATGACAACAGGCCATCAGGGGCTTCCCGGCATCTATTCCTCGGGGCCCACACGGGGGGGGGGGGGGGGAGCGGTTCACGAACACGCCGCTCGCCCAAGACAGGAGTAAACTACATATTCACAGAGCATCACAGATATGAAAAAATATTACAGGAATATGAATTCCATACTTAGCACGCAGGCCGACAATATAAACAAAAAGGCCTTCGAGGGCCGGCACAAGCTTGGGCTTAAGCCCGCTACTCCCAGCCTGGTACTGCAATACCTGTACGCCAACGTCTCGACGAGCGGCGACCAACTAGGAATCGGCTGGCTAACATAAACGGGCCAAATATATTGCGCACACCCCCTTTTTGGGGGCTACGGAGCGCATTCCCTGCAAGCGGCTAATAAACAGCTTCCTCGGAGTCTTCTCCGGGAACCCCAGAACATCAACAATCCGGTTCACACGTCCGGATGGGCTTCACACAGCATGCCTAAACCCGTACTCACGCATCCGGGTACTAATGTAATTAACTGCGGGGACGTACACGTCAACCCGTCGGAAAGCTCCCTTCCACTCACCCGTTGGTGGAGAGGGGCTTCCATGCAAGTATGTAAACTAAGGGCTTCACCTGCCCAAGTAGAAACATCGTTACCCTTATCGCGTGCTTGGCGGCGGGGCCGGGAGAGGAGCTCCGGGTCGATCCTACTGCATGCGGCTGCGTCGGTGGTCGATCTCCACTCTAGGCCGAGCCTTGCCCCAGGACGAGCCTTGCTCTAGGCCGCGCCTCGCTCCAGGCTGAGCCTCGTTCCAGGCCGAGCCTCGCTCCAGGCCGAGCCTCGCTCCAGGCTGAGCCTCGCTCCAGGCCGAGCCTCGCTCCAGCCCGAGCTTGCTGCCAGGAGAGGGGGGGGGGGGGGGTCGAGGTGTGCTGCTCCAGGTCGGGAAAAATAGTGGATCGGCCGGGGTGTGGTTGCTGCTCCAAGTCGGGAAAAAGAGAGGGCCGGCCGGGGTGGGGTTGCTGCTCCAGCCGACGAGAGAGAGAGAGAGAGAGGATCGGGGGGGTTGATGCTCCGGCCGACGAGAGAGAGTGATGGAGGCGCGGTCGGGGCTGTGCTACTCCAGGCCGACGGGAGAGAGGAAGGCCGGGGTTGGGGCTGCTACTGCAGGCGGCGGCGAGAGAGAGGAGGTGGGAGACGGGGTGCTGCTCCGGGCCGAGAGAGTGGGGAAGGGGGCTGCGGCTGGGCTCTAGATCGACGAGAGAGAGAGAGGTGCGGGGGCGGGCGACTGCTGTAGATGGCCGGAGAGAGGGTGGGTGGCGGCCGGAGGGAGAGGGAGCAGCGCAGGTCGGCTGTCCTCCTGCCCGAACACTAACGGGGAAGCAGAAAAATCGAAAACCCCTGATGCCTCACCTTTCTTTCCCTTTTTCCTGCTGTACCCCGCCTGATCCCTCTTATCCTCCTCCTTTCTTTTTATCTTATAACCTATATATAACATATATCTAATACATTATATATATTATAGTATAATATATATATAATATATATATATATATATATATATATATATATATATATATATATATAAATTATAAATCTATGCGCATAAAACTTCCGCACGCATGCACAAGGACCCGCATGTCTTCGAACGGGGTCGCACCAACTCGTCGCCCATAACACGCCCCTAGGCTGATATTTGGGGAGGGCCCCACTCGACCGGCTATGGGGTTGTACAGTAGGGTCTTCTTGAAACTCTTCAGGTTGAGTTTGACCTTGGTTCCGTGAACGGATGACTTAATTTTCATACCCGTTGAATCCAGTGTTGCTGTAGTGTAGAATTCAAGAACCTCGTTCTTCCAAATCTTGGTAGGTTCTGAGACCAAGTATTCTAACCCATTCTCTGTGATTAGGGTAATCACGGCTTTGAAGTCTCTAGATCCACTCGCAAAGGCATCATGAACTAGTTCATAGCCTTCGTTGATTTTGTCTTCCAGCTTTGGCGCCATGAGGGATGAGAGAGATAGAAGAAGAGAGATGAAGGTCTGTCGAGATAAAGGATTAGGCCTCGAGAATGTTGAGAGCGTAGTCGACAGGGTTTTACTGTCACCTATTTATATGTTTCTAAACAAGGAAGGTCAACAGACGGGCTGAAATAAACCTATTGCGTCGACACTGTTGGAATTGTGTCAACACAGACTACTAAAGTCTCGACAGAGAATTACTATACTATGTATCGACACCAACTGCGATGTGTCGACACAAATAATCTTAAGAGCTTACACTACTCTCTGCGTGTCGACACAGACGACTGTATGTGTCGATACCAAATTCTGAGTGTCGACACAATCTTCTGGATGTGTTGACAGAATTTTCTTATGTGTCGACACCATCTTCTAAGTGTCGACACCTTTGTCTTTAAGTGTCGACATACATTTACTTAGTCAAATTTGTCATTCTTATTCTATATTCAGCATGCCTAATTCAATTTTAAAATAATTGAATTTATTTTCATCTAGTGGTTTGGTAAACATGTCAGCAATTTGAAAATTAGTATTGACAAATTCTAAACTGATATCTTCCTTTTCAACATAATCTCTAAGAAAATGAAATCTTATTTCTATGTGCTTAGTTCTGCTATGTGAAACAGTATTTCTAGCAATAGAAATGGCACTAGTAGAATCACAAATTAATGGTGTTCTACATACCTGGATTCCATAATCTTCAAGTTGATGTTGAATCCATAATAGCTGAGCACAGCAGCTACCTGCAGCAACATATTCAGACTCAGCTGTGGAAATGACCACATTTGTCTGCTTTTTACTGCTCCAAGACATCAATCTTCCACCTAAAAACTGACATGCGCCAGTTGTACTTTTCATGTCTTCTTTGCATCCTACAAAGTCTGCATCTGAATACCCAGTCAGTAGAAAATCTCTATTCCTAGGGTACCAAAGGCCAAGATTTGGTGTTCCCTTAAGATATCTCAAAATTCTTTTGACTGCAGTATAATGAGACTCTTTATGGCAGGCTTGATACCTAGCAGAGACACATGTAGCATACATGATGTCTGGTCTACTAGCAGTTAAGTATAAAAGGGAGCCAATTATCCCTCTATACAAAGACTCATCTACAGGTTTCCCTGCATCATCTTTGCCTAAAGGCATACTTGACCCCATTGGAGTTCTCATGGTGGAGGCTGACTCCATGCCATACTTCTTAATCAATTCCTTGGTGAATTTAGACTGGGATATGGACAAGCCATCATCAGTCTGTCTAACTTGGAGTCCTAAGAAGAATTTAAGCTCACCTATACTGCTCATCTCAAACTTCCCTTGCATAAGTTTGACAAACTTTCTACAAAGGTTGTTTTCTATTGATCCAAAGATAATGCATTAATATATATCTGAACTAGGATCATCTTGTCTTTTGATTCCCTAAGGAATAGAGTTTTGTCTATTTTCTCCCTTGAGAATTTGTTCTCAATGAGGAAAGTAGACATGGTTTCATACCAAGCCCTAGGGGCTTGTTTCAAACCATATAGTGTTTTCTTAAGCCTATAGATATACTTAGGATAGAGAGAATCTACAAAACCTGAGGGTTGTTCAATATAGACTTCCTCTTTTAAGTCACCATTTAAGAATGCTGACTTGACATCCATCTGGAATACCTTGAACCCTTGGTATGCTGCATAGGCAAGGAATAGCCTTATTGCTTCCAACCCTGCCACTGGAGCAAATGTCTGATCAAAGTCTATTCCCTCTTCCTGCCTGCAGCCTTTTGTTACCAATCTTGCCTTATTTTTGAATATGATGTCATTTTCATCTAGCTTGTACCTGTAGATCCACTTAGTACCAATGACATTATGATCCTTTGGTTTAGGAACCTGCTCCCATACTTTACATATTCTGAATTGATTCTTCTCCTCCTGCATTGCATCAATCAGGTTTGGGTCTTGTATGGCTTCTTCAAATTTCTTGGGTTCCATTTGGGACAGGAAACTTGAGCAAAGAACTGTGTTCATGTTCCTGCTCCTTGTCTGGACACCATGTCTTGGATCACCAATAATTTGGTGTGGTGGATGATCCGTTAGATGCCTTGTTACTGGAGTCAATCCATCTACACCTTGATTTTCTCCAATCTCTTCAACATGTTGTACTTCATTGTCCTCTTCAACAGCTAGAGGGTCTTGTACTTCTCCTGGACAGCACCCATCAATTTCTTCATCCTGCCTTGCAGGTTGGTCTTCATTAATGGAAAGCTTGTCCAACATTTCTTTCAAACCTATAGAGCTACAAGATACACTAGACTGCTCACAGTTGATTAGTTCAGTTTCATCAAAGACTATATGAACAGATTCTTCTACAACTTGAGTAGTCAAGTTATAGACCTTGTAAGCCCTACTATTGTTGTTGTACCCAACAAATATCCCTTCTTGGGATTTGGCAGCAAACTTAGTTAAATAAGACTTGTCATTATTAAGTACATAACACTTGCTACCAAAGATCCTAAAATAGGATATATTTGGTTTTTTGCCCTTCATAATCTCATAGGGTATCTTTTTATGACTTTTAGTGATGGATGCTCTACTGAGAACATGACATGTAGTGTTTACTGCCTCAGCCTAGAAATATTCTGGGAGAGAAATGTCACTTATTAGTGTTCTACCAGCCTTAATAAGAGTCATATTCTTTCTTTCAGCAATATCATTTTGCTGAGGAGTTCTAGGTGAGGAGAACTCTTGATGAATCCCTAGTTCTTCACAAAATCTTATAATCCATTCAGACTGAAATTCAGTCTCATGTTCACTTCTGATTTTGACCACTGAACTGTTAAGTTCATTCTGAATTTGCCTAACAAAATTGTGGAAGATAGTAGGGGTTTCAGATTTCTGCCTCAGGAAGAAAACCCAAGTAAATTTAGAATAGTCATCCACAACTACAAGCGTATAGAATTTCCTACCTAGACTATGAACTGGCATAGGACCAAATAGATCTATATGCAGGAGGTACAAATACCTCACAGAATCATTGGTATCATGTCCATGAAAAGAGGTCTTGGTCTGTTTGCCCTTTTGGCAAGCTGAACATACATCCTCTTTTATGCACTTGGACTGAGGACCATTCCTCACTAACTCCATTCTATAGAGTTGGCCTATAATCTTATAGTTAAGACGTGCTAGCCTTTTGTGCCATTTGACACATTCAGATTCTTTCTTATCTGCAACTAAACATATAGGATAGTTCTTATTCTCACAATCAAAACTGAGACAGTAAATATTCCCCTTCCTATAACCTGACAAGATGATCTCTTAATCACTTGCCCTTCTAATCTAACAATCATTCTTAATAAATGAAGTGTCATAACCAAGATCACTCAGTTGGCTTCTGCTTATTAGGTTGTGTTTCAAACCTTTCACATAAGCCACTTGGGTGATAGTAGTTTAGCCATTAGAAATGTTACCAAACCCTTTGATGATCCCCTTTTCAGATCCACCAAAGATCACTTTGGGTCCATTCACTATTGGAGTGTAGTCCTTCAACATCCTTCTTATTCAAATCATGTATCTGGAACAACCACTGTCCAAGTACCATATAGGGGTATGGCCACTTGGACTCACCTGCATCAAATATAATTACTTAACCTTAGAACCCCAATAAGTATTGGGTTCTAGGTTCAGGTTAGTCTGAAACTTGACTGATTTTCCTGTAGTCTTTCTAACGGTAAGCTGACATTTTTCCTGACACTGGTGTTGTGCCAACAATATATGGCATAATGCCTAACCTTGCTACAGCACCAGCACTCATATTTATTGTATCTTCTTTTAGATACAGTCTTAATAGCCTTGTCATCAGCTGTCCTTTTGTTTAGTGCTGGGGTTGGTGCATCAAATACCAATGATCCCTGAAGAACATGGTGAGTGTGTACATAGGTTGCCCTATTGACAGTTGCACCCTTGTCATTCAGAATACCAGCCTTACAGTGACCATGTGTAGTGTCATGGTCATATCTGTTAGTTGATTGCATCACTTTTCTGAGAGCAATAGGGGGTTTGAAGGCTAGTGGCTGAACTGTGGCTTTGCCTTTTCCTTTAGAATTAGCTGCCCTAGATCTTTTCTTGAAGCCTAATCATGTCTTACCCTTTTGAGGAATGAAATCATCAATTAAAGGTAAGACTGATTTTGGCTTAAAGAAGTTAGCCACCAGATCCTTCTCTTTCTGAAGTCTGACTTCCAGACCCTTGATCTGATTATTTTTGAATGTGATTGTACCCATCTGAATATAGATTATATTCTTCAGCATGGCAACCTCATTCATCTTCTGATCCAACAATTTCTCTGAATCAGATGCAGCCAACTTAAGCATAACAATTTCCTTAGCCTAGTTTTTGACAAGGTTTCTTCTCCTCTTAAGTGCTTGCAACAGATCACCATACTCATCAATAAGTTGATGAACATCCCCTTCAGACTCACATCTATTCACATCTCTTGATGCAGATGCTTCTGATTCTGATCCAATGTAATAATCACAAACTAATGACATGTTGTTCAACTTACTAGGACCAGGCTGATCCTGGCACTGATCTTCATCAGTCATAGCCATCAGCCCTTTGCAATGTAGATCTTCAATCCCATTGATAGAATCCATTATTTCCAAGAATTCTGTCTCTTCTGAATCCTCTTCAGTAGTAAATAATCCAATGTATGCTTTTGCTTCAGCGTCAGAATCTGATGATGAGGAGCCTGTCCAGCTTTTCTCCTTCTTTGCTACAAAGGATTTCTCCTTTTTGCCCTTATGTTGCAATTTCTTTTTGTCATTTGATTCCTTTCTTTTGTCAGGACAGTCAACAACTACATGTCCAGGCCTGTTGCAACAATAGCAAACAATCTTAGTAGAAGATAATTTACTAGGTTTAGTGTCATACCTGTCTTTTCTTGAAGATTTCCTTTTATGATAATAATCATCCTTGGACTGTGAGGAGGATGGCTTGAATCTCCACTATTTTTTCTTTAAGAATCTTTGAAATTGCCTTGTGAAAACAGCAAAGTATTCATCAGAATTAAGGATGTCTGATGTGTGATTTTCAGAATCTTCTGGGATGACTTCAGCAGCTTTCTTAGGAGGAGATGGAGACATCCTCCTATCATTCTTTGTGGCTTCAACCTTGAAGGCAACTGACTTCTCTTTATATTCAGACTTATTGCTTTTCTCCTCCTCCTTTCTAGCAGTGAGCTGCATATCATAGGATAATAGTTTTCCAAATAGAGTTGGTGGAGGAGTATCTGCAAGCCTGGCAACCTCTCTGATGGCACATATTTTAGTATTCCAGTCCTTAGTTAGAGATCTAAGAAACTTATCATTGAACTCATATGTGCTAAAAACCCTTCCACATGACATTAGCTTATTGACTATTCTGAAAAACTTCTTGTAGCACTCAGTTATGCTGTCTGTTTTGGCTTGTCTAAAACTTTCATATTCGTGATTAAGTATAGACTTCTTGTCCTCTCTCACTTCTTTTGATCCCTCCATGTAGACAATCAAGGTGTCCCACATCTCCTTGGAGGTTTTGCAGTGAATCAAGTTTTGGAATGTTGAGTCATCTATAACACTAACTATTATGTTCTGTGCTCTCTTATCCATAGTAGCCAAGATGATCTCATCCTCTATCATTTCAGAATAATCTTTTGGTGTCCTGAGATTTGCATTAAGAACTGAGATTTTCATAGGGATGAATGACCCTTTTTTAACAGTAATATAGATTCTTGGGTCAGATGCTTCCATAAATAACCTGACTCTCTCTTTCCAAATACCAAAAATTTCTTTCCTACAGATAGGTAATTTCATGGATCCAAGTTCCTTATGATTTTCTCCTGAACCCATTGTGTCTAAATATTATCTGCCTTTTAGATCAACTCAGACTGTTAAGTCAAATCTTGAGTAACCTCCCTCTGATACCACTTGAAAGAATTGGTTTCAAGATGTCCTAAACACTTAGAGGGGGGGGGGTGAATATGTTCAATTCTTTTTCTTAAGACAGATAGTCTTTTTATTGTTAGATTACAGATTATTCAGCATATCACAGTTCACAACACTGATTAAACAACACAGCCACATTGATGACACACAATTTTATAGTGGTTCCCCAAGTGATGGGTACATCCACTTTCCCCCTTCGCCTATCTAGCAGTATCATAGATTTGGCCTAACTTCCTTCTTCCTTCTCAGATCCTCAGATCTTACAACTCAGAACCTTGAAAGGTTCCCACAACTCAGACTTCAGCAAGTCCTACAGCTCAGATTCTCTCAAAGAATCCTATCTCAGAGTGAGTCTATACTCCTACAACTCAGGAAATTAAGCCCTACCTCAGCCTCTTCCCAGGACTACAACTCAGAGAACTTAATCTCCTACCTCAGGCACTCAGCCCTACCTCAGTCTTTATAAATTTAGGCTTACAACTCAGAGGAATAATCCTCCTACACTCAGATCAATAAAAGATCCTACAAAAATTGAAAATAAAGTGAATAATTCCTTCACCCAGATAGAGAGAGAAAGGGTGAAGGCATCTTGATCAGTTCTTGATAGATCAGATCACTCTAGAATCAACCTGTCTTAGCTTCTTCAAAGCTTCTTGAATCTGAATAAAATAAGGTTGATCTTCTTGAAGTTGGAGATGAGCCTCAATCCAGCTTCTTCTTAATCAGATGTGATTCTGATTTCTTCTTGCAGATTGTTCAGAATTTGCCCTCTTTGGATGACTTGTCTATTTCTGGATGAAGACTTCTCTCCTTATTGTTAGTTCTTCATTGTTATTTTCTTCCAGCACTTCATGTCTTTATATAGGCTCCAACCGAGGTTACCAGCTGATCTGGTTCCTAACGGCCTTCTAACAGCTCTGACAAATACAACAACATTGTCAGTTATGACAGCTATCAAATCTCCAGATACTTCAATGAACTTCAGCTCATCAGCAAAGTGTCGAGACAATACTGCAAATGTGTCGACACAAATAGTTCATGTGTTGACACAATCCTTGGGGATGTCGACACAACTTGCAAAATGTCGACATATCACTTCTCTATCTTCTTGACATAGCTTCTACATAATGTGTCGACACAAATCCTGTGTGTCGACACAATCACTTCTTGTCTTGACATAATTGACTTCAACAAAAATTCTGGTGTGTGTTGACACAAGTCCTGTGTGTCGACACAGTTATTGTCGACTGAGCTTTCTGTGTGTCGATACAAGTCCTGTGTGTCGACATAGTTGTTGTTGACTGAGCTTTCTGTGTGTCGACACAAGTCCTGTGTGTCGACACAATTATTGTCGGCTGAGCTTTCTGTGTGTCGACACAAGTCCTGTGTGGCGACACAGTTGTTGTCGACTGAGCTTTCTGTGTGTCGACAAAATTCCTGTGTGTCGACACAGTTGTTGTCGACTAAGCTTTTTGTGTGTCGACACAAGTACTTAGAAAATTTTCTTTCATTTTCTTAACCTGTACATATAAGCTCAACACCACATCAAATACACCTTGATGAGTATCATTGAGTTAGGTGAGGCTTCTCCAAATCTGGTACATATATTCCAATGTACCCAGCAGCATCAGTAGCCACTTTGACCCCAGTCAACCACCGCTCTTTGACTGCCATCTGTCCATCTGACATATGTCCAGCCATAAGTAGCAGTATCGCCCGGTGAAACCCACTATCGCCACTCTGATAGCTCACTCAGTGCTTCATCGAGTGCGTTGAGAGCGTTGAGTGCGTTGAGTCTACTCAACGATTCATTGAAAGCGTCAAGTATTATCGCTATCGCCAACGATACCCACTATCGCCCGGCGATAACCACTTTTAAGTTATGTTTTCCAGTTTTTGGGGTGTTACAAACCTACCCTCCTTATATCATTTTCGTCCCAAAATTTTATTCATTTGTAAGAAAATAATACAAAACTATTACAACTTTAATTTTACAAAACAACTCGGGACAATCATCTCGCATGGTTTGCTCACGCTCCCATGTCAGTTCTTCACGACCATAATTGTCCCAACGGACTTTGACCATCCCGATTGTCTTGTTTCGTAGCTGCCTGACCTCCGTATCCTAGATCCGAATTGGTATAACTTTCGTTGTCAGCCCACCATCGACCGGTACTTGATCATTAGCTACTAGTTGTGTAGGCTCTTTCAAGGCTTTCCGTAGCACTGATATGTGAAACACATCATGCAAACCACTTAGCTCCGCCAAAAGAGTTAATCGATAGACAGTTTCTCCAATCTGCTCAACCACTTCAAACGGACCAAGATACCTCGGACTCAACGTTTTTAAGCCCCGAATTCTGGACACGCCTTTCAATGGCTTTATCTTTAGATATACCCAATCGCCCACCGCAAACTCCACATTTCGGTGCTTGGCATTGTAGTACTTTGTCTGCCTATCCTGGGCTACCAATAGCTGCTCTTGTATAACACATATAGTCAAATTTGCATCTTCGACTTCTTTACGCTTAAATAACTTTGATTCGCCTATTTCCCCCCTAGCTAAAGGAGTACGACATTTCTTACCGTATAATGCTTTGAAGGGCGCCATCTGAATGCTAGCTTGATAGCTATTATTTTAGGCAAACTCGATCATATAGAGATGGTCCACCCACCTCTTCTAGAAATCTAAGGTACATATCCGGAGCATATCCTCCATTGTTCTCTTGGTCATCTCGGTCTGACCATCCATTTGCGGATGAAAGGCCGTGCTGAACTGTAGTTTCGTACCCAACAACTGGTGTAATAGCCTCCAACCATTTGAAGTAAAGTAGTCGTCTCAGTCACTGACGATGCTACGAGGCACACTGTGCAATCGTACTATGTTGTCCACATACAACTTAACTAACTTTTCCACTAAATCATCCTTCTTGTTTGGCATGAAGTGCAATACCTTTGTCAATCGGCCAACGATCACCCACATGACATCATTCTCGCTCTGTGATCTCGGCAGCCCGTGCATGAAATCCATAGAGATATCATTGAACTTCCACACCATAATTGGTAACGACTATAGGAACCCTCCAGGCTTCTGGCATTCAGCTTTTACTAAGGCAAAAGTTTGTCACTTTGCCACGTAAAGAGCTATGTCTTTCTTCAAACCCGGCCACCATAACATCTTTTTCATGTCCTTGTACATCTTTGTGCTCCCTGGGTGAATTGAGTACTTCGTGAAGTGTGTTTCATACATCAATTCCTCCCGTATCTTACCCACATTCGGGATGCAAAAATGACCGTCTTTTCTCAAAAGACCGTCATCTAAGGAGAATTGGAGATTTGACCCATCCGCTACAGAGCATTTCATACTCTCATCAAGTTCCGTTGCTCACCGAACCCTGTCCATAAGGTCATACTGTCCCTCCATCCAGTTCAGGCACGTATTTACAGTAGCATTATTGTCAACACAAGAAATATCTAAGGCCTCCAACTCTTGGATCAGACGCTCATCATGCATCTGTAACCAAATTGTCCTTTCCGGAGTCCGCCAACTCAAGGCATTTGCAACCACATTTCCCTTCCCGGGAGTATAGTGTATCTGGAAGGTATAGTCCCCGAAGAACTCCATGCACCTCCGATGCTGCATGTTCAGATCCTTTTAATCTACTAAGTACTTGAGGATCTTATGGTCCATGAAGATATCAACTTTCACGCCATATAAGTAGTGACTCCACAGCTTAAGTGAAAAAATCACAGCGACGAGCTCCAAGTCGTGGACTGGATAATTTCGCTCGTGCACTTTCAACTGGTATGAGCCATAAGCAATAACCATTCCGAACTAAAGAAGAACGCAGCCTAAGACACTCCTTGAAGCACCACTATAAATCTCATAGAAGTCTGTACCACATGACGAACTCAAGATCGACATCGCGGTCAAATGTCTCTTTAACTCCTCAAAAGCTCGCGCACACTCAGGAATCCAAATGAACTTCTGATCTTTCCTCATCAGCATAGTGAGAGGTAAGGCTATCCACAAAAAGTTCTTTACGAAGCGCCTGTAGTAGCTAGCAAGTCCAAGGAAGCTCCTGACTTCTGCTATAGCAGACAACATAAGCCACTCCCGTTTGCAACTATCTTTGCCGGATCCACCGCAATACGTTCTCCACTAACCATATGTCCAAAAAAAGCTACAGACGACAGCCAAAACTCGCACTTTGAGAACTTGACATAGAGCATGTTTCTCCTCATGGTGTGCAAAACCATCTGCAAATGATTTGCATGATCTTCGTTGGACTGAGAGTACACCAATATGTCATCAATAAAGACGATCACAAACAGGTCCAAGTACTCTCTAAAGGTTTGATGCATCAAGTCCATGAATACCGATGACATATTTGTTAGCCCAAACGAGATTACAGTGAACTCATAATGACCATAGCATGTACCAAACGCTGTCTTGGGAATGTCATCTTCCTGAATCCTAAACTGGTAGTAACCAGATTTTAAATCTAGCTTTGAGTAGATAGTTGAACCCACTAGCTGATCAAACAAGTCATCAATCCGTGGAATCGGATACTTGTTCGTCTCCGTCAGCTTATTTAACTCTCGATAATCAATGCATAGTCGCAAGCTTCCATCATTCTTCTTCACAAAGAGGACCGGTGCACTCCAAGGTGACATACTTGGATGAATATAGCCTTGCTCTAGCAATTCTTCCAATTGAACTTTCAATTCTGCCATCTCTTTTGACACAACACGGTACGACAAGCAGGCCACATATTTTGCACCTGTCACCAACTCTATAGCGAAGTCAATCTCTCGCTGGCGCGTTAACCAAGGAAGATCCTTAGGAAACACATCTGCATACTCCGATACAATATGAACGTCACTCAAACTGAACTTCAGCTCAATATCCTCCAACAGCCTGAAGAATAACTCTGCGCCCTTCCAAACAGCCTTGACTACCTGGAGAGCAGACATCAATATCTTGCTCGATCCTCGCATACCAGTGAACTTAGTCTTTCATTCAATGTTCTGTCCCAGTGTTACTTCCTTCGTGTTACAATCTATACAGGCACGTTGCTCCGAGAGCCAGTCCATACCGAAGATTACATCAAACTCAGATATCGGCAGCACAAACGCTTCCAATCTGAAATATTGACTTCAAATCTGTACCTCAAGACAGCTAGACCTATCCGCATGCATCATTCATCCGTTAGGTAACAACACCTTTACTCTATCTGTCGACATAAGAGTAGGCACTCTGATCAGCAATACAAAGTCCTCAGATAAAAATGAATGAGAAGCACCTGTTTCGAATAGTGCTCTCGCTGAATAGTCTCGAATAAGGATAATGCCTATATTTACCAAATTATACACAAGCAATCCACAAGGGATAAAATATATAAAGCATGAAAACTATATACTACTCATACTTGTGAAGACATCAGTCTATTTGATGGCCTCCTGTTGGCCAAGGTTATACACCCTCGATTGAGCTGGAGCATATTGGGATGCAGTAGACTCCACCGTCTTTCCCTTCTCAGCATACGATGCTTCTGCCGTCTTATCAACCTTTGGAGGACTAAAGCTAATAAATTGCTTCAGTTTCCATTCTGCCTTCTTATTTCATCTCTTGCGGTAGTCAAACTTTTTAGGACGCGACATTTTTAACTCAGGCTTTATCAAAGCCAAGTCCCTCTTGCCCTACACCCTCTTCATGTCTTTCTCTAACGAACGAGCCATATTAACCAACACATGAAACCCTTGGTTCATCGGACTCGAGAGCAGTAACCTCAACTCATCTCGCAGTCCCTCGTAAAACCTATTGGTCTTACGCTATTTGTTAGCAAAAGTAGACCCCATATAATGTCCCAACCTAGTAAACTCATGTAGGTAGTCATCCACACTACCCTCACCCTGAGTTAAACGTTGGAACTCATTTTCCATAGCAATCCGCTAAGACAACGGTAGATGCTTTGCCAAGAATAATATCGAAAACTCCTCCATCAAGATCTCTGATAGTCATCTGCCCGCAAAGTTTTGTAACTCCAACTCATCCCACCAAAGTCGGGCCTCTCCTTCCAACAGGAAAGTGGCCAAGATGACCTTCTATCCCTCCCCTGTCTCTATCGCCGTCAATATCCTCTTGAATCTCATTAGCCAGTCCTCTACCTGCATTAGGGATCCTACACCCATAAATATAGGAGCACTAAAGCTAATAAATTGCTTCAGTTTCCATTCAGTGACTTGTTTATCCACTAAAGCCTCAACAGGCACTTGCTTAACAGCTATAGGCTCGGCTACACCAACCTGAACTGGCACCATTGCAGGTCGCACCTGCCCAGTCAGCTGTTCATTCATCATTGCAAATACTAAGCATACTATTTCAGCAGAAGGAGGAGGTGTGGGCACATCAGCTGGTGCCACACTCTCAACAAAACATTGGGTTACAGACTGCATCACACTAATTTTAGTCACCTATAAGTGTAAAATACCCAATTTAGTGACCACTCAAATGCAAACAATAACTATTAGGAACGTGCAAGTTCCTCAAACATGTGTATTTTCATTCCTGAGTGGACATTCTTGAGTTCATTTTTGTTGTAACGGTAAGCACAGACACGTGCTCGCCACCCCTCAAATGAATTCGATCACGAATTCGCAGGAGGAATACCAAGACAAGCTGATACCAAATTGCAGTACCTCCATCCGTTACATGAAATACAACAGAGGGTCCGGCCGGGGCCCCACGCCATATCTCACAGACAGTCGACGAAGTTACATGTTAATATCAAAGATTAAACAAATCCTAACTCAGAGTATTCTAGCAGAATCTTCAAGGGTTAACATTTTCAACTCAAGTATCACAACAAAGTACACTATATATACACTGGAACATCCTTACAAAATACACAAAAGATACTATCGCAGCCAGTCACTATCGCCCAACGACAGTCACTGTCGCCCAGCGACAGTCACTGTCGCCCAACTATTACAGCCTTAAGGCCTTACAATTATTCTTTAAAAGTGTGGTTTACAGACATCGACACGCAGGCCGGCCACACATGAAAGCAACAAAACTTTCGCTTGTCCTTCGAGGCCTGACATAGCTTTAGGGTTGAAACCCTCTATTTCCCACTTGGCTCTCCAGCACCTGCACAGGGACATTCCACCAAATGGTGGCAAACAAGACAACAGTCAGCTTTCTGTTGACCAATTTATAAAGACCCTACCCCATACTCGGGGCAGCGATATTCCTTCCCTGCAGGCATAACATTAACACAAAAGATATATCACAAGAAGACAGACTCAAGTACCATTCAATATATCACAAACGAGTGTCTCAGTGGGCAAACGTTCCGTGCACTCAGGGAACATTCTCGGTGTATCGAATTACTAGGGTCCCACCACCGTTCAGAGGTTCAAGACTTTATAGTCAACTTTGAGCATTTCTAGTCTTTCCCTTTGCAGGCCTAAGACTCTCATTATGCGCTCCAACGATGCCAATTACTTTATGCACTCTAGTCGGATGGACATAATGCAGGTGCAGTTCAGCTATTTCTCGTTGCTCAAATCGTCTGGTCAACGACGACGGTCACAACCATTATGGCAAACGACAAGATGGGGGTCAGCCTCCGCTTTTGCGTTCAGCTCACTGGCCTTATTGTTGGGCACAAAAGGCTCTCAGCATCACTCGCCGCTCACATGTCCCCAGGACCTGAGTTGGCAATGATCAATCATGGCACTCATGACCTATAGCTGGGCTCTCCAGGCTCACAGATTCTCATGCTGCACACCTTGTCACACAGACACAGGATTAACAACAACAAAATTCTATATGGAAGTTATAGCTAGCGATAGTCACTATCATCTGCCATTAGCGACAAAACTCTCTCCTGTCTCCAAAATCAGCCACAACTAGAACATCTTTCCAGCCAAAACCATGCAACATACTGCAGTGCCAGAAAACTGGTCTTTCGCAGCAATCATAGCTTACTAAGAGATATCACCAGCTATACTCGCTGTCGCCTGACGATATCCAATAGTTATGAGAACTGCAGTATTTTCTGGATATTTTCCTGGAGCATACCTCGAGTACTTCCTGCTACTCTCATTTCACAGGTACAACCCATAAACCCCGTCAACTACTCGTTTATACTCGGAGTCTTCTCCGACATGCAAAATAAAACATCACCAATCCAGACCAACCTGTCCAGATGGACTTCACACACCATGCATATTCCGTACTGCGATTTCCGGATTCTATATGCAAAACCACCCAGGGATATCATGTATCAACCCGTCAAAATCTCCTCAATTCTCCACCTTTTGGTGGGGGATTCCATGTATATGCAAAGGATGATTTCACTTGTCCAAGAAGGAAGATCGTTACCCTTGGAATTCGTTTCGGAGCCATTAGCAAAATTTTTTATCCAGCTGGAGAGGCGCGCCTCGCTTTCCTCTTTACAGATCTTGCCTTAGTTATCGATTCCGACCATGAGATCTCTTCCACTAAGCTAGCAAAGCTTCATCCTTCAGCCTTCTTCTTCCTTTATTCCAAGAACTTGATGAGAAGGATGAGAGAGAGTGAGAGAAGAGAAATGAATCTTCTCTCCACCTCTTCTCAGGTTAAGCAACCTCGGGAATAAACCCAGCCACACGATCCTCTCATCAAAAGAAAGCAAAGGCCATAATTTCAGCTGATAAGTCAAACTTAACGCTATCGCCTGACGATATATGCTATCACAAGGCGATAGCATCAGAATCCGCTTTAAACCCAGTCAACCACCGCTCTTCGACCGCCGTATGACCATCCGACATGTATCTAGCCATGCGTGTTAGTATCGCCCATCGATACCCACTATCGCCACTCTGATAGCTCATTCAATGCTTCATCAACTGCGTTGAGAGCGTCAAGTGCATTGAGAGCATCGAGTGCATTGAGTCTACTCAACGCTTCGCTGAAAGCATCGAGTGCTATCGCTATCGCCAACGATACCCACTATTGCCCAGCAATAACCACTTTTAAGTTTTGTTTTCCAGTTTTTGGGGTGTTACAGTTAATGAGCGTGTTGCACGAAGATATGTGTTGTGAACGCACTGCCCAAAGGTAGGTGCTGTTAATGAGCGCACTATATGAGGGTAGGTGTTGTGAGCGCGCTGCTCGAAGGCAAATGTTGTTAATGAGCGCGCTGCGCGAAGGCAGGTTTTGTGAGTGTGCTTCCCGAAGGCAGGTTTTGTAAGCGCACTACCCAAAGACAGGTGCTATAAATAAGCGTGATGCATGAGGGCAGGTGTTGTAAGTGGGCTGCCCAAAGACAAGTATTGTTAATGAATATGCTACACGAGGGCAGATGCTACGAGTGTACTGCCCGAAGGAAGGTGCTATTAATGAGAAAGTTGCACGAGGGCAAATGATATGAGTAGAATCTTGTTTGTGCTGGTCCTATACAACCCTCTAGTTTGCAACAAGCTGGTCGACAAAGATTTGAGATAAATCTACAAAGTTGTCGATTTTTCCTTCCTTCAGAGAGTAGAACCAGGTTCGGGGTTGTCCTTTCAAAGTTGTTGAGAATACTTGACATAGTAGCTTCTCGGAGGGGCTGTTGAGCATCGTGATGTTGGATAAATGGTGAAATCACTCTGATTGGTCGTTTGTTCCGCCAAACGCCTCAATTTCCGGGATCTCGAAACTGTGTGGGATTTGGTGCGCCAAACTTCGGGCACTAGTGGGGACCCCGTCCCGATGGGGTGGTGTAGATATGCTACATGTTGACCAACCTGGTCGTACTCTTTAGCGATCAGTTCTATAATCTCTTATCTAATTGGTCTTACCATAGAATTTTTGGGGGCACCCGTCCATTGGCATTGTTGATGTTGACTGGCTTTGGCATTTCTAGACAAACGTGCAAGGTGTGAAGTACTTGCTGCTTCTGAGTATTCCTCAGAGTTATCTCCTTGATGGTCCTTTATGGCGGGAACTAGATATGAAGGTGGCCGATTGACTGATGTAGTAGACATGATGGGTGCATGAGCTTAAAAGATAAATCTATAGGTAGTTAATCACCTATAGGTGGGGGGGGGGGTGAATAGGTGTCTTTTAAATTTCTGTGTCACTTATACAAAAGGTTCAGCAGAATCTTGAAAATAAACATTCACAAGCACATAACACGAACAATCCACATAGTACACAAAACTTTATAGTGGTTCCCCTATCTAGGGTACATTCACTTTCCCCCTTCTTCATCACTAGCACTACCCTCCACTTTCCCCCTTCTTCCTCACTAGGAATGTGCTAGATACGGTTATATCTCCTCCTCTTGAACTCAAATCAATAGATCTTACAGGTTCGGTTTCTGTTAAGAAACTTACAACTCAGACCCACCGGTCCTACCTCAGAGATCCACATAATCTCCTACCTCATGTCCCTCAAGAACCCTATCTCTGCCTTTATAACATAGGCTTACACCTCAATGATCCCACAATATTCACCTACCTTAGGTCCCTCAAGAACCCTACCTCAACCTTTATAAATCATGCTTACAACTCAGAGAATATATCTCATACCCACTCAGATCTCAAGGAGTTCTTACAAAATTAAGAGGAAAATTGGAAAGAAAGTAATCTCAAAAAATAGCAACACTGAGATCTAACTTATTTGAGAATTCAGATTCTTCAATTCAGCAGCACTAGAATGGTTCTTGATAAGCAGACTGACTAAAATGATTCTTCTCTGGATCTGCAATGTTCTTGATGATGATCGGCTTGATTTCCTTGAAGAACTTGTGGAATAGATCCACCTTAATCCTTTGATCAACTTGTTGAAAGGATCAGAAGACTTTCTTGAAGATCCGCGTCTTCCTTCTTCTTGTAGTTGTCGCCCTCCTCTGACTTAGAAGAAATCAGAATGAGAGAAATGATTGATTGCGTGATTCCTTTATTTTTGTGTAGACGACCCCTTTATTTATAACATCCACTAGTTGTTGGCTTCTGATTGATGACATCATCAATACGCCATCATACTTCAAGTCTTCCTTCAAACAGTTTCTGACGTGATATCAAGTCACTGTAGATGACATGATACTTCTGACTTGACTTGACACTCATGTGTTGACTCTGTACAACTTTAGAATTATAAGTGTCGAGAAGTCCTAAGTGTCTCGACACAATAATACTGCATGGTGTCGAGAAATTTTAGCTATCTTAACACAATAATACTGCAAGATATCTAGACATCGTATCAGTCTCGACATAATAATATTGTAAGGTGTCAAGACATCTTAGCAGTCTCGACATAACTGTCTGTTGGGTGTCGATATCTGCTTTAAATCTTCACTGTGTCGGGATAGTTGAATTGTCTCGAAACTACTGTCTGCTCAGTGTCGATGTTGAAACCGGAAACCGGCCTCTTGTGGAGTTCGACCCTTGGGGAAGGGGTGGTCTCGCGCCTACTTCGCACCTGCAAGAAAAACAACGAGAGAGACAAGAAAGGACAGACCCAAGGGCTCGGCAGGGAGGTCCCACCACAAACCCGAAAGATCTCTGAGCGCTTCCCCTCCTTAGCCAAGAGCCGAGCTAAGGTACCCTCAGAGAACACTTGAGAATGAGGGCAAGGAGGCACTGAAAGCGTGCCCTCTGAGGTACCCCTTGGGTCTTATTTATAGATTTTCAGAATCTGAACTGCCAATAACCAAAAGAACTGACCTGGAAATACCAAAAAGGCCCCTGGTTGGGTCTGCCAACAGCCAAACTCCGCTGTTTTGGATAGCTATGCGCAGTCCAATCTGGTCTGCCAACAGCCAGGCTCCGCTGTTCTGAATAGCTATTCGCACCCATGGGGATTCAGTTCGCCTCCGATTCCACCCGCGAGAGGCGGGCGCGACCTGGCTCTGGGACTCGTCCATCCTCACTGGGCGAGTGCGAGCCGGTATGGGCGAGCCGCCTGTCTTCCGTCGGGCGGATCGGCAGCCTGGTCGCGCGTGGGGGGGTTGACCGGCGGATCACCAACCGCGGGTCTCGCTCGCTCGCCGCGGGTCGCCAGCCCGCTCGCCTGAGATGGGCGGGAGCGAGCCGGCCTTTCTGTCGACCTTACCCATTTTGCCGCCCGGGTGCGGGTTGCGGGGTCAGGCCCGCTCAACCTCCCTGGCTGGGCCCGCTCGCCGGACACAGGGTTGTACACAATCCCCGCTCTTTTCGAGCTTGAATCAAGCTCGGAAAGAATCATCCAACCCGCGTGTTCGGCGAGCACTGTGCTGAGCTGGCAGGGAATCTTTTGGTGGGCCCCCACTGTCCGGCTATAAATACATACCGCTGACCCCTGTAGGAGGCTCCCCAGATCCCCTTTATTTTCTCTGAGCAGACTTTTGTTTCTCGATGCCGGTTAGCGAAGAGGTGCGAGCTCGCCTGGCGGCAGCGGTCCTGCAGACTCAGGAGGAGGCCCTCGAGGCTGCCCCATGGCTAGTACGCGGATCTTCCGGCCCTCTCTTCAGGCCGGCGAAGGGAAAGATTGTTAAGCGTTCTCTGGCGGGTGACTGCCCGGCCTCCAGCTCGGCGGCGGGTGCTGAGGTCGTCCCCGGGGTACGTGGCCTTCCGCTGATTATCGCTATTCCCCTGACTCCCTATTTTGCAGGTAATTCCCTGTGAGGAGGTGGAGAACCGGGGAGAGGATCGTCCCCCGCCTCCGTCGCCTGAGAAGATCGCGAGTTCTCCAGGTCTGGATCGCCCACCTCCGGAAACTCCCCGTCCGGCGGTCTCCCATGGGCTGGGGAAATCTCTTGAGACCCTCGAGGGAGGGAACTTTCAGGGTTGGCCGGGCTCTTCTCGCCCATCTGTTGGTGCGGGCGATGTGTCAACCCCTGATGAGCTGGTTTTTATCGTTGGGCTTCGTCTCTTGCTCGCTCCCTCTGACTCACCTCGCTTGCAGGCTTTCACAGGGCCTCTCCTGAGACCGAGATGAGCGAAGGGTACTCGCCTCCGCCTGACGTGGACAGCGTTTCTGACTACCTGGGCGACCCGACCGACGCGGTCGGGATGAAGGGGCAGGTGACACGGCTGTTCCAGAAACACACACTGATGTTGAAGGAGATCATGAGGAGGGTTGATGAAGACAAGGCCGAGACTGAGGCCCGGCTCGCTGTCCTGGAGGGCCCTCGGCGTGAAGCGGAAGACGACGACGTCACCTCGCCGGGCGTGCATATAACGCGGGCCGAGGGACATCTTAGGAGCGCCACAGAGCAGGTCGGCATGGCTCAGCGGGAACTGGTGGCGGTTCGCGACTACCACGATCCTCGCGTGCCGCCGCGAGCGGGAACGAAGAGGCGGCACAGGTGGAAGTGGGTCGAGTACTGACCCAGTTGTTTGCCCCCCGCTCGCGGGATACCGCGGGGTTATCGTCATTTCGCAGTTATCTTGTACTTATAATTGCTCGCGACTCTTTTAGCCCGCCTATGGGCCTAACTATTTTGTTGCTGAGATGTATTGAAATTATCGCGCTGCTTTTCTGTTGTTTTCTGTGGGCGGGTTAAGGGAAAGGTCCATTCTTCCTTTCGCGCTGATCGGGGCGAGGGCGAGCCGAGGAGCTCGCTAGACGGGAATCTCCCGTCTCGCGCGGCACGGCGTGCGGGTGCGGGTTGGGGTTGGTTCGCCCGCGCTGGTCTCCCGCAGTTGCAGCCGGGCGAGAACCGTGCCGGCTCGACCTTTGAGGTGCGCTCGCACGCGGGAAGTCGAACCGTCGGATTAATTTTTGCTATCCGCACCCCATCTTTCGGCGGGAAGTTTCCCGCCCCCTCTCTTTTCCTATAAATAGGCCTTGCCGGCCCTTATTTCTCCACCGACTCCAAACCCTCCTGCTTCCTGTTCCCGCGGAGTATCGTCTGTGTTCGCCTTCTGGCTTTCTCTCTCGCGCGTTCGGCTGCGACTCGACGGGAATGGGCGGAGGCGGCGGCGACGCGGACGGCCGAAGCAAATGCGCTTGGACCTTCTCCGAGCATGATTTCCCTCGCGCCGTCATCACAGAGCGCGAATACTTGGAAGCTTTAGGCGACCACATCCCAGCCGGGTTCTCTGCGAGGCGACCCGAAGAGGGGGAGAAGATCAACGACCTGTTTAGGGATGAGCTCGCCATCCCTCTCGCTCACTTCGAGGTAGGCCTGCGACTCCCCCTATGGCCCGAGGCGCGCCAGGTGCTAAAATACTTCGGGGTCGTCCTGGGCCAGATGACCCCGAACTCCATCGCCGTCCTGATGGGGTTCGCCTGCTTCCTGTGAGAGGAGCGGGTGGAGTTCAGCCTCGCAGTATTCCGGAAGCTGTTCTCCTTTAGGGCGAACCGAGACGGGACGGCCTACTTCTCCAGCGCCCACCTCAAGGTGCAGGAGACAGTTAACAAGAGCCACAACTGGCTGAAGAAGTTCCTGTTCGTCAAAGGGGACTTTGGCAACGTGCCCTTCTCGCCGGTGCAGCTCAGCGAGGCGAGCTACCGGCCACCCAACCTAGGCGGTCATGAATCCGACCTGTTCGCGTTCTTCGTCGGGAAGAACTTTGAAGTCGCGTACCTGCGCCGTCATCTTGATGACCTCGCTGCTGTCCCGCCGGGGGGAGGTTTGTCACTCGCCGCTGTTATACCTTATTCCCTTTCTTCCTTTGTCTCACCCCTTCCTTCTTTCAGGCGAGCGCGACATCCCTCTTCACCCTCCTTACGAGAGCGCTCGTATTCCCCCCGGGGTCCTCGCCCGCGCGCAGGCTGCGGATGCTGCCCAGCGCGACATCCCATCGGTCCCGGCCAAGAAGCGGCCGGGTGGCGGACAGCCAGTCCCTCCGCAGAAGGTGGTGAAGACCGCGGATCATCAACCCGCCGCGAGCCAGAGGAAGGGCAAGGCCCCTGCGGTCCTACCGGCTGAGGGTCCCTTGCCCCCGCGGGTTGCCTCAACCAGCGACTCCCCGGTCGGGGCGGCGGGCACCTCCACACCGCAGGGTGGGTCTGAAGCCGCTGCGGAGCCGGTGCCGAGAGGGCATCGGAACTTCGGCTACGGCGAGAAGTACTTGGACGAGCTTGGCGTCCCGCTCCTGGCGTGGGACAAGGAGTCGAACCGCGCGACGATCTCGACCCTGCTGCCGAGCTGGATGGAGCAGGATACCATCGGCGGGGAGGCGTACAGCCTCTCCTTTGGTCTGTACTCGCGTGAAGACGCCGCCATTTATGACAAGGAGGCGACGCGAGTGCTGATTCATGAGAGCTCGCGGGCCCAGCTGCGCGGTCTGGAGCTGGCTCACATGGTGGGGAGGCGCTGCACCCAGGTGGAGCGGAACGCCGCGTCCATCCAAAAGATGGCGGATGAGAAGGAAGAGGCCCGGAAGCTCGCCCAGGCGTACGCGGACACTCACAAGAGGCGAGCCGACGCGGCCGAGGAGACCCTCGCGCGGTACCTGGGCGGGGTGGTGCGTGCTCAACCTGAATCGCACTCCCTCCTTTTCGTGCACACAGCTCACGATTATTCCTATTCATTTTTCCCCAGGACGCGGCGACGGCGAGCCGGATGGGTGCCGAGATCGCCACCCTTGGCCAAGAAAAGGCGGCGCTGGAGGCGCGGGTACGCGAGCTGGAGGCCGCCGCCGCTGTCCCTCCTCCAGACAGCAGGGTCTGCCCGCGCGAGCATCTCTCCGACTACGACCTGGAAGTGCTAATGCAAAAGAACGCGGCCAGCACAGCGAGATACACGATGCAAACGCTGCGGCGCGCGGATCTGCTTACGAGCGAGGCAGCGGGACTCTCGGCGAAGGACGTGGTGCCGGCGCTGTTTCTTCCCGTGCCGGAGCCTGGCGACAAAAACTTCCAGCCCATTTAGGATTTCTCACCCCTGATCTCGCGTTTCCCCAGACTCTTGTAATTTATCTTTTTGGATGAACCTCATTATGTATATGTCTGTTTTGAGATGTATGCGCGGGTTGCGCTTATACTTCGTATTTTTTAGTTGCTGCTCTCTTTATAAGTGCTCCCTCGCCCCCTTTTTATTTCTTCCGACGCTGTTATTGCCGGATGGCGCGACCTGCCCCTGCGGCCCGGCTCTGGCGAGGTGGCTGCCCGTCCGCCGAGCGAGGCGAGCTGCCCGTCCGCCGAGCGAGGCGAGCTGGCTCGTCCGCCGAGCGAGGCGAGCTGGCTCGTCCCTCGGCCGCATGCTTAATTCCCTGTGGGCTCTCGCCAGGCCTTTGCGTTTACTCGACCACCTTTCCTGGGGTCTGAGGATGGGGCCATGCTAGGCCCTTTCCCTCTTTTTGACTTATTCTTGTGATTCCGTCTTGCTGCGCACGCTTTTCGAGTAGTTCCCGGCCTTGCCGGCTAGGTGGGAGTCCGACAACGCGATTTGTTCTGGGTCGCAGGTCGTTGCTTTCTGAGTCGTTCCATCGAGTGACTTCCGGTCCTGCCAGCTAGGTGAGAGCCTGGCAGCGGGATCTTCTCGAGGCTAGGGATGACACCGAGTGACTTCCGGCCCTGCCAGCTAGGTGAGAGCCTGGCAGCGGGATCTCCTCGGGGTCCAAACTCATTCTCCATCGAGTGACTTCCGGCCCTGCCATCTAGGTGAGAGCCTGGCAGCGGGATCTTCTCGAGGCTAGGGATGACACCGAGTGACTTCCGGCCCTGCCAGCTAGGTGAGAGCCTGGCAGCGGGATCTTCTCGGGGTCCAAACTCATTCTCCGTCGAGTGACTTCCGGCCCTGCCAGCTAGGTGAGAGCCTGGCAGCGGGATCTTCTCGAGGCTAGGGATGACACCGAGTGACTTCCGGCCCTGCCAGCTAGGTGAGAGCCTGGCAGCGGGATCTTCTCGGGGTCCAAACTCATTCTCCATCGAGTGACTTCCGGCCCTGCCAGCTAGGTGAGAGCCTGGCAGCGGGATCTTCTCGAGGCTAGGGGTGACACCGAGTGACTTCCGGCCCTGCCAGCTAGGTGAGAGCCTGGCAGCGGGATCTTCTCGGGGTCCAAACTCATTCTCCATCTCTTTGTGCAAACCGGCTGTGGCGATTCCGGGGGGGGGGGGGGGGGGAAGAAGGAGGAATTCATTATAACGAGTCGTGTTGTTTACATGCGCTTAGGGGAAAAACCTCTTCAGGTCGTCCCCACTCCAGGTGAGACTCAGGGTCTCGCCCTCTACATTTTGAAGTCGATAGCTCGCTGACTTCAGAGCTTCCTTCACGATGAACGGCCCCTCCCAGCTGGGGTTGAGCTTTCCCACGGATGCTGACCTCCCTGCCGCGTCTACCTTTTTCAGCACCAGATCCCCTTCTGCGAACTGCTTGATCCTGACATGTTTGTCGAAGTATCTCGCCATCCTCCTTTTGACCTCCTCCTGTCGGATGGCCGAGAGGTCCCTCAACTCCTCCACCATGTCCAGGGAGAGTCTCAGCTCCTCCTCGTTCTCGGCTCGCCATCCCTCTCGACCCTCTTTGGCCGTCCCGACTCGCGGCGTTTGAACTTCAAATTCTATGGGGAGCACCGCCTCGCATCCATGGGAGAGCTTGAAGGGGGTCTCCCCTGTGGCCGTGTTAGGGGTGGTTCTAAGGGCCCAAAGAACAGCGGGGAGCTGCTCCACCCAGCTCCCCTTTAAGTTTTCCACCTTCTTCTTGAGGAGGTTGACGATGATCTTGTTCGCCGCCTCCACCTGCCCGTTGCTCCTGGGGTGGTGGACCGAGGCGAACCTGAGGTTGATTCCGAGCTGCTCGCAGAAGCTGGTGAACTCGGCACTGGCGAATTGGGGTCCGTTATCGGTGATGATGGCTTGGGGCAGCCCATGGCGACAGATGATCTCCCCCCAGACGAAGTTCCTGATCACTTGGGAGGTCACCTTGGCCAACGCCTTTACCTCCATCCACTTTGAGAAGTAGTCGATCATCACCAGGAGGAACCTTCGCTGGCCGCTGGCCTGGGGGAACGGTCCAACCAAATCCATTCCACAGATTGCAAAGGGCCAAGGCGCCGTGATACTCCTGAGTTGTTGGGCCGGCTGTAGCTGGAGGGGGGCAAACAGCTGGCACTTATGACATCTTCTTGCGAACTCCGCGGCGTCCCGGCCCAGGGTGGGCCAGAAATACCCCTGCCTGACTATCCTCCCCTCCAAGGTCCGACTCCCGGAATGACTCCCGCACTCCCCGGAGTGGACTTCTTCCAAGATCCTCTGCGCCTCGCCCTCGGACACGCAGCGAGCCAGCATCCCGGAGAGGGTCTTCCTGTAAAGCTGCCCATCTTTAAGGAGGTAGTAAGCGGACTTGTGCCTCAGCTTCTTCTTGTCTATTCCCTCCGGATACTCTCCCGTGGAGAGGAAAACTACCACTGGGTCCATCCACGAAGGCTGCTGGTCGATCTCCATGAGCTCTCCTTCTTCGATGGAGGGGCGAAATAGGTCGGTGATGGTACCCCCTGCCCGGGGGCCGTGCTTCGCCAGTTGGTCGGCCTGTTCATTCTCCCCCCTTGGCACGTGCCGGATGGAGAAGGTCTGGAAGGTCCCTATGACCCCCTTTACTTTGGTCAAGTATAACTTCAAAGCGGGCTCCCTTGCTTCGAACTCCCCGTTGATCTGGGAAGCCACCACCATGGAGTCGGTCAGGACCTCCACATCCAGCACCCCCAACTCCCTGGCCAGGCGAAGTCTCGCTATCACTGCTTCGTACTCGGCCTGGTTGTTGGTAATGGGAAAATGCACCACCACCGTCTGCTCGATCCGAGTCCCTTGAGGATTTTCCAGAATCACTCCTACTCCGAGAGAATGCCTCCCTGAGGCTCCATCCACCCTCACCTTCCAAGGAGTCGGGCGGGTGAGCTCCTCCTCTGCTACTTCTACCACGTAGTCGGCCAGGAAGTTGGCCATCGCCTGAGCTTTGATTGAGAGCCGCGGAACGAAGGAGACATCGAACTCGCTTAGCTCCACCGACCACTTGGCCAGCCGGCCTGAGTGCTCCACCCCCTCGAAGATGTTGCGGAGAGGATGGTCGGTCACCACTCGGATCGGGTGCGCCTGGAAGTAAGGCCGTAGCCTCCGAGCCGAGACGATTAGGGCGAATGCAAGTTTCTCCAAGATTGGGTACCGGAGCTCGGCTTTCCTCAGGACCCGGCTGACGTAATAAATGGGGAGCTGCCTCTTCCCCTCTGCACGTACTAAGACGGAGCTCAAGGCCTCAGCCCCGACCCCGAGATATAAGAACAAATCCTCACCCTCCTTCGGCCCCAGGAGCAGCGGGGCTTGTGTCAACTGCGCCTTGAGGGCCTGAAAGGCCTCCTCACATTCCTGGCTCCACTCGAACCTCTGGCCTCCCCTCAGCGTTTTGAAGAAGGGGGAGCACTTCTCCCCTGCCCGAGAAAGGAAACGGCTCAGTCCTGCTAGCTTCCCTGTCAGCCGCTGGACCTCCTTCGCATTCCGCGGGGACCCCAACTCCAGGATAGCCCTGACCTTGTCCGGGTTCGGCTCGACCCCCGCGGGGGTGAGGAAGGTGCCCCAAGAACTTCCCTCGGCTAGCCCCAAAAACGCACTTAAGAGGATTCAGCCGCATTTTGTATCTACGCAGGGTGGCGAACGTCTCCTCCAGGTCCCGGAGGTGGGAGTCCACGTCCCGGCTCTTGATCATGAGGTCGTCCACGTACACCTCCAAGTTCCTCCCCCTCTGTTCCTTGAAGACCCGATCCATCATTTTCTGGTAGGTGGCACCAGCATTCTTCAGCCCGAACGGCATCATCTTGTAGCAATAGCAGCCGTCCCCTGTGATGAATGAGACATCCTTGATGTCCGGGGGGTGCATCCTGATCTGGTGGTAACCTGAAAAGGCATCTAAAAAACTCATTACAGAAAAGCCGACGGCGGAATCAACCAGCGCGTCGATCCGAGGCAAAGGGTAACAGTCCTTAGGACAAGCTTTATTAAGAAGAGAGAAATCGATACACAACCGCCAGCGGCCGTCTCCTTTTTTAACCATCACAACGTTTGAGACCCAGCCGGGGTACTGAATTTCGGATACAAAGCCGGCTTTGAGAAGCTTGGCCACCTCCTCCCTGATGGGTTCCGCCAGCCTATCCGCCGTGGACCTCTTCTTCTGTTGGACGGGGCGTGTTCCCGGGTCCAGGTTGAGGCGGTGGCAAGCCACATCCGCGTCAACCCCCGGCATCTCCGCGGCGCTCCAGGCGAAGATGTCCACGTTCTTCTGGATGCACTCCAGCATCCTGCCCTGGTCCTCCGGGGTCAGCCCCCCGCTGACGCGGATCCTCTCCATCCTGCCTCCGCGGGTGAGCACTTCCAGCTCCACCACCTCCTCTGCGGCCTCCAGCCTGGACTGCTCCCCCCATCCTTCGGCGTCCCCTTCCTCCGGAACGCGGACCTCTACCTCCATCTCCCCTCCTACGGCCCTCACTTCGGCCACTTCCTCCATACCTCCTCTTTCCGCCTTCTCTGCGCAGTCCTTCGTCCTCGGCTTCTCCTCTCCGGCTTCCTGCTCGTCCTCCTCCATCCTTCGCCCCATCTCCTCGGCTCCTTCCTGCCAAGAGATGGTGTTTACCGCGGTGACGTAGCATTCCCGCGCCACCTTCGGGTCTCCTCTAACTCTGACCTGCACCCCCTCAGCGTTGAACTTCAGGCACTGATGGAAGGACGAGGGGACGCAGCGGAAGGCGCTGATCAGGGGCCTCCCGAAGATTGCGCTGTAGCTGCTGGGGGCATCCACGATGACGAACTTGCAGTTTCGGGACTGCCCCCCCAGGGTGACATGGAGGCCGACTCCTCCCTCTACCTCCTTCCTTTCTCCTGAGAACCCGAACAAGGGCCCGTCCGAGGCCAGTACCCTCTTAGCCTCCACCTGCATCGCGTCAAACGCCTTTTTGAAGACGACGTTCACGGAGCTTCCATTGTCCACGAGGATCCGAGAGACGGTGAAGTTCTCGATGGCGGCCTTGATGACCAGCGCGTCACAGAACGGATCCTCGTGGTCCGGCATATCACTTCTGGAGAAGGTGATTCTCTCCTCCGGGGGCGGGGTTTGGGATGTAGAGGCGACGCTCCGCCGATACATGGTGTGGAGACTTGCCTTGCGGGAAGCCTCGACTCCCACTCCCCCGTGGATCACTCCGATCCCTCCTCGGGTCCCCACATCCACCCGGTCTTCACAGCGATCCTCCTCCGCCCGAGGCAGGACCTCCTTGATCCTCACTTCCTGCCGCACCTCCTCCTGCTGCTGCTGCCGACCCCTGTTCCCTCTCATCTCCAAAAACTCCGGGCATGTGGCTGTTGCGTGCCCCTCTTCCTGATGGAAGTCGCAGTAGGGCAGCTCCACCCTGAACTCTCTTCTCCTCCTTCTCATGACCCCTCTCCTCGCTCCCAGGGCTATGGCCATGGCCTCCTCCTGATCGGGGAGTCGCGGCCTCTGACCCTGCCTCCAGCCTGGGGGGTGGAACTGGTCCTGCCTCCCCTGATAGTGACCTCTCCCGTAGTACCCTCTCTGTGGCCCCTGCCCCTGCCACTCTGGTCTCCAGCCCAGCCTACGGTCGGGCTCCTGGCGCCCCCACCCCGGCTGCTGTCCCTGGAGCTGCCTCTGCTCCCTCTGCTCCCTCTTCCTGGGCTCCCCCCTCCTCTCTTCCTGTCCTCTTCCTCCCTTCGACTCCTTTTCCTCCTCGGCCGCCCACCTGGCCAACTTCCTTGCAAATTCTGGGTTCGACGCCTCCCCGTCGACCTCTCTCGCCACCCTCTCCATCAGCTCCTCGTAGGAGAGGGGGGGAATTCTCTTCAGCTCCATGCGGAAGAAACCCTGCTGCAGGCCTAGTGTGAAGGCCATCATCAGACTGTGGCCCGGCATCTCCTGGACTTGGGTAACCTCCTCCTGGAACCGATCGACGTAGCTTCCCAACGTCTCGTTCACCCCCTGCTTTATGTGGAACAGGGACTCAGACTCCTTCTTCCTCTTCTTTGAGGTAGTGAACCTCAACATGAACCCTCGGCGCAGGTCCTCGAAGCAATAGATGGAACTGGCCGGCAGCTGGTGGAACCACTCCCTTGCCTTCTCTCGGAGCGTGATGGCGAAGAGACGGCACTTGAATCCGTCCGACATCTGACGGATGGAGACCACGTCCTCGAACCATTGGACGTGCTGAACCGGGTCTCCTTTTCCGGTGTAGTAGGACATCTCGGGCTCCCTGAACCCTTCTGGTACTGGTGCTGAGGAGACCAGCTCGCTGAATGGGCTGCTTCCAACCGCCGGGCGAGCCGGCGAGTCCCGCGAGCCCAACTCGCCGAATCGACCTCGGCCTGCCGAGCCGGGGAAGAGCTCGCGCCCCGAGAGCTCGCTCCCCCGACCTTCCTCAGCCACTTCCTTCCCGGCTCGCCTGCCAGGAGCGTCTTCGCCTAAAGAGGGGGCGGCCGCGATCTGGGCTGCCGGAGTCGAGCACTCGGCCCGCACGCCGAGTGCGATCTTGACGAGGTCCAGCACCTCGTTCCTGAAGTCTTCAAACATTCCCACTATCGCGAGAGGCGGAGGGGGCGGCGAGTTCTGCCTGTCGGATCCTTGACCTCCCGTCATTGAGCTCGCCGAAGCTTTTCTGCACTGACCACTCTCCACGCTCACCGCACCAAAATGTTGAAACCGGAAACCGGCCTCTTGTGGAGTTCGACCCTTGGGGAAGGGGTGGTCTCGCGCCTACTTCGCACCTGCAAGAAAAACAACGAGAGAGACAAGAAAGGACAGACCCAAGGGCTCGGCAGGGAGGTCCCACCACAAACCCGAAAGATCTCTGAGCGCTTCCCCTCCTTAGCCAAGAGCCGAGCTAAGGTACCCTCAGAGAACACTTGAGAATGAGGGCAAGGAGGCACTGAAAGCGTGCCCTCTGAGGTACCCCTTGGGTCTTATTTATAGATTTTCAGAATCTGAACTGCCAATAACCAAAAGAACTGACCTGGAAATACCAAAAAGGCCCCTGGTTGGGTCTGCCAACAGCCAAACTCCGCTGTTTTGGATAGCTATGCGCAGTCCAATCTGGTCTGCCAACAGCCAGGCTCCGCTGTTCTGAATAGCTATTCGCACCCATGGGGATTCAGTTCGCCTCCGATTCCACCCGCGAGAGGCGGGCGCGACCTGGCTCTGGGACTCGTCCATCCTCACTGGGCGAGTGCGAGCCGGTATGGGCGAGCCGCCTGTCTTCCGTCGGGCGGATCGGCAGCCTGGTCGCGCGTGGGGGGGTTGACCGGCGGATCACCAACCGCGGGTCTCGCTCGCTCACCACGGGTCGCTAGCCCGCTCGCCTGAGATGGGCGGGAGCGAGCCGGCCTTTCTGTCGACCTTACCCGTTTTGCCGCCCGGGTGCGGGTTGCGGGGTCAGGCCCGCTCAACCTCCCTGGCTGGGCCCGCTCGCCGGACACAGGGTTGTACAGTCGACATCTTTAAGTCTGCACTTTAGTTCTTCATTGTGTCGAGACAGTTATATTATCTCGACACTACTGTCCTGAGCTTTAAGGTGTCGAGATATCTGACTTGTCTCGAGACAGCTATCTTGATCTGTCGACACTTCTCCTACAAAGGTGTCTACATAGTTGTGAAGTGTGTCGACACTTTTGTACTTAGTCATTTCTTCTGCGCTGCTACTTGATATTCGAATTTGACTGTCCTGACTTCACTCAGCACTATTAGTGTTATGGCATTGAGTGAACTGGCTTCACTGAACGCCTTTGGACTTAGTCAATTTTCTTCTATCACTGCCTTGATATTTGGCGTTGAGTGAGCTTGTTTCACTCAATGCTTTTCGACTTAGGCAATTTTCTTCCTTTCCAGTCAGCTTCTTTGAGTCCATCTGTCAATGTCACTTGGACCACCTGTCCAATCAATAAGACATAGACTAACCTGCATGCATGAACTGAAACATACATCAAATACATACTTGTGTATATCTTTGTGTTGAAAGGGCTTCTTCAAATCAAGTACATTGTTTCCAATGTAACCAACAATCTCCCCCTATTTGGAGAAGTCATAACCCCGATTCAATGATATACACCACAATACCAAAATATGATAATTATGATGTACATGAAAAGTACTGAACAAAATTATAAAGAGAACAACAATGATAACACTGATATAATAAAGTGCAACCAAACTTTTTTATTCCAATTTGTTCAAAGATTACACTTTTCAGTTTTTTTTACTATGTTCTTAAAATAAAATTACATAGTTTTGAAAAGATAATCTAAGATTGTTCTAGCTCTTTGATGACAATGCCTTTTCCAGATTGTATCTTGGCTTTGACTTCAGGAACCTTGTCATCAACCACCTTCTTCTTTCCCTTGACATCTTTGGCCTTCAAGATCTCTTCTTCCTTGAGCCTTTTCCTTTCAAAATAATGATAGGGCTTAGGAAAATACTTACTGGGCTTTATAGAATTAACTGGGATCTTCCCTGTCTTCAGATCTTTCCTGAATTTATGAATGATCTCCTGCTGCTTTGTATGCTTGAGCCATTCTTGTTTTGTATACCATTTGCCCCTGTCAGCTATATTGGTGTTAATTGTTTTCCATGCAGTGAGTATAATAGATCTAAAAGTTGGATACCACTGTACAAAATTTGGCTTTGCTTCAGCCTGCTCCCTGAATATTTTCTTAGATAATTGTGTTTCTTTTTCTTTGAGCAAGGCATAAGCAGGCATCTCCACCTCCTCACATACTACATTCTGAATCTGTGGTGAAGTACTGTACATAGACTGTACTGTAGTTTGAATAGCCTCAAACTGAGCTAGTTGGCAGCCAGACTCAACTGTTTGATCTTCATCATACTTTATGGGAGGAAGGCCTAGAGTCTCTCTGATGCTATTGGAGGTCCAAATAACATGCTCAGAGCTTGACTTTATCATTACTCTCTCCCCCTTTATGACTTCTCTTTCAATATGATCTCTTATGTCATTTTTATGAAATGTGATTTGGCCTTCTAGATGATTAATCCTTAAGGACAAATGATTTTTCACTTTGAGCAAGTGGTCATCTAGTTCTTTGCAAGAACACTTGACTTCCTTAACCAAAGAGGCAATGTGAGTAGATAGCTGAGATTCAACATCTTTGGAGGTAACACCGATCTTTGTCTCCAGAGCTGTAGTTTGCTCAGCTATCTTTACCAAAGAAGTATCATGCATTACTATCATGTTGTCATTCATTCTCTTCTGGTTTTCAAGTACATAACCGTGTTTAACAACTATATCTTTTTTTAGTCTCCATTAACTCCTTCTGCTATTGAGAAAGGTACACTATAACATTTACCCCTCTTTGGAAGAAATCAGTCATATCCTTCTTCAGCAGATTCACTTAAAATCTCATGGATTTGATGTCTAGTGCCAACTGGAAATGCAACTCCTTATTGCTTTCATCAACATATTTTTCCAGTTGATTTCTTTGTTGATCTAACATTATTTGCATTTGAACTAATAGGGAGCTGAAATCCAAAGGAGGAGCAGTTGCTGTTCCAGATTGAGCTATTTTCTTATAGCTTCTACTCCTCTTCTTGAGTTCAACCAGTTTCTTTTTCTTGATCTGAGAGGCTTCCTCATCCTCAGAATCAGAAGAACTAACAACTTCAACTGAAGTAGGATCTCTAGCTCCTTTAGTATTTGGATCCAGATATGTTAACTCCCCCTCAACCCTTGCACCAACTTCATCAAGGTTGACTTCCTCCAGGGTAAATTCATCCTGTTGAGCTATGGCATCAGGAACAGGATCCTCTGGAAGAGCTATCATCTCCCCCTGGATATTAGTATCTTTATTCAAAAAGACTTCTTCCTCAGTCTCCTTGGAGACTACATCCTCATTCTCCCAATCAGGCATCTCATCTTCAGAAAACTCTACTTATTCCAGTATAGTGTCTAGCTCTTGTAATACTTCCATCACTATGATGTATACAGTATCATGTTCTATTTCTGGCAAAATATTGAGGTTCTCCCCCGCACTAGGATTCCCATCTGGGATTGTCTCCCCTATATCTGATCACCAATACCAGGTGAGCTCCTTAGAGAATTCTCTAGTACTGTATCATCTTATTTTTCTGAGCTGGAGCTTTCCTGATCTTCAGATTCACTGGAAAATTCTTCTTCCACAATCACCACTTTATTCTTCTTCTCCTTCTTCTTTTCTACTTTAGTTGTTTCTTTGGATAATACCCTATCCCATCTGTCTAGGATTCTCATGCCCATTTTCCTCATATGTTTGATCTTTGATCCAATCTTGAGATTCAGATTTTTAGGAATTGTCTGTACTAAGTAAAGACTGGTTATCCTGCCCATATTAGGCCTCTTGATGCTTTCAGCAATCTTGTCAAAGAGTACTTTGCTCTAGTTAGTCTTGACCTGGAAGATAATTCTACTCATCAGCTTAAACATGTATGCAAAAATTCTATCATGTGCTCCTTTTTGCATAGCGGCACTTTTACTATAATCTCTAACAAAAACTTCCCTTGAGTATTCATTCCCTTCCCGATCAGGGTGCTTCTAAGCTTTGTGGTTGGGGTAATCCACACCAGTCCAAAACTTCTACAGTCTTGGCAGAATCTTGTTCATCTTCTTGATCAATTCTTGGCAAGTGAAATATCTTGGCCAATCTTCTGATTGTGAATTTGGACTTTGTTCCATTCACTTTAGACTTACTCTTTTTAGTGTTTTAGTCGAGATGTGCATTTGAAAAGAATTCTAAAACTTCTCGTTTCCAAATATTTGAAGGTTCTGAAAGCAGATATTCCAATCCTGCTTCAGTGATTAGGGCTATTACATTCGTAATTTCATTAGACGCCGAGTCGAATCCATTTCGAACAAGTTCATAACCTTCGAAGATGTTATCATAATTCTTGGGTGCCATGAGAGTGGAGAGAAATGGTTGACGAGTGTCGACTGATCTGGGTTCTAGGGCTCGTCACTCAGAAATCAGCAGTTCACAATATCAAGAAAGCATAGTGGACTTCTTATCTCACACCCTATTTATAGTCTAATCTTTCCTGAAGACGAAAGGACGCGCTCCATTTAGACTGTTCCTAATTTTTAGGAAAAGACCTAGTGTCGACACATGAATCATTGTCTATCGAGATGCGTCGACACAAGTTGACAAAAGGATAATGTCTCTTGACATATACCTTAGGGTCTCGACACCCTTTGATGTCTCGACACTTACTTTGGTGTCTTGACATATTCTTTGATGTCTTGACACTTTCTTTGATGTCTCGACACTTTCTTTGATGTCTCGACACATTCTCTGATGTCATGACACTCTCTTTGATGTCTCGACACATTCTCTAATATCTCGACATAACTTTTGACTGAGTCAAAATTTTGTTTTTAGAACTATAGATACTTGACACTTTGAAGTCTATTCTTGATATTTAGGTAAGTAAACTTAATTAATGACTAATATATATATATATATATATATATATATATTATTTTCATTAGTATGTACGCATTAATTATTCTAGATTTAACATACCAAGTTCAAACTTAAAGAAATTAAATTTCACTTCATCTAGGGGCTTAGTGAATATATCAGCAATTTGTTTATTTGTGAGAGTAAATTCTAGATTAATGTCTCCATTTTCTACATGCTCCCTAATAAAGTGATATCTAATCTCAATATGTTTAGTTCTACTATATGACACAAGATTGTTTGCAATTGAAATGACACTAGTAGAATCACAATATAATGGAATTTTACTTAGTTGAATGTTGTAGTCTTACAATTGATGCTGAATCCAAAGCACAGCAACTTCCAGCTGAAATATACTCAGATTCAGCAGTGGATATTGCTACACTTGTTTGCTTTTTGTTGCTTTATGACTCTTGCCTTCTTCCAAGGAACTGACATGAACTTGAAGTGCTTTTTTCGTCTTCTTTACAACTTACATAATCTGCATCTGAAAAGCCTGTTAGTTCAAAATCACTACTCCTGGGATACCATAGGCCAAGATTAGCTGTGCTCTTTAAATATCTCAATATTCTTTTGACTGTTGTACAGTGAGACTCCTTAGGGTAAGCATGATACCTAATACAGACACAAGTAGTATGCATTATGTCTGGTCTATTGGTAGTTAGATAGAGTAGTGATCCAACTATGCCCCTATATAAGGCGATATCAACTGGCTTGTCTGCACCATCCTTGTATAAAGACATACTAAACCCCATAGGAGTTCTCATGGAAGTGGTTGTTTCCATGTCATACTTCTTGATTAACTTCTTGGTGAACTTGTATTGACTAATGAAAAGTCCATCAACAGTTTGCTTAACTTGGAGACCCAAGAAAAACTTGAGTTCACTCATGCTACTCATCTCAAACTTACCTTGCATAAGTTTGGCAATCTTAATGCAAAGTGCCTCATCAGTAAAACCAAATATAATGTCATCTACATATATTTGTACTAAGATGGTCATGCCTTTGACTTCTATTAAGAATAGTGTTTTATCTATTTTTCCTCTTGAGAATTTATTCTCAAGATGAAATTTAGACAGAGTCTCATACCATGCCCTTGGGGCTTGTTTTAATCCATAAAGAGCTCTTAATAAAAGATAAACATTATTTTTATGAGTAGAGTCAATAAAACCTAAGGGTTGCTCAATTTAGACCCTTTCTTTGAGGTTACCATTAAGAAAGGCCGACTTCATATCCATTTGGTAAACCATGAATCCTTTGTAGGTTGCATATGCCATAAAGAGTCTAATAGCTTCCAATCTAACCATTGGTGCAAAGGTTTGATCAAAATCTATACCCTCTTCTTGTCTATAGCCCTTTACAGCCAGTCTAGCCTTATTTTTGACTATAACAACATTCTCATCCAGTTTATTCTATAGATCCACTTGGTTCAAATGATGTTATAGTCATCTGGTATGGGAACCAGCTTGCAGACATTACATCTCTTGAACTGGCCCAATTATTCCTACATTGCCTCTATCCAAAATGGGTGTATATTGGCTTCTTCAAACGTTTTGGTTCTATTTGAGACAAAAAACTTGAGTACATTATAGTGTTGTGATATCTACTTCTTGTGGTCACACCATGAGCTGCATATTCAATGATCAATTCCCTTGGATGATCCCTTAGATGTATGACAACAACTGGTAATGCGAACTCTTCTCTTTGAATAGCTTCATCTTATTGTCGAGTCTCTTCTTCTGGTTGTTCATCTGCAAGTTCGTCTTCAACAATGTTGACTCCATCTTGTATACGTTGGCTTGCTGGAACTGAGTCTTCTATTGACAACTCCTTTAGCTTCAAGTCTTCTCCTGTTGTGCTTGATGTATTTGGCTTATCATTTTAATACATAGAACTTTCATCAAATACAACATGAACAGACTCCTCTATAACTTGATCCCTCAAGTTGTAGACCTTATAGGCCTTACTGTGGTTACTATAACCAACAAATATGCCATCATAGGACTTCTCAAAAAACTTAGTTATGTATGTTTTCCCGTTATTAAGGACAAACACCTACATCCGAAGATTCTGAAGTAGGCCAAGTCTGGTTTTCTGCCCTTCATTAGCTCATAAGGAGTCTTATTCAAGCTTTTGTTGATTGAAGCTCTATTAAGAATATGACATGTTGTGTTAATAGCTTCAGGCCAAAAATATTCTGGGAGAGAAGAATCACTCAGCATGGTTCTTCCAACTTCAATGAGAGTCCTGTTCTTTCTCTTAGCAATCCCATTTTTCTGGGGTGTTCTTGTAGAGGACAACTCTTGCTGAATCCCAAGTTCTTCATAAAATATTGTCATGCATTCAAATTAAAACTCAGTTCCATGATCACTTTTGATTTTGATCACAGAACTGTTCAATTCATTCTGTATTTGTTTGACAAATGTCTTGAAGACATCAGGAGTTTCAGACTTTTCCTTTAAAAAAAATCTAAGTAAATATGGAATAGTCATCAACAATGATAAAAGTGTCGACTTTCCTGCGAAGACTATGAACTAGCATAGGACTAAATAAGTCCATATACAAGAGGTATAAAAACCTCACAGAGTCTTTGGTTTCAATGCTTTTAAAGGAAGCTTTTTTCTACTTGCCTTTTTTGTATGTAGAGAAATGCTCTCCTTAGTGCATTTAATGTTAGGACCCTTCCTAACTAGCTCTTTACTGAATGAGTTGCCTATGGTCTTATAGTTCAAATGAGCTAGCCTCTTGTGCCATTTGACACAGTGTGAGACTTTCTCATTTACAACTAGACATATGAGAGAGTTTGAGTTTAAACAAATAAAATTTAAAAAGTACACATTCCCACACCTAGTGCCTGTCAGGATGACCTCTTGGTCACTTGACTTCTTTATGTGGCACTCATCCTTATGGAATGAAATGTCATAGCCAAGATCACAAAGTTGGCATATGCGTATAAGGTTGTGTTGCAACTCTTCCACATAAGCTAGTTTAGTGAAAGTGACTAAGCCATTTGAGATCTTATCATAACCTCTAGTAATTCCTTTGTCAGCTCCACCAAAGATCACCTTTGGTCCATCCTTCACTGGAATAAACTCCCTCAAATTTCTCTTTGTTCCAGTCATGTGTCTGGAACATCCACTATCCAAGTACCAGATGGGTCTATCTTTGGTGCTTGGACATACCTGTAAAATAAAAATTTATTTATACTTAGGAACCCAAATTGTCTTGGGTCCTAGGTGCTTGTTAGTTGGGGCTCCATTGAAACCACCTAAAAATTTCTTAGCTGGGTACTTTCTGCCCATGAGACACAGTGTGATTGAACCAGTAGTCCAGGGCAAAGTGTCTAATTTTTCCACAACACCAGCACTCAAATCTATTGTATCTTCTCTTTGGAGGAATAGTAGGAACTTTATGCTAACATTCCTTAGGGCAAGAATCAACAAACTTGACAGTTGCATTTTGACTGGGAGCAAAATGGTTGTTTTGCCTATCAGTCACAACAGTCCTCCTTGGAGCAAACACATTAGGAATAGCTTTCATATTCACATATGAGTTTGGTCCTACTAGTCCAGACTTCTGGAATTCTTTTCCCTTAGTCCAAAATATAGGTTGTGGTATGACTGGACCCTTTTGTCCTGTCAGTTTTTTGCCTCTCCTTCTCTTAGGTTTAACATAATCAAGTCCACTTCCAGGCATTCCTTATAAGGTATCTATAATGGGAAGCACAGTCTTAGGTTTAGAAGACAACTGAATAAGTCTTTTCTCATTTTGGAGTTTTAGTTCTAACTCCTGAATGGTTGCATTTTTTTGTTTTAGCAACATGATTTGATCATCAATGATCTTAGTTAGCTTAGCCAACTTTGAACTTTGAAGACCAATCTTCTGAGTAGCCATCTTATGATAGTACTCAAGGCCTCTTAGTGATGCAATCTCTATAACTTGTTCTTTGACAAGCTTCTTGCTCTTTACAAGAGCTTCTAGTAGTTTTCCAAACTTAACTATGAGCTGATGCAGTTCAGTCTCAGAGTTGGACTTATGTGATTCAAAATTTGAGTTACATGAGTCTAACTCATCCTCAGTCTTATGAACAGAAGTTGTAGAACAAATAAAATTGTCAAAGAATACCTGAGTATCCTTACATTCAACAATTTCTGTTTCTAGATTATTAGATAGTGTCATCAAGTTAACCTCCAAATCATCTTCAGAGTCACCATGGAGTGACAAAGTTGTGGAGTTATTGCCCTTGTATATGACCTCTCTGATGAATTCCTCTTCACAGGAGAATAATCCAATGTTAGCATGTTCTACATCTGATTTAATTGAATTTGAATCACTATCAGATAAAGTCTTTGGCTTCTTTGCCATCAGACATTTTTCTGACTTCTTATCTTTGTAGAAATTCTTTTCCTTGGACTTCCTGTTCCCCTTTATCTTTACTAGACAGTCAGCAATGACATGTCCAGGCCTGTTATAATAATAACAAATAGTGTCAGTCTTAACTTGTTTGTTCTGGTTTGAATCATACCTGACCACAAAGTTGTTTCTGTGTTTGTCTTTGTTTTTGTTGGAACTTGATCTGGATGATTTCTTCTTGTTCCATTGATTTCTTCTTCTTATCATCTTCTTGAATTTCCTGGTGAACAATGCCAATTCATCATCTAAAAATTCTTATGATGAAGAACTAGTCTCAGTGCTAACTGTATCTTCATCCCTTCTTGGTGATGATGAAATTTCTCTTCTATCTTTCTTTGATGTGTCTGATTTGAAAGCCACAGATCTAGTCTGATTTGAACTTCTAGCAGATTCATCTTTAGATTTTCTAGAATTTAACTGAAGCTCATGTGACAATAACTTCCCATACAAATGTTGGGGTAACATGTTCCTCAGATTGCCCATTTCTCTTACATCATAAATATTTATGTCCCATTCTTTTTTTAGGGATCTCAGAAACTTGTCATTAAGCTCATAGTTTGAGAATTCTCTACAATAATTCTTTAAGTTTGAAAGTTATTAACTTAAGGTTAGCTAATCACCTAGGGGGGGGGGGTGAATAGGTCTTTAAAATTTATTAACTCTTTTTGCTATTTCCTTTTTATGTGATCTAGAGCTTGTCCTTAGAACCTGCAATATGAAATAAAAACAAGCAACACAACCAAGCACACATTTGTTTATAGTGGTTTCCTAATTGGGTACATCCACTTTCCCTCCCACATATCCAACTATCTTGTTGGACTAGGCACAAACTCCACTAAAATGCTCATCAGAGCTTACACCTTAGTCCCTCAGCCTTACATACAGGTTCTCTTCAGAACCCAATCTTAGAACCACAAGGGTTCCTACCTCAGAGCCTTGCAGAGCTCCTACAGCTCAATGGTCCACTGACCACCTACCTCAGCCTTATTTCTAAGGCCTACATCTCAGGCACCTACAACTTTAGGTACAAGGCCCTACTCTCAGAGTATTATAGCACTCCTATAACTCAGTACCATTCTAGGTACCTACCTTAGTGCCCTTCCAGGCACCTACAGCTCGGCCTCCTCCAAGGCCTACAACTCAGTGATACACTTATCACCTACAACTCAGTGACTCAAAAGTCACCTACCTCAGCCTTATCTCTAAGGCCTACTACTCAGGCTGGGAGGATAGCCCTACTCCCAGATCCACACTTGGATCCTACCTCAGTACCCCAGGAGGGGACCTACCTCAATGACTAATTAATCACCTATAAGTCAGGCCAAAAGGCCCTACAGCTCAGATTCAGGTAAACTAAATCCTACAGGAATTTAAATAACAAGATGAAGTAAATTTGAAACACTTACTCAGAGATAAATCTTTGAGTCAACCTTGCTGGGCTGAGCAGATATCAGTCCATCCCTCTTGCTGTAGAAGGAATGAGTCTTCTTCTACAATTGCTGCTTTTTTACTACACTGAAGAGCAGCTACCTGCTATTGAAGGCTGATGTCCCTTCACACAGCTATCTCCTTGCTGATTCAATGAATCAGCTACCTTGTTCTTCAAAGAACAATCTTGCTGAATTGAAAAGAGCTTCAACTATCTTTTCCTGCCTTGCCGGCTTGCTCTGCTGGACTTAACTTTTAAGCTTGTCGGAGAAGATAAAGTCTAACCGCCTCTATTTTCGTATTTCTTCATTTTTTTGGTTGTTAACCATAATTTATCGTTTCTCTCTTCCTTTTATATCTGTTGATTTGAATTAATGATACAATTTGAGTGTGGGCCCAACCAAGGATGGTGAGTGCCACCTCCCTCAGAAAAAGACAAATATTGGCTTTCGGCGCTACTGCAACTTTCCCGCAATGGCTTGAGCTATTTTGACTTTGTTGACTTCAGGTGACGTCAGCAATGGTCAACCGGTGCTGCTGTAGCTTTCCCGCAATGACATGAGATACTTTGACTTGTTGACTTTTGATGACGTCAAAAATGGTCATCACCTTCTGGACTAAGAAAAATTCCAGAACTCCATTAAGCATTGAGTGATGTTAAGTCACTTAACACCATTTATCTTGGCTCTTCATCAGAAGCATTGAGTGAACCTGCCTCACTCAACACTTCTGGACTTAGAGAATTTTCACTGGCTTTATCTCAGGGGTTCCTTCTCAACTATCTCAGCGGATTCTTCTTCACAGCTGAGACTATCTCCTGTCTCAGCGGTTTCTTCTTAACTGTCTCAGCGGCTTCTTCTTCATAGCTGAGACTATCTCCTGTCTCAGTTGTTTTCCTCTCAGCTGTCTCAGCGCTTCGTTCTTCATTAGAAGCATTGAGTGAACCTGCTTCACTCAACGCTTCTAGACTTGGAGAATTTCAGCTTGCTTTGTCTCAGCGGTTATGTTGAGACATACTTCTCAGTTATCTCAGCTATCTCAGCGGTTTGCCTTAATAAAATTATCTGGCTTTAGTTCGACGAATGTTGAACTGAGTTCGACGATCGGTGAGCTCAGCTCGATGAACTCAGAATCCCAAATTCAGAATTTAGCTTGACGAATGGTGAGCTGAGCTCGACTAATGGTGAGCTGAGCTCGACGAACTCTGAATCCTAGACTTCTGAATTTAGCTCGACGAATGGTGAGCTCAGCTCGACGAATGGTGTGCTAAGCTCGACGAACTCTAAATCCCAAACTTCTAAATTTAGCTCGACGAACGGTGTGCTCAGCTCGACGAATGGTGAGCTGAGCTCGATGAATTCAGAACTTCCAACTTACTCTTTTTGATCACGTATCCAATCAAGGATAACATGCATGTATGAACTAAAGCACACATCAAATATATTATACGTGTATGTCATTGACCATTTTGAGTTCTTACAAATCTGGTACATTGGGATCAATAGACCCAACAAAGTCATTGACTATTCTAAAGAACTTTTCATAATAAAGTTCTATAGAATCAGTCTTCCCTTTGCTGAATGCCTCATACTGCTGGTTGAATAGAGACTTTCTGTCATCTCTGACTTCTTCTATGCCTTCCATATAGACTATTAGAGTGTCCCACATCTCCTTGGATGTTTTACAGTATACTAAGTTCTGAAAGGTTGAATTATCTATTGCATTGACAATTATGTTTTGTGCTCTTTTATCTATGGTGGCAAGAACCACCTTATCCTTTGTCATCTCAGACAGACTCTTATGAGTTTGCACATTTGCATCTAAGACAGATACTTTCACGGGAATATATGGTCCTTCTTGTACGGTGACAACGATTCTTGGATTTGATGCCTCCATGAACAATCTCACCCTCAACTTCCAAATAGCAAAATTATCCTTTGTACATATAGCAAGCTTCATAGAACTGAGTTCTATGTGAGATTCTGAAGCTATGAGATCTGATATATATCAATTACCCTTAGGATCTTTTTCTGACTATTAGGTCTTTTTTTGAAGAACCTCCCTCTGATACCACTTGATAGATAAATCTATGAGTAGTTAATCACCTAGCGGGGGGGGGGGGGGGTGAATAGGTGTCTTTTAAATTTCTTTGTCACTTATACTAAAGGTTCAACAAAATCTTGAAAATAAACATTCACAAGCACACAACACAAACAATCCATAGAGGACACAGAAACTTTATAGTGGTTCCCCTATCCAGGGTACATCCACTTTCCCCCTACTTCCTCACTAGCAATGTGCTAAATAAGGTCATATCTCCTCCTCTTCAACTCAGATCAACAGATCTTATAGGCTCAATTTTTGTTAAGAAACCTACAACTCAGACCTACTAGTCCTACCTCAGAGATCCACCCAATATCCTACCTCAGATCTCTCAAGAACCCTACCTCAGCCTTTATAACACAGGCTTACAACTCAGTGATCCCATACAAATCACCTACCTCAGGTCCCTCAAGAACCCTACCTTATCCTTTATAAATCAGGCTTACAACTTAGAGAATATATTTCCTACCCACTCAGATCTCAAGGAGATCTTACAAAATTAAGAGGAAAATTAGAAAGAAAGTATTCTCAGAAAACAAATACTCTGAGATCTGACTTATCTGAGAATTCAGATTCTTCAATTCAGTAGCACATGAATGGTTCTTGATAAGCAGACTGACTGAAATGATTCTTCTTTGGATCCACAATGTTCTTGATGATGATCGGCTTGATTTTCTTGAAGAACTTTTAGAACAGATCCACCTTAAACCTCTGATCAACTTGTTGAAAGGATCCGAAGACTTTCTTGAAGACCTGCATCTTCCTTATTCTTGGGGTTGTCGCCCTCCTCTGACTTTTAAGAAATTAGAATGAGAGAAATGATTGATTGCGTGATTCCTTGATTTCTGTATAGACGACCCCTCTATTTATAGCCTTCACTAGTTGTTGACTTCTAATTGATGACATTATCAATACGCCATTATACTTCAAGTCTTCCTTCAAATAGTTTTTGACATGATATCAAGTCACTGTAGGTGACATGACACTTCTGACTTGACTTGCCACTCCTGTGTTGACTATGTACAACTTCAAACTTATAAGTATCAAGAAGTCCTAAGTGTCTTGACAAAATAATACTGCAAGGTGTCAAGACATCTTAGCAGTCTCGACACAATAATACTACAAGGTGTCGAGACATCTTAGCAGTATCAACACAACTGTCTGCTGGGTGTCAATATCTACTTTAAATATTCACTGTGTCGAGACAGTTGAATTATCTCGACACTACTGTCTGCTGAGTGTCGACATCTTTAAGCTTGTACTTTAGTTCTTCATTGTGTTGAGACAATTGTATTGTCTCAACACCATTGTGTTAAAATTTGTGAAGTGAAAGTGGGTGATGGGCAGGACGGGCGGTCTGGACGGCCTGAGCGGTCTGAGACCGCGACCTGGGCGGACAGCGGTTTGCGGCCTGGGTGACCATGGCTTGGTCTTGGTGGCGTGGCTGTTCTTAAGGAGCGGCCTGGTGTGCGGCCTGAGCGGTCTTCTGTGCGGCCTGGTTGGCCTATGACCAAGGAAGTTGGGCTTCTAGCGAAGCGGCCTGAGCGGACTGCAGTTTGCAGACTGTTGGCGGTGCTCCGCTTGATCTGCGGCCTCGTAGATTAGCAAGCTCTTGTGTAACCAGGTGGATTGGAGTTCGAGTCCGTGGTGTTCGCTGTTGCGGACTGGCCTTGGAGATTGGTTGTGGTTCTTGTCGAGCATTCCGGTGTTGCTTTGGGAGTTAGCCGCATTCTTTGTGGCGGACTACGCGGACTGGTGTCGAGTCCGGCAGGTGGCCATTAGCTTGGCAGTTGTGCGAGTAGGTGCCTGCAAGTCCTGCCTCGCTATGGTGGAGTGTTGGCGATCTGCTTTGGGTGTTGGCGGACTGGGCTTTGTCTGCCGAGATCACAACTGGCTCTTGTTGGTTTACTGGACTTGGTCACATTCTGTGATAAGTCCGGCGTGTCTGCATTGTCCGCTGTATCCGTTGTTGACCGGGCGGACTGCCTATTGGTCGTGGGCTCGTGGTGGACTGAGGCATTGTTCTCGAGCTGTGCGGACTTACTCCTTGCATTTAGTATGCAGACTGATGCAGTTGAGTTTATGGTTGTCCATGTGGGGTGGTGTTTGGGGGCTATGCGGGCTGGTGCCTTGTCCGCATAGTGTGGGAGGACTGGGGTGAGTCCGCCTAATCGTGAACATCTTTATCTTGGCTCCTGGAGATTTAGTTGAAACCCGGCTAAGTCTTTGCGGACTCGGCGAACAGGGTTGTGTTAGCACGTGGGCTGGGGCAGTGACTCTATTCACTAGGGAGGTGATCACTCCTCACCTCGCCTATAAATAGACCCCCCCCGACACATCTACAGTAACTGAGTGAACATTAAGTGGGGCTTGGTCAATTACTGCGGTCTGGTTTTTCCTGTCCGCGCGGGTTGAGTAGAGATAACTGTTTGCTGTGTGCAGGTCGCGCGACTGGCATTGAGGAGTCAGGAGTTTGGCTTTGACTTCGGTCAGGATCAGTGAAGTTTGCGGTCTCTGCGGTCTCAGCAGGTCGATTCTGCGGCTTATCAATTTTTCTCTTCTTCAGCATTTCCAAGTCCAATAACCTGTCTGCGGTCTCGGCGGTCTCTAGTGCTGTCCGCTCGACTTGTTTTTGTTCCTTCTGTTTCCTTGTGTACTGGCGAAATCATGTCTCGCCACGTATACCTTGCCTTGTAAAGAAGTTTAGAAATATAAGATCTGTTTGTTCTTCCGTTTGCATTTGGTGTTAAGCTTTCTCTTTGGGCTTCCGCTTGATCAAGGTGTGATCTTGGTAGTGCTGAGAATATTAATTTGGCTTTAGGCTATCTTGCTGACAACTTTGAGAAAATGCAACATGGTATCAGTGCGAGGTTCAGTTGCTTGAGTGGTGATCAACTTGTGTTGTTGCTCTGTGCTTCTGATAAGCTTAACCAAAGGTTGTTGCAATGGAAGTAAGCTATGCAAGAGGTCTGGGTATTGAACTCTTAACACCGACTAACTTTAAGAAGTGGAAGTCGTGCATGAAGAGTTATCTTCTGGGCAAGGAGCTATGGGAGGTCGTCGGTGGTGGCGACAGACAGGAAGTTACTGCTGTCTTTGGTACTGCTGAGCAGGTGAGGCTCTGGAGAAAAACAAATGCAAAGGCAGAGTTTGTTCTCAAGAGGGCTGTTTCACCAGAACTATTTGATCATATCATTGGATGTGAGTCTGCTGCTGATATTTGGACAACTATTGATGAGTTGTTCAATAGGAAGAATGTAGCTAGACTTCAATTTCTGAAGAATGAGTTGGCTAGGATAACTCAAGGAGACCTGACCATCTCGAAATTCTTTCTGAAGATGAAGAGCTTGTGTGTTGAGCTATCAGCGCTTGATCCTGATGAACCTATCTTTGAGGCTAAGATGAAAAGGAACATAATCCGCGGCTTGCGAAAGGTGTATGTTGCCTTTGTGATATCTGTTCAAGGTTGGGCTACTCCGCCATCTCTGTTGGAGCTTGAGAACCTGCTTGCTTCGCATGAAAGTTTGGCAAGGCAGATGGCAGGAGTGATTATCTCTGAAGGAGGTAGTGAAGCGTTGTTCACATGCAAGAAGAAGAAGATATGGGAAGGGAAGAAGAAGAATCCTGCTTCTTAAAATGAGCCTTCAACTTCTTATCAGCCAGAAAGAAGCACTGCTCCTAAGATGGATTGGAAGAAGAACTTGAAGTGCTATAGGTGTCATCAGCGGGGACACTTCAAGCATGACTGCAAGGTCAAACTACAGCCTGGGTATGCTGCAGGCAAGGAGGAAGCTTGCTTGAGCACTGAAGAAGCTGGATGGGGCGAAGCTTTCATGACGAGCACTTGTGTCTGTGCTTTATCCGCTGTCGACTTCAACGACGAGTGGATCGTGGACTCCAGGTGTGGTCATCACCTCACCGGAGACAAGTCGAAGTTCTCTTCTCTGCAAGCCTACTCAGGTAATGAAGCTATCATAACTACTGATAATACTGTTTATGCAGTAGAGAAGGAGGGGGTTGTGTCTTTGGGTAGTGATAAGGGGCCACTCATGTTAAGGAGTGTGTATCACGTATCGGGCATGAAGAAGAACCTCTTCTCTATGACCAATGCGGTAGATGCTGATTATCACGTTCTGTTTGGGCCAACAGAAGTGAAGTTCCTTCGCAACATAACAGTGGTAAAAGCTGATGTTGCTCATGTTGGAAGGAGAGTTAAGAACTTGTTTGTTCTTGCAACGAACTCTTATGTTGATCAGATGAGAGAAAACGATAGTGTCGCTATATGGCACGAGAGGCTGGGGCATGTAGGAATGGATAAGTTGAAAGCTATGAAAAATAGGAGCATTGTAAGAGGCTTGCCTAAGCTAACTTCCTTTGGTGACGGTCACGTTTGCGCGGGGTGTCAGTACGGCAAGGCTCATCGCCTTCTGTTTGATAAGTCACAAACGAGAAGCAAGAGACCATTGAAGTGTATCCATGGAGACTTGATGGGACCAACCGTCACTACTAGCCTTGGTGGGAGCAGATATATGCTTGTGTTGATTGATGACTACTCAAGATACACTTGGGTTTATTTCTTGAAGGAGAAGTCAGAAGCTTTCCAGGTGTTTGTGGAGTTCAAGGAGCTAGTGGAGGGCCGGCTTAGCTTGCAGATCAAGAAGTTTAGAACAGACAACGGTGGTGAGTTTGTCTCCTCCGAGTTTTCTAACTTCTGTAGGAAGCACGGGATCCAAAGAGAGTTCACTTGTGCTCATACTCCACAACAAAATGGAGTAGCGTAACAGAAGATCCGTCATCTGACGGAAACCTGTAAGTGTTGGCTTCATGCAAAAGATATTCCTAGGTCCTTCTGGGCAGAGGGAATGTCTTGTGCTTCTTATGTCATCAATTGGATGTCGCTCAGTCCGATCAACATGAAAACTCCTTTTGAGATGTTGTTGAAGGAGAAGCCAAGTGTGGAACACCTTCGAGTGTTTGGATCAACTTGCTATGTGCATGTCCCGGATGCTTCAAGGATAAAGCTTGATGCAAAGGCAAGGAAGCTTGTTTTTGTTGGCTATGATGAGCAGAAGAAGGGATGAAAATGCATGGATCCTGCGATGAAGAAGTTTATTGTATCAATAGATGTAGTCTTTGATGAACAGACGTCGTATGGAGGTGGGTTGGTTGATCTACCAGAGAGCAAGGTTGATGAAGAGCAGAAGGTGGCTGCTGAAGTTCTGGAAGAGGAGCTTGTTCTATCACCAACAATTCTTGTTACTTCAAGCATTGGTGCTGAGGCTTCTGGTTTAGGAAGCAGGGGGAGCATTGCTCAAAGCTTGCCCGAAGTTAGAGTTAAGCTTGAAGAAGCAACGGAGGTGGTGAGAAAGGTGCAGACCCTTAGGAGATCAAAGAGGGTTGTGATGCCACCAGCTCGCTACTACGATGAGAAGGCAGTGAGTTTTGTCTCCTGCTTCTTTGCAGGTCCTCTGGATGAGTGAGAGCCTGCAAACTTCAATGAGGCCACTGGAGTCAAGGAGTGGGAAGATGCCATGAAGGAGGAGATTGCTACTCTCAAGAAGAATGAAACCTGGGAACTTGTGCCTAAAGTTGATGACATTACTCCAGTAACTTGCAAGTGGGTGTTTAAGTTGACGAAGAAGGCTGATGGGAGCATCGAAAGATACAAGGATCGCCTTGTTGCTCGAGGTTTCTCTCAACAGTATGGAGAATACTATGAGGAGACATTTAGTCCAGTTGTAAAGATGACTTCGATTCGTGTGGTGATCGCCTTGGCTGCTTGCAAGGGATGGAGGATGTGGCATCTTGATGTGAAGAATGTTTTTCTTTACGGAGAGATTAACAAGGACATCTTCATGGATCAGCCACTTGGATTTGTTTCTGAAGTTCATCCGGACTATGTCTGTAAACTCAGGAAGGCTCTCTACGGGTTGAAGCAAGCTCCTAGAGCTTGGTATGGAAAGATAGCAAAGTATCTTCAATTCTGCGGTTATCTTGCATCCAACTCAGATTCAAGCTTGTTCATCAAGAGGAAGGGGGAGCTTCAAGTCTTAGTCATGTTGTATGTGGATGATATGATCATCACAGAGAATTCGGAGGAGGAAGTAACTAGGCTCAGGGCTGAGCTTGCTATACGCTTCGAGATGAAAGAATTGGGAGAGCTTCATCACTTCCTTGGTCTTGAAGTGGAGAGGAAGGAGAGTGGGATTCTCATTTGCCAAAATGGTTATGCGGATCACAGTGTGAATCGATTCGGCATGGGTGAAGGAAAGAGTTGCTCTACTCCACTGGATCATGGGCTGAAGCTTCGACGAGATGAAGGAAGCATTCTTCCTGATCCCTTGGTGTTCAGGGCTCTAGTTGGGAGCATGATCTACCTGACAATTACAAGGCCAGACATTACTTACGCTGTTGGCAGAGTAAGTCGGTTTATGGCTGAACCAAGGAAGTCTCATCTGGTGGCGGCAAAGAACATCTTGAAGTATGTCAAGGCAACTTCTGATATGGGGCTCCTCTATAGTAGGGACACAGTATTTTCTTTACTTGGATACACGGATGCTGATTATGGTGGTGACTTGGATGATCAAAAATCAACTTCAGGTTATGTGTTCACTTGTGGATTAGGTTGCATCTCATGGTGTAGCAAGAAGCAAGACTCATTGTCCGTCTCAACTACAGAGGCAGAGTATAAGGCTTCGGCCTTGGCTGCTCGGGAAGCCATTTGGTTAAGGAGGCTTGTACATGATGTTTATGAGGAAGTGCAAGGTCCTACTTTACTCCGGGGTGACAATGAGAGTGCTCTCAAACTGGTAAACAATCTAGTGTGTCATGCAAGGACCAAGCATATTGATATCGAGCACCACTTCATAAGGGAGGTGTTAGAGGGATCTCTTCTGGTCGGGCATGTTTGGAGTGAAGATAATCTTGCTTATATCTTCATGAAGCTGCTGCCGAAGGGGCCTTTTCATCGGTTACGAAGCTTGCTAGGCTTGATCACCACTTCTCACTTCAAGGGGGAGTGTTGAAATTTGTGAAATGAAAGTGGGTGATGGGTAGGTCGGGCGGTCTGGGCGGCCTGAGCGGTCTAAGTCTGCGACCTTGGCGGACTGCGGGTTGCGGCCTGGGTGACCATGACTTGGTCTTGGTGGCATGGCTATTCTTAAGGAGCGGCCTGTGCGGCCTGGTGTGCGGCCTGAGTGGTCTGTTGTGCGGCCTAGTTGGCCTATGGCCAAGGAAGTCGGGCTTCCAGAGAAGCGGCCTGAGCGGACTGCGGTTCGCGGACTGTTGGCGGTGCTCCGCTTGATCTGTGGCCTTATAGATTAGCAAGCTCTTGTGTAACCAGGAGGATTGGAGTTTGAGTCCGCGGTGTCCGTGGTTGCGGACTGGCCTTAGAGATTGGTTGTGGTTCTTACCGAGCATTCTGGTGTTGCTTTGGGAGTTAGCCACATTCTTTGTAGCGGACTGTGCAGACTGGTGTCGAGTTCGGCAGGTGGCCACTGGCTTGGCAGTTGTGCGAGTAGGTGCCTGCAAGTTCTGCCTTGCTCTGGTGGAGTGTTGGCGATCTGCTTTGGGTGTTGGCGGACTGGGCTTTGTCCGCCGAGCTCGCTCCTGGCTCGTGTTGGTTTACTAGACTTGGTCACATTCTGTGATAAGTCCAGGGTGTTCGCATTGTCCGCTGTATCTGCTGTGGACCGGGCAGATTGCCTGTTGGTCGTGGACTCGTGGCGGACTGAGGTATTGTTCTCGAGCTGTGCGGACTGACTCCTTGCATTTAGTATGTGGACTGATGCAGTTGAATTTGTGGTTGTCCATATGCGGTGGTGTTTGCGGGCTGGTGCCTTGTCCGAATGTGTGGGTGGACTAGTGCGAGTCCGCCTGATGGTGAACATCTTTGTCTTGGCTCCTGGTAATTTAGTTAAAACCCGGCTAAGTCTTTGCGGACTCGGCGGATAGGGTTGTGTTAGCGCGCGGACTGGGGCGGTGACTCTATTCACTAGGATGGTGACCACACTCCTCACCTCACCTATAAATAGACCCCCCCGACATATTTACAGTAACTGGGTGAACAGTAAGTGGGGCTTGGTCAATTGTTGCGGTCTGGTTTTTCCTGTCCGCGCGGGTTGAGTAGAGATAATTGTTTATTGTATGCAGGTCGCGCGACTAGGATTGAGGAGCCAGGAGTTTGGCTTTGACCTCGGTCAGGATCAGTGAAATTTGCGGTCTCTGCAGTCTCAGCAGGTCGCTTCTGCGGCTTGTCAGTTCTTCTCTTCTTCAGCATTTCCAAGTCCAATAACCTGTCCGTCAGACTCAGGCGAGTAGGCGGTCTGTTCTACAGTTTAGCAGCAGTTAGCGAATAATGGTGTGTCTGCACAACCTCGTGGTCTCGATGGACTCTGTGTTCTATTCGGCTTGTAGCAGCAGTAGTTTGGGCGGCTTTGGCGACTACAGCGGACTATGCGGTCTCGGCGGTCTCCAATGCTGTCCGCTTGGCTTGTTTTTGTTTTTTCTGTTTCCTTGTGTACTGGAGAAATCATGTCTCGCCACGTATACCTTGCCTTGTAAAGAAGTTTATAAATATAAGATATGTTTGATCTTCCAGTTGCATTTGGTGTTAAGCTTGCTCTATGGGCTTCCGCTTGATCAAGGTGTGAACTTGGTAGTGCTGAGAATATTGATTTGGCTTTAGGCTATCTTGCTGACCACTTTGAGAAAATTCAACATACTGCGCCGAGCTTTAAGATGTCGAGATATATGACTTGTCTCGACACATCTGTCTTGATTTGTCGACACTTCTCCTACAAAGGTGTTGACATAGTTGTGAAGTGTGTCGACATTTTTGTACTTAGTCATTTCTTCTGCGCTGCTACTTGATATTTTGCTTTGACTGTCCTGACTTCACTCAGCACTATTAGCTATATGGCATTGAGTGATTTAGCTTCACTCAACGCCTGTGAACTTAGTCAATTTTCTTCTGTCACTGCCTTGATATTTGGCGTTTAGTGAGCTTGCTTCAATCAACGCTTGTGGACTTAGGCAATTTTCTTCCTTTCTAGTTAGCTTCTTTGAGTCCATCTGTCAATGTCACTTGGATCACCTGTCCAATCAAAATGACATAGACTAACCTGCATTCATGAACTGAAACATAAATTAAATTTATACTTGTGTATACCATTGTGTTGAAAGAGCTTCTTCAAATCAAGTACATTGTTTCCAATGTACCCAACAAAGCTACCTCCCAGATTACGGATGAGTGTGAGCACTTTGGCTTGTAACTCCTCCATACGGCTGACTCATTTATCAAGTGCATTGTCCAATGTTGTAGTGGTCTCCTCATGCCATGGTGCGTTGATAAGAGAACGGGAAAGGCCAGCATTTTCAAGCCCCTGCCGGGCAGGCCCCAGGGTTGTGCAAGTGCTCCTCCCCACCATCAATGTTACTCACGAGTATCACAATGCGAAGGATACTGTCTTCATGTTCTTTTTCAAGCTTTGCTGAACTCGTTTCCTACAGACAGCGCCAAATTATTGTGGTCTACTTAACCCTCCTAGTAGACCAGACTAAACTAGGCAGTCTTAGCTCGTGGAGCAGTCGAGTGCACACATAGTCACAGATCAAGTAAAGAAGAACACAAAGCAATTTTAACGTGGAAAAATACCTCAATTGGGTAAAAACCCACGTGATCGATACGTTGCTGGTCAAATTTCACTTTTGGCAGCAGTTTATAGAATATTTAGGGAATCAAGGGCGAAAAGCCGCTCTTTGTTATAACTTGGAGGTGAGAGAGATTTTAGGTGCACTCGGTGGGTGACAAGTTGCCTCACGCAAAACTCATTTTCTATCACTTTCTGACGGTGGCGGATTCATTTGAATGCCACTCGGATGTTGAGCACGGTAGCATGACAGTAAGGGGTGTAGAGATGCGTTGGCGGAGACTTGCGCAATGTTGTGCACGTAGGAGATTGATTGGAGTTGCTGGCTGGCGACCATCTTCTTCCTTGGATCGTCGTGGACTTAGAAGAATTTTTGGGTGGCTCGATGAGAGGAGGAAGCTCATAGGAGGATTTTGGCAGAGCTCCAACTAGATGAAGAAGAAAGCTGAGAGGAGAGAAAGTTAGAAATGAGAGGGATCTTGGGGCCTTTTTATTCACACAGGAGGATTCTAGGTAGTTATTCACACACCGTAACAACCCAAATTACTAATTGTGGACCGTATTTTATTTAGTTTTGAACATGTATTATTTATATAATATTTATTATGCACATATCATAATTAATTATATAATCTTCCTCATTAACATTGGTGGTTACATATGTGGTTACGTGGGTGGTTACCCGCGTAATGGACGGAAGTGATCATGACTAGATGATCAGAAGGTGGAGAGGGCCTGCCATCGAATGTTCACAAGCGATCGAACAATTGCCTCTAGCGGAGGCAGTGCTAGACACACCTAGCGGCGGCGACGCCGACCACCCCAAGCGGGGTGTTGCTGATAGTTCTTGGTGGTAGCTGCGGACTCGAACGTGGGTGGGGGCGGCGGGCCCAAGCAGGGCCGGCGCCGGCCGCCCCTAACGAGGGTGGCACCGGCCGCCCCTTGTGGGGCCGGTGCTGGCCATTACCAATGTTGGAGATGGCGACCACCCCACGTGGGGGCGAAGATGGCCTCCATATTTGGGGGCGGCGTCAGCCCCTCCTAGCAAGGGTGGCCCCGGGTGGTGACGGTGGTGGCCGACCATTTTGGCCGGCCGTGGGCAGTTTTTGTGCGAGGTGGGATTTCATGTGTGGTGGATCAGGCATGACGATCACGTGCATAGTAGTTAGCCCCATGATTCAACAAAGTTAGTGGGGATCATGAAAGATGGGCTATTGGCACCCCACTTTCCATATATAATTTATATAAGCCTTATCATATGCCCAAAATCGTTGGTGCATAGAGTCGGAGCATGAGAAGAGTGAGGATTTTTACCAGAGGTTATTTACTATGGTGATTATGATGATAACAAATGAAGAGATGTCGAAAAAGATAGATGGTGGAGACATGCATATCAAGGTATGTTGTAAGTGGCTGAACGGGAAGGAGGCATGCGAAGGGGAGAGTGTGCGTGCATCCAAGCGCATAGGCGGAGGAGCGCGCAGACCTATGCACAGAGGTAGGAGTATGCGCATGGACCTGGGCATGGAGGTGTGGTCGGGTGGGTTTGTGAGCTCGTTCCTACCCGTAGTTATGCACGGGCACTCCCGCACACGCTTTCTTGCACGCGGTTCCGCGCGCATACATTAATGAAGAACTGGTGGTGCGGGCCCATGTGCGCCTCCTAGCGCATGCGCTACCCCAGGAGCGCGCATGGGTCCTAAGGCTCACAAGCACGAGAGCACTTGGTTCCACACAGGTGCACATACACGGGAGCGTCCATGCTGAGTTGCGCGCAGGCACGCACTTGAATGCACACGCACCCGAGCATGCATGCACTAGGGCACACATGCATTGAGGTGCATGTGCCGACGCGCTCCTGGGCATGCATGTAACGCCCCGAAAATTGTGTGTGAGTCGGTCGCGAAAAAGGGATTTTTGGTGGCTGTATAGGGGTACACGGCCTAGGACACGGGCGTGTCCAGGGCCGTGTCTGGCTGGCGTTTTTGGTCATTTTCATCCCGAGAAGGACACGGCCAGGAACACGGCTGGATGACACGGGCGTGTCATCCGGCACGGGCATGTGCCAACCCGTGTCCGTACCCATGTCCAGTTGGGTCGTGTCCGTTGCCGTGGCGATTATGCGTGACACGCCCCCGAACACGGGCGTGTCGAGGGACCCGACACGGGCGTGTCAGGTGAGACACGGGCGTGTATGAGCCCGTATGGATTTTCTCAGTTAGACGATCGTGCCTGGATCGAGGCACACGACCTGGGACACGGCCATGTGCCAAGCCGTGTTTGGCCCAGGTCTGGAGATTTTTGAACGGATCTGAGCCGTTCGTTTTCTTTAATTAAGATCCAACGGCCCAGATGAGTTCCTGCTCTGTTAAGGCAGGGAATAGGGAAGTTAATCCCTCATTTCTCTCCAAGGCTTTCTCTTTCCAAGGTGTTAGAGATAAGAGTAAGAAGAAGGAGGTTTTCAGCCGCAGGCGGAGCACTCGAGCACCGTTTCGAAATCTGAGAGCGGATCCGTGGAGGGAAGGTCGTTGCGAAGAGTTCTGTCCGCGTAGTTTTTCCATGGCGCCAAAACGGACTACAAGGGTAACGATTCTCAACTTGAGCGTTTGAAGCTCTTTCTTTCTGCATAGGGAATCCCGTTCCCGCAAGTGTGCGGTGAGTGCGTGGTGTTTCTTGGGGTTGATGTGAATAGTCCCACTTGTGTTGCATATAGAGTCCGGAATCATAAGTACGGGCATAGGCATTGTGTGTGAAGCCTACCCGGACGTGTATCGTCTGGATCGGTGATGTTGCATTTGTTATGTCTTTGTCGGAGAAGACTCCGTGTATTGGGTTTTTCGGGTTTCTACGCGGTAGATTGCAGCAGGGATCCTTGGAGGTTAGCTTCAAGGCGCACCCGGAAAACTGAGCGGAAACGTGTTCTGCTAGCTTGGCGGTCTGGGAACTGGCCTTGATCATAACTGGGTTATGAAATTGTTTGGAAAATTTTGGGATCCGAGAGAAGCTTGGCCCGCGCGTAGGACTTAAATTTACTAGGCGGCGTGAGCAACGGGCAAGTGGAATCGGACCTAGGCTATGTGGTTCGGTGCGAGAGACCCGAAGATGGGGACTGGCCGTTGGCATAGTCGGAGCCTTAGACGGTGGTCAGAAAGGCTAAATGCTCACTTGGTTGCCATCTTTGGGATGGTGGTGTAGCCACAGAATTGATCGGATTCACCGTTAATGTGCCCTGAGTGCACGGGGTGTTTGGCCGTGCGAGCCTACACCTGTGGCGTAGTATAGTTGCACTTTATTATTTTTTTGGGCTAATGATATGCAGGGAAAGAGCACCATCGTCCCGAGTGAGGGGCGGGGTAGTTATAATTTGGTCGGCTTTTAGCTGACCGTTGCTTTGTTTGCCACCGTGCGGTGATATGTGCTTGCAGGTGCTGCGGAGCCGAGTGCCAAATAGTGGGCTGGAACCCATGTTGTTGTGCTGGCCCTAGAAGGTCGTAGAATAGTAGTTTTTACTTTTATCATGTGTGGCCGGCCTGCGAGCCGATGTATGTAAGACATGTTTTATTAAGTGAACATTTGTAGGCCATAAGGCCATGTACCCGTTTCAGTGTATTTGGGGTTTCATTCCTGTAGTTGTAGTTGTGGACATTTATATTTATTGGATTTAAGTTTGGGTTCTTTCAACTTTAAAAACTTCCACTAGAATGCTCTGTGTAGGACTTGTAGTCTTAATTGGATAGTTTGAATATTCATTTAGTAACCCTTCTGACTATTTGTGGTATATGGCATCGGGTTCCAGCTGGACCTTATGTTATATGCCATGTGACGGATGGGGGTGTTATAAATTTGGTATCAGACTTCTGGTTACGGTCAGGCTTAAATAAATTCATGGGCGAATTCTTTTAAGGGGTGGTGAGCACATGTGTGCATCATCGTTATAACATCAAAAGAATCCATGAATGTCCACTTAGTAATGAAAAATACACTTGTTTTTGTGGAATTTGAGTGTTCCAATGATTGCTTTTAGCAATTTGTGTGTCGTCTAATCGTGTGTCTTTGCTACTATAGGCAGCTAAGAGCAGTGCTGGTCAGTCAGAACATCCGCAATCAGTGGAAAGTAGTGCACCAAGGGACGTGCCTACTACACCTCCTTCAGCGGAAACTATCCGGATGGTGGCTGAAGCTGTATTTGCAATGATAAATGCCCAACCTGCAGGGCAAATGCATCGCACACCTCCTGCGAATGAGCAAGAACCGGTTAGGGCGTCAGAGCCGAGAGTGGTGGAACGTGTAGCAGTTGATCTGGTAGAGCCGAGGAGGGCTACGGAGAAGCAACTAAAGCATGTGATGGGCTTTAATCCTCCGAGGTTCAATGGGGTTGGAACGCCAACTCAAGTTGAGGACTGGCTCTCTTTGATAAAGAGGGTGTTGACAGCCACTATAACTGAGGAGTGGCAGAAGACCACCATAGCGACTTTTCTGTTGGAAGGTGAAGCGAGGCTGTGGTGGGATGAGTTGGAGTTTCATCTTCTAGTGGGAAGACAACTTGCAGATGTGCCGATGGAGGAATTTTCAAGATTGTTCCTAGCCAGATTTGTACCCTCTGCTCAGAAGTTGGAGATGGAGAATCAATTTCTTGGGTTGACGCAGGGATCCAGAAGCGTAGACGAGTATCTGCATGAGTTCACATGGTTGGGTCGTTATGCCGGTGCTACATTCATGGTAGAAGAGCGGAGGACCAACCAGTTTTATGAGGGTCTACGCGGCGATCTACAACTACTACTTGCTGGGCCTAAGGTGCAAGGCTTCCTAGCCTTGTTCAATTCAGCCCGATCATTGGAGAAGATCGCTAAGAAAGTTCAAGAGAAGAAGGACCCAGGAGAAAAGAAGTCCAAGTTCAAGGTGCCAAATACCAAGTCAAGTTTCCGCAGGTGGAACAAGAGACAGAGGACTTCGAACTCAGCCCCTCAGTCTGGTGCGTTGGGGGCAACTACAAGTCGAGTCCCAGGTGCTTGCTACAACTGCGGGAAGACGGGGCATTTTACTCGTGAGTGTTGGAGCGGACGTGCAAAGTTCGCGAGGAAGCCTGAAGCGACTTATGAGGAGAAAGGGAAGGCGGTCGAATCAACCGCGTCCCATCATGTTCCAGCCCAGCCTAGAGTCTACAACCTTGGTCTTCAAGAGGCCATAAAGCAAGCGGACGTGGTGACAGGTATGAGTTAAATTGCAGTGGTTTAACTTTTATAGTTGTTACCTTCGTATCTATTAGCTTACTATTGTTGATGCTAGGATTTGTGTTGATCTTTGAGTTTCCGGCGAGAGCCCTGTTTGATACGGGAGCATCGCACTCCTTCTTGTCCGAAAAATTCATATCGCGCATCGGAGTTCCGTCCTCAATGACAGAAAACAAGTTGGATGTGTTGTTGCCCAATGGGTGCTCAATGCATGCGGATAGGATCTGCATAGTGAAGATTCGGATTGGAGACCAGGAGTTTGATTTGTGAGCGTCGCTTTTGCCATTAGCGGAGTATGACGTAATCTTCGATATGGATTGGCTCTCGGAGCAGGGTGCTTACATTGATTGTAACCGTAAGGAAGTTAAGTTGGGTCTGGACACTGATCGGGAGATGACTTTTGCGGGCATGAGGGGATCAGGGAAAGTTTTGATGTCGGCCCTTCAGGTGTTCAAGGCAGTTCGGTCTGGTGCAGAGCTGTTTGTCACATTAGTGCAGACTTCAACGCCTAATCCAAGTCTTGACAGCATCCCAGTTGTGTCTGAGTATCCCGATGTGTTCCCAGATGATCTCCTAGGAGCCCATCCTCAGCGGGAGATAGACTTTACTATAGAGCTGGTACCGGGTGCTAAACCGGTGTCACACTCTCCATATCGGATAGCACCAAGAGAGATGGCAGAGTTGAAAGTGTAATTGCAAGAGTTGCTAGATCAAGGTTATGTGCGTCCAAGTTCGTCGCCTTGGAGCGCACCAGTTCTCTTTGTTAAGAAGAAAGATGGGAGCTTGCGGCTTTGTATCGACTACCAGGAATTGAACAAGCTTACGGAGAAGAACAAATATCCAATCCCGAGGATTGACGATCTATTTGATCAGTTGGTTGGGTCAACGGTATATTCGAAGTTAGATCTGAAATCCGGATACTACCAGTTGAGGATAAGGGAGAGCGACATCCCAAAGACAGCATTCAGTACGCGGTTTGGTCATTACGAGTTCACGGTCATGCCGTTTGGGTTGACGAATGCGCCATCCGTGTTTATGGATCTGATGAATAGAACGTTCAGAGAATACCTGGATCGTTTCGTGATAGTATTTATCGATGATATCCTGGTGTATTCGCAGTGCAAGGAGGATCACTACAGTCATCTACACATGGTGTTGGAGACGTTGAGGAGAAATCAGTTGTATGCTATGTTCTCCAAATATGAATTCTGGTTATCCTCGATAGCGTTCCTTGGTCATGTTGTCAGTGGAGAAGGGATAGCTGTGGATCTGGCAAAGATAGTGGCGATACGGGAGTGGCCTGCTTTGACTTCAGTGGCAGAGGTCCGGAGTTTTCTGGGGCTTGCTGGATACTATAGGCGCTTCGTAGAGAACTTCTCGCGGATAGCGCTACCACTCACGATGTTGACTAGGAAGGATCAGAAGTTTGTGTGGTCTCCGGAGTGCGAACAGGCTTTTGAAGAGTTGAAGAGGCGGTTAACCACGACGCGTATTTTATGTTCGCCAAGTGGAACCGAAGGGTTCGAGATCTATAGTGATGCTTCAGACAGTGGTTTGGGCTGTGTTCTGCTACAGCATGCGAGAGTGATAGCCTATGGTTCACGGCAACTGAAGGTTCATGAGAGGAATTATCCGGTTCATGACTTAGAGTTAGCGGTCGTGATATTTGCTATAAAGCTTTGGAGGCACTACCTGTACGGTGTAAAGGTTGATATTTACACTGATCATAAGAGCTTGAAGTACCTGTTGGACCAAAAGGATCTGAACATGAGGCAGCGGAGGTGGATGGAGTTCTTAGGGGACTACACCTTCAAGATACATTATGTGCCTGGGAAGGGAAATGCAGTGGCGGATGCGTTGATTCGTAAGATTCCCGCACAAGCCAACTGGTTATCGGTACATGATGAGAGATTGGTCCAAGAGTTGGAGGCATTGGGGATATCTTGCGTCGACAAGCAGTCTAGTGCCGAGGCGAAACTGTTTTGGACAGAGGTACAGTGTGACTTAGCAGATAGAGTTCGGCGGGCTTTGGTTCAGGATAACAGCATGAAACAGATCTTGGAAGAATCTTTGGATGGGTCAAATTCCCAGTTTGTTGTTGAGGATGGGTTGCTAAGGAAGGACGGCCGCCTATGCATTCCTAGTGCGGATAATCTTTGGGAGGAATTGATGTATGAGGCTCATCATACAAAGTACTCAATCCACCCGGGAAGCACGAAGATGTAAAGAGACATGAAGAAATTATTCTGGTGGCCGGGTTTGAAGAAGGATGTAGCACTTTATGTGGCCAAGTGCCGTACTTGTGCATTAGTGAAGGCGGAATGCCAGAAGCCCGGAGGTTTCTTGAAATCCCTTCCTATCCCAGAATGGAAGTTTGATGACATATCTATGGATTTTGTGCACGGTTTGCCGAAGTCGCAGAAGGGAAACGACACCATTTGGGTGGTCGTAGATAGGTTGATAAAGGTGTCACACTTTATCCCGGTCAGGAAGGAAGATCCGGTGGAGAAGTTAGCCAAACTCTATGTGGAGAATATTGTTCGATTGCATGGTGTGCCCCGCAGTATTGTTAGTGATCGAGATGGACGCTTCACGTCAAATGACTGGAGGTTGATGCATAGACTTTTTGGTACTAAGTTAAAGTTCAGTACAGCCTTTCACCCGCAGACGGATGGCCAAACCGAGAGGGTCAACCGGACGATGGAAGACATGCTTCGCATGTGCGTCCTAGATTTTGGAAAACAGTGGGAAGATCACCTGTATATGGTGGAGTTTGCATACAACAACAGCTTTCAGGAGAGTATTGGTATGACCCCTTTCGAAGCCTTGTATGGGAGGAAGTGTCGTACGCTGTTGTCTTGGTTGGAGGCAGGTGAATCGAAGTTGTACAAACGTCAAGCAGTGGAGGATGCCACATCAATGATACGGATAATTCAGGAAAGGTTGAAGATCGCACAGGATAGACAGTCAAAGTATTACAAAGCCAAACATAGGAATGTGGAGTTCAATGTTGGCGACATGGTGTATCTAAAAATCAAGCCGTTCAAGGGTGTATCACGGGTTCGATGCTTGAAGAAGTTGAGTCCGAGATACCTTGGACCATTTGAAATCCTGGAGCGTGTTGGCGAGGCGGCGTATAGATTGAAGCTGTCGGCGGAGTTGAGTGGGCTGCAGACGTGTTCCACGTATCGGTGTTGCGTAAGGCAGTGCAATATCCTTCGCAGATCATTGCGGACAATCAAGTACCTGTTGATTTTGAGTTGACCACAAGGGTCAAGCCAGTACGTATTGAAGATGTTGCAGTCAAGCGACTCCGCAACAAGGAGGTCCGAATGGTTAAAGTCTGTTGGGATAATTGCGGACGTGAGGAGCTTTCTGGGAGCGAGAGCAAGCTATGTTGGAGGAATACCCCGAGTTATTCCACTCAGGTATCATTTAGATTTTGTGTACCTTTGCTTAATTTCGGGACGAAATTCCTTAAGTGGGGGAGATTTGTAACGCCCCGAAAATTGTGTGTGAGTCGGCTACGAAAAAGGGATTTTTGGTGCCTGTATAGGGGTACACGGCCTAGGACACGGGCGTGTCCAAGGCCGTGTCTGGCTGGCATTTTTGGTCGTTTTCATCGCGAGAAGGACACAGCCAGGAACATGGCATGATGACACGGGCGTGTCATCCGACACGGGCATGTGCCAACCCGTGTCCGTACCCGTGTCCAGTTGGGTCGTGTCCGTTGCCGTGGAGGTTATGCGTGACACGCCCCCGAACACGGGCGTGTCAAGGGACCCGACACGGGCGTGTCAGGTGAGACACGGGCGTGTCTGAGCCCGTGTGGCTTTTCTCAGTTTGACGATCGTGCCTGGATCGAGGCACACGGCCTGGGACACGGCCGTGTGCCAAGCCGTGTTCGGCCCAGGTCTGGAGATTTTTGAACGGATCTGAGCCGTTCGTTTTCTTTAATTAAGATCCAACGGCCCAGATGAGTTCTTGCTCTGTTAAGGCCTGGAATAGGGAAGTTAATCCCTCATTTCTCTCCATAGCTTTCTCTTTCCAAGGTGTTAGAGAGAAGAGGAAGAAGAAGGAGGTTTCCGGCCGTCGGCGGAGCACCCGAGCACCGTTTTGAAATCTGAGAGTGGATCCGTGGAGGGAAGGTCGTTGCAAAGAGTTCTATCCGCGTAGTTTTTCCATGGCGCTAAAACGGACTACAAGGGTAACGATTCTCAACTTGAGCGTTTGAAGCTCTTTCTTTCTGCATAGGGAATCCCGTTCCTGCGAGTGTGCGGTGAGTGCGTGGTGTTCCTTGGGGTTGATGTGAATAGTCCCCCTTGTGTTGCATATAGAGTCCGGAATCGTAAGTACGGGCATAGGCATTGTGTGTGAAGCCTACCCGGACGTGTATCATCTAGATCGGTGATGTTGCATTTGTTATGTCTTTGCCGGAGAAGACTCCGTGCTTTGGGTTTTTCGGGTTTCTACGCGATAGATTGCAACAGGGATCCTTGGAGGTTAGCTTCAAGGCGCACCCGGAAAACTGAGCGGAAAAGTGTTCTGCTAACTTGGCGGTCTGGGAACCGGCCTTGATCATAACTGGGTTATGAAATTGTTTGGAAAATTTTGGGATTCGAGAGAAGCTTGGCCCGCACGTAGGACTTAAATTGACTAGGCGGCGTGAGCAACGGGCAAGTGGAATCGGACCTAGGCTATATGGTTCGGTGCGAGAGACCCGAAGACGGGGACTGGCCGTTGGCATAGTAGGAGCCTTAGACGGTGGTCAGAAAGGCTAAATTCTCACTTGGTTGCCATCTTTGGGATGGTCGTGAAGCCACAGAATTGACCGGATTCACCGTTAATGTGCCCTGAGTGCACGGGGTGTTTGGCCATGCGAGCCTACACCTGTGGCGTAGTATAGTTGCGCTTTATTATTTTATTAGGCTAATGATATGCAGGGAAAGAGCACCGCCGTCCCGAGTGAGGGGCGGGGTAGTTATAATTTGGTCGGCTTTTAGCTGACCGTTGCTTTGTTTACCACCGTGCCGTGGTATGTGCTTGCAGGTGCTGCAGAGCCGAGTGCCAAATAGCGGGCTGGAGCCCTTGTTGCTGTGCTGGCCCTAGAAGGCCGTAGAATAGTAGTTTTTACTTTTATCATGTGTGGCCGGCCTGCGAGCCGATGTATGTAAGACATGTTATATTAAGTGAACATTTGTAGGCCATACGGTCATGTACCCGTTTCAGTGTATTTAGGGTTTCATTCCTGTAGTTGTAGTTGTGGACATTCATATTTATTGGATTTAAGTTTGGTTTCTTTCAACTTTAAAAACTTCCGCTAGAATGCTCTGTGTAGGACGTGTAGTCTTAATTGGATAGTTTGAATATTCATTTAGTAACCCTTCCGACTATCTGTGGTATATGGCGTCGGGTTCCAGCTGGACCTTCTGTTATATGCCATGTGACGGATGGGGGTGTTACAATACACGCTTGCGTGTTTCTGGCCATGCATGTTTGTGCTCGGGTGCCTGCGTGTACCCGTGTATGGGCTTGCATGCATGTGCACGCGTGTTTTTGTGCATGACCTTGCATGCTCTCGTATAGTTTTTGGGGAAACTTACTCGCTCTTCCATACTTGCGTGTCTTTCCATGCTTGTGATTGGGTTGCAAGTGTTCACACACACGGGGATCTTTTAAGCACCCAAGGCACGATTGCCATGCTTTTGAGGTGACATTATTCTTGATGTAGGTGACCATTTTTGGTGTTCTTTTTTCGTGATTTTTATCTTGCCTGGCTTTTCAGGTTTTGAAGAGTAATGTGCAAGGTCGTCTGATGCGGCTGTGCTCCCCACTTACTGCCAAGAAAATTTTGATTTGGATAAAAATATACGGGATACTTATCGATCTTGAGGTAACGATACCCCATGCTGAAGAAAGGGTTCAGAATCTGCCAAAGGGTTGGCTGACGGTGTGTGAGATGATACTGTGATCTGGATTCCGACTTCTGTCGTGCGAAGAAGTGGTTGATATTTTGAAATTTTGCGTTGTCCATATGTTGCAATTTACTCCTCTTTGGATGACATGTATTATGGGGCTAGTTGCGTTCTTTAGAGAGAATAGCTCAAAGTTACCTTTGGACTATTCAGAGAATGGTGTGAGATTCGAGTTTATAGCGACGAACGTGTCGAGATTCATAGCAACAAGAGTTGGATTAATTTTAAGGGTCTGACGGATTATCTCCATGAGAACACTTTGTTCGGCTATGTGGTCTTCCTGGGGCCTATCAGAGCCTTGAAATTCACTGCCTGATCGTTGTCGTCATCAGAATGGATGAGAGCAAGACTTCTCTTCAATATTGGGACTTACAGAGCCTCGAGAGCCGCTGAATCATTTATTCAGTATCTCTTTATTTGTGGAGGAGAAACGCCTATTATTATGTGGACTTTCAATTGATTTTAAAAATGTCTGATTGTGGAGGTTCCTCGAGATGAGACTACGCCGTCTGATCCTGTTGTCGAGATGTTGGGGTCTTCTGCCCCCCAAGTCCCTCACTCAAAGGTTCCTGCCACCCATGTAACATCCCGACTTTTATTAGGCCGTCAGAATCCTAATGGGCCCAAGAAAAGTGACCCGCACCTCTACCCACAGCCCACACCCAGGTGGGAAGTAACCCTAGGCATGGTATATATAGCTATAAAAATCTGATTCTAGTTCTGCCAGTTCCTATGGCTTCGTGTATACAATATGAACGCATTAAATCAGAGTGATCATGATCCGTCCTTATGGAGCATTCTCAGGATCCCTCTGTCCCTCACTTTGTTCTTTGGTTTGGGACGAAACATGTAGCAGAAGTCCGGTAGACCATAGTGTGGAGGCTTAGCGATTCTAGATTATATGATAGCACACCTATGTACCTTCGTTTTTTGCTTTGTCAGTTCTTGCAAATTTCCCCTGCTTTTACAAAATATTAAAACTTGTTTCCTGTTACTTCTCTGGATACCAGAGTCCAGTAACGAGAGATCCTCCTCCAGAGGATATGTCCCTGCCACCACACCTCTAGACCCAGTTACCCCTACAGCTGTACCGTTCGCCGAGACAGACTTCTGGCAAACATTGACAGCTCTTTTGGCAATGTTCTGGATGGCTTTGGCACAACCATCATAGTTGTTGGTGGTACCCACTGACCTACAAATGACCTTCCGGGGGCTAAGGCCTCCCACCTTCAGAGGCACAAAGACTGCCATACAGGCAGAGGAGTGGGTTTAACATGTAGAAGAGCTGTTGGTAGGAATGATGTGCCCGGTAGTAGCTATTGTGTCACTAGTGGTGACCGTATTAGAGGGATATGCTAGAGACTGCGAGAGAGCGGCCAGACGCTCGACATTCAGAGGACGACCATTCAACATTATCCTGTGGGGGGAGTTTTTAGAGGTTTTTCTGGAGCACATCATCTCTGACACCGACCGAGCTGAACTATAGGAGAGGTTCCTACACATCCGTCAGGGTGACCGGACGGTGCCATACTATGATATAGAGTTCATCCATCAAGTACGTTTTGTTGGGAATGTTGGATCCCTAGTTGATTTGGGCTAGGTTCACTAGCTTAGGATGTGACCCATCATGTATAGCCAGGGTCAAGTTTGTGTCCTAGAGTCTAGGCCAAGTACTTAGGTTCAACTTCAGATGGACCAGCTATCATCAAGATCATCAGAGACTCAAGATTTAGAAGTTTTCAAGACTACGTAAAGTGAGTTCGACGTTCGTCGAACTCAGCTCCACGAAAGGTATTCTGCGCTCGACGATCGTGAGATAATTCTTGGTGCTTAGCTCGACGATCCTAGTTCTCTGTTCGACGAAGACTGAGTTTCTACATCAAGCTAAAGTCAGGACAGCTTCATAATTTTTCTAAGTCCAGCTTCAAGCTTTGGTCGATGAATTAGATTCTGAGCTCGACGAACTTGGAGCTCAAGTTCTCAGCTTCTCAGGTCGACGAATGCAGTACTCTACTCGACGATTTTTGAATTCATAGGATCTGTGTCGACACTTAGGGTTTGTGTCGACACCAGACAATTTATGTAGACACCAGATAATTAGTGTCGACACCAGACAATTTATGTCGACACCAGAAGATTTGGGTCGACACCAGGATATCAGTCAACACCAATTTATGTCGACACCAGAAGATTTGAGTCGACATCAAGATCAATCAGTCGACACCAACTTATGTCGACACAGAATATCAGCAGATCCAGATTATTTGGCTAAGTCCAGAACTGTTCTTCGCTCGACGAAATCGATTCTCAGCTCGACGAATGAAGACTGTCTGTTCGACGAATGAAGATTGTCTGGTTGACAAACTCTCTCAAGCTCAGCTCGACGAACTCAAGCTCAGCTCGACGAACTCAAACTCAGCGCGATGAATTGTGTTCTTCGTTCGACGATTCCAGACTAGGTCTTCTTCAGTTTCCCGTCCCGTTTCTTGGAGATGATTCCTGAACAATTAATGCCAGATCTTCTTGGAATGTTACCGTTGGAACGCGCATTAACTATGGACTATTACATGCCGTTTTTCTATGGGACAGTTAGGGAAATTATTGATTGTCACTTCCTTCCAAATCCGACTGCAATTACTGCGTAAGATTTCAAATTTCCAGAGTGTTCTTCAGTTAGTCTAAGTCAGAAAAGAAAGTATCAAGCATTACTACACAGTCATACAGACATATAGTGATACACACAGACAATCAGACAGACACACTCAGATTGCACAGAAGAACAATCATACTCAAATCAAAAGTTCTACTGCAATCAGCCTAACCAGAGAACACATCTTCAAGAAGAAGAAGAAGAACAACCAATTACTATCAAGAGTCTTCTTCTGTCAATTCTCAGGACAACTTCAAAGGACAACAAATTTCAATCTGTCAAAGAAGTTCCTGAAGTATCTCTGGTACAGGCACTCTAGGTCTTTGAAGACCTATCACCCTGAAGTAGTGCTCCAGTTTTACTGATCTCAGCGGGAGCAAGCTGCTGACATCAATCCACAGTCTTCTCAGTTGCTTTGAGAAAGAGAAGATACCATCACCTTATTTCCAATTCATGTACAGGGTTTTAATTCCCTTCAAAATTATTCTGGTTGCAAGTCTCCTTCCAAAAGACTTGAGGTTTTGATTTTTGAGCACCTGAACAAAAGCTCATTGGTATCAGGCACCTGATCAAAAACCTGAGTGGATTCCTACCATGGTGGTAGAAGAGTGGATGTACCCAGGTTGGGGAACCACTATAAAATTTCTTGTGTCGTCTGGTTGCCCTTTATTTTTGTTTTGGCTGTGATCTGTGATTGTTTAGGTTGCTGTGCTTAGCTTATTTTATTTGCTTACTTGTTCACCTAGGCTTACAACAAAAGTTGTTAAAAGATTGAAGAAAGCACAATACTCTATTCACCCCCCATCTGGAGTATTTCAGATCTAACCTGCACTTTCAATTGGTATCAAAGCGAGGTTGGTTAAAATTGTTGGGTTTCTCTATAAGGATGACACAACGCTTGTGCACGCAGCGGAAAAGAAAAATATCAAGAAAAACCCAAAGAGATGTGGATCGGGCTATGAACGTTGAATAAAGAAGTTAGAAAAACTAGGCAAAAATTACCTCGGTGGCGTTGAGTCACAACTCAACGGAGATGCTCCAAACTTTGTCTTCTTGCTAGTGGCAAGTTCTACGTGGAATAATATCCACGTCTCTGCAGAAATCCACACGAGCGGGAGAACGCCGAGCTTTCCGTCGCACGGAAGATCGGGAAGGATGAAAGGACCGCACCTTGCTTTCCACGGACTGCTAGGTCCGCGCCAGGAAAAGCAACACCAGCGACGATCGCCGGAAATGAAGAGGTCAGTGGAGCGAACACGGCGGCGGCGGAACCCTTCCGTCGGCGGCGGGATTCGGGATCGGCGGAACGATCACGGAACGGTTTCCGTCGGGTTTGATTCGCACAGCAGCCAAAAGCTTAAGTCCCGATAAAACCCTAAGTATCCCTTTTATACCAAAAGCATAAAAGACTTAGAAACTTCGCTATCCGCAGACCACCCAGAAATGGGGTTCCAGAATCGGCGAGTATCAGACGGTGAGAATCGGCAACAATCGACGAGAATCACTGAGCAGGTTCGGCGAGAAGCAGTCGACGAGTATCACCTAGGATCGGCGAGAATCAGAGTACAATACTCGACGATTCTCGCCGATCGTCGAGCCGCGCTCGATGATACACGATGATACTCGTCTATCGTCGAGCCACGCTCGACGACACTCGTAGAAATCATCGATCGTCGAGAATCAGAGTAACGATTCTCGTCGATCGGCGAGAATCAGAGAACCATTCTCGACGACTCTCGTCGATCGGCGAGAATCAGAGACCCATTCTCTAAAATTCTAGTCGACCTTCGGTCGACTATTCAAACCAGCTCTCCAGGGCAACATTTGCCCAACTCGATGATCCTTTAAGGCAACACTTTGCCCATGACCCCATTCAGGTCGGTGATTGGCAACCTTTACCAACACAGTCAATTATCCAACTTCTCCACACCTCTTATATGCGACCCTGCACGCTCATATCGCGTTGGCAGTGAGATTACATGTTTGATCACTTCCAGATCACAATGGTAACTCCAACAGACTCCCACTTGATCTCGAAAGTATCAAAGCAAAAACCTCACAAACAAGGAGCGGCATCTAGCAATGCATCATTGCTCCCCAAGCAATAAGAGTTCATAACTCATAAGCCTTTATGACCAATGTATCAGCGTTGTCTTTGTCCCTTACATCCGGAAAAAACTAGAGGCATGGACCGTGTCACCCTCGTAATAGCTCAATCCAAGTTTCTTGATCCAGGACGGACTTCCAGAGAATGGTGAGTCCAATATCACATATTGACTCAACCAAGCATGACATGCATTTCTCAGTCCAGTTCCATCAAGGGGCCCATGGATGCAACTCCTATCATACAGGAGGACAAATCCCATATCTGCTCACACACAAACACCCAAATGATTCGTAACATGCCCAACAACCACCCTTATCATCAACCTTTCTCAAGGAAGACTTTAGATGGCATCAAAGCACGCTCTTCCTCACTTGATGAATGCTGTGACTTCAGGTCAAAGGATCACAACACTATTGTCAATTGAGACCTACTCGTGACACGATTGGATGACAATCCACAGAGTAGTCTCAGGTTGGGTCTGCCCAGTACAACTTGTTCACTAACAAGTACCCACGTGATGACTTGATATCACAATATCATGACCTGTGAGAACCGGTCATCAATCAACACACGTGCTAGTCTTCATGTACCATCATCACCGTTAGCTTCTATGATGATACTCGACCAGGGACCTTTAAGAATGAAGCTTCAAATAAATCATGGGCTCTCACATTCAAGTCACGTACTTGATGTCCCATGGAAGCGAACATTCTAAGGGTATCTATTATGTTAACATTTAACTATCATATAGAAAAAGACATAATAAAAGAACTTGCCATTAATTGTAAAAGAAAAACTTAGGTACAATGTTCATCATATGAACAAACAGCCAACAAAATACAAGATTACATGCAACCCACAAGATTCTCGCTAGAGTTGATCATTTAGGTATCGTATACCCATCGATCTAGTATGACCATCATACTTTCTCTGCGCGAGAGGCTTTGTCAGTGGATCCGCAATGTTCTCCTCAGTCGGCACTCTGCAGATGTTCACATCTCCTCGTTCGACAATCTCACGAATAAGATGAAACCGCCAAAGTATGTGCTTGGAGCGCTGATGAGATCTAGGTTCCTTAGATTATGCAATTGCACCATTGTTATCACAGTAGAGAAATACGGGACCAATAATGCTAGGAACTACATCAAGCTCGCCGATGAATTTCCTAATCCATACAGCCTCCTTCGCCGCATTAGCTGCTGCGATATACTCGGCCTCTATTGTAGAATCAGCAACTGTCTCTTGCTTGGAACTCTTCCAGCTCACAGCTCCTCCATTCAGGCAAAACACAAAACCTGACTGAGACTTGGAGTCATCTCTATCAGTTTGGAATCTAGCATCTGTGTAACCACCTACAACGAGCTCTTCCTCTCCACCATACACCAAGAACACATCCTTAGTCCTTCTCAAGTACTTCAGGATATTCTTGACTACAATCCAGTGACACTCACCGGGGTCTGACTGATACCTGCTAGTCATGCTCAAAGCAAAGGAGACATCAGGCCGAGTACATAACATCGCGTACATGATTGATCCAATTGCCGAAGCATATGAAATCAACTTCATGCGGTCCTTATCTTCACAAGACTTTGGACACTGGTCCTTAGAGAGATTCACACCATGAGACATGGGCAAAAATCCTTTCTTGGACTCAAGCATGTTGAACCGCTTCAACACCTTTTCGATGTACGTACTCTGGGTCAAACCCAGCAACTTCTTCGATCTATCTCTATAGATCTTAATACCGAGTATATAAGTCGCTTCACCCAAATCCTTCATTGAAAAGCAGTTCCCTAGGTTGTTCTTAACAACTTTCAGGGTAGGAATGTCATTCCCAATCAACAGTATGTCATCTACATACAATATCAGGAAGACAGCAATGCTCCCACTGATTCGCTTGTAAACACAAGGATCATCTTCATTCTTGATGAAACCAAACTCTTTGATTTTCTTATCAAAACGAAGATTCCAACTTCGAGAGGCCTGTTTCAGTCCATAAATGGACTTATTCAGCTTGCATATTTTAGTGGCTTCATCTGGGGATACAAAACCCTCGGGTTGTGTCATATACACTTCCTCAAGGAGGTTTCCATTAAGGAAAGCCGTTTTGACATCCATCTGCCAGATCTCGTAGTCATAATACGCAGCAATAGCAAGCAATATCCTAATGGACTTCACCATAGCAACAGGGGAAAAGGTCTCATCATAGTCAATACCATGAATTTGCTTGAAACCCTTAGCCACCAGTCGCCCTTTGAATGTCTGTACATTCCCATCCATGTCGGTCTTCTTCTTGAAGACCCATTTGCACCCTATGGGTCGTACCCCTTCAGGTGGTTCCACCAAGTTCCAAACTTGGTTTGCATACATGGAGTCCATTTCAGATTTCATAGCCTCAAGCCATTTGTCGGAGTCTGGTCCATTCATAGCCTCTTGGTATGTTGCTGGTTCATCATCATGATCCATAAGCAACACATTACCTATTTGAGATGCGAGAAATCCATATCTCTCAGGCTCAAACCTCGGTCTACTAGATCTACGTAGGACTTGTGTTCCCTGAGCAGGTTCTCTAGCTACAACATCTTGTAGTCCTGTCTCAGAATCCAATTCCGGTTCATTCATTACATGTGGTTCTTGAACCTCTTCAAGCTCTACCTTTTCAGTCTTTCTTGATAAGAACTCTTTCTCCAAGAAGACACCAGTCCTTGCGACAAACACTTTGCCCTCAGACGGTAGGTAAAAGTAATACCCTTTCGTTTCCTTAGGATATCCCACCAGATAACATTTATCCGATTTGAGTTCCAGCTTGTCAGGCATTTGACGTCTCACGTATGCCTCACAGCCCCAAATTTTAATGAACGACATACTAGGACGCTTCCCAGTCCATATCTCATATGGTGTCTTCAGAACCGTTTTCGTTGGAGCGCAATTCAATGTCATTGCAGCAGTCTCTAAAGCAAAACCCCAAAAGGAAACATGCAAGTCTGCATGACTCATCATCGAACGTACCATGTCTAACAGAGTACGATTTCTCCTCTCAGACACACCATTATGTTGTGGTGTTCTAGGTGGAGTGAGCTGTGATACAATACCACACTCTTTCAGATGATCACGAAACTCATGACTCAGGTATTCACCACCTCGATCAGATCGGAGTGCTTTAACCCTTTTACCCAACTGGTTTTCTACTTCATTCTTGAACTCTTTGAACTTTTCAAAGGTCTCGGATTTGCACTTCATAAGATACACATATCCGTATCTACTGAAATCATCAGTAAATGTAACAAAGTAGAAATACCAACCTCTAGCCATGGAACTCATGGGTCCGCATACATCGCTATGTACAACACCCAAGAGATCCTCAGCCCTCTCAGTATAACCAGTGAAAGGAGCTTTAGTCATCTTGCCTAACAAACAAGACTCGCATCGATCAAATGATTCATAATCAAATGAGTCCAAAAGTCCATCTCTATGGAGCTTGGATATGCGCTTCTCGTTGATATGGCCCAAACGACAATGCCAGAGATACGTAGGGTTTGAGTCATTTGTTCTTAGTCTTTTATTGTTTTCTACATTACAGATCAGATGGTCAAAGTTCAAAACATAAAGACCATTAAACAATTGGGCTACAGCATAACAAACATCATTCTTAAATATAAAACAACAATTGTTCTTAATTATAAAAGAAAATCCAATCATGTCCAAACATGAAATAGATATAATGTTTCTAGTTATGGCCGGAACAAAATAACAATTATCAAGTTCTATTACAAGCCCACTGGGCAAAGAAAGACGATAAACCCCTACGGCTACAACAGCAACTCTTGCTCCATTGCCGACGCGGAGGTCCACCTCCCCTTTACTCAGCAATCTTCTCCTTCCCAGTTCCTGCACATTTGTACAAATGTGAGAACCACATCCGGTATCCAATACCCAAGATGAAGGAGCAGAAAGGTTTATCTCTATAACGTAAACATTTGAAGCGGAAGTCATACCTCCCCTCAATTTCTACAGACCCTCAATGTACGAAGGACAGTTCCTCCTCCAATGACCAGCCTTGCCATAGTGGTGGCATTTCCCTTCCTTCACCGTGCTTTTCTTTTTCATCAGTGCTGAAGACTTGGGCTCAAGGTATGACTTAGGTCCCACCTTCGTCTTCTTATAGCCCTTAGCCTTGCCCTTGCCCTTATGCACCATCAGTATGGGGCTGGCAGGCTTGTCCTTCTTCATATTGATTTCGGCAGTTCTCAACATGCCTACGAGTTCTTGTACTGAAATAACGCTTTTGTGATGTCGAACCTCTCTTGACGAGCCTGCCCTTGAAACATTTTCTTGAGATGCTCGTCAATCTCCTTGCACCCCATGTTCTCATGTTGCTTCTGAAGCTCAGAGTTCATAGTGGCAAGCATAAGGCATTCGACATCTAAAGCATCGTCGGTATACTTCTTATAAGTATCTTTCTCAGCACGGGAAGAGTTTCCGGTCGGCACCTCGGGGGCTTCTTCTTCCAAGACATAGAGCTTTTGCTCTTGCCTGAGAACAATTTTCAGGTTCCTATACCAGTCCATGTAATTAGTCCCACTGAGCTTATCCTTCTCAAAGATGGCTCTCAGAGACCGCCATGGAATTCTACAAGAATTTATGCAGAATAAAATCAGTACCAAAATTTCAAATACAATTTATTTTAATTTGGACTTCAATTAAAATACTCCCACTATTTTATTCGAAATGATAGCCCTCACTAACAATTCGGAGAGTTCATGCGAGCTACTCTCTTAGTGGACAAGATCCGTATTTCACCAACACTATGAGTCCGCCTTGGCGTTCCTCTCACGATGCGGTTATTTAGGTAGGCAACGCTTGCCAATTGCATCCTCATGCAATTCTTGTATGGTTGGTGAATAACTCCTTATTCGCATCCATCATATGGTGCATGCCAACCCTATGCCTCTAGGCACTCAACCTTTGAGGTCACCTAGTTAAGTCTGACCCAATGTCGACAGTGGGATATCACAATTATCCGCTCGCACCCTTACCAAGATAGATTAATGCACCTTGCTTTGGCAAGCCCACACTTCATCGATCGAGGCAGGAAGAGTGTCATCTATCGGAAGGCATCCGAACACTTAATATTAGATGAAGGGATTTTGATTATAGGTTAACATTTAACCATGATCAACATTTGATCAATGTGCACATCCAAAGAAAAACAATTCTAAACCACATGCATCCCTTATGTGCACATCCTAACACCATCAACAATTGATAGAAGGAAGGGATAAATCTGAACATTCGGAAACTTCCAAATCCTCAGATTTACATGTATTGGACAAAGGCAAAGACAGCTCAACTTAAAGCAGTAGACAAGCTCATCTCTCTTTGTTGGATTCAAAATCCAAAATAAAATCGAGGGATGGTTACTGCTAAGGAGACAACAATTTCTAACAATTAGAAATTCCACGCAATTCCAGAGGTTCTTGGCGGGGAACCAAGACTAAATCTAGGCATTTAGAACACTTCTAAATCCCTAGGTTTACACGCACTGGAATAACAAACTTCCAAAACAACGATCATGGCCAAAACCTCCCTCTGATACCACTGTTGGGTTTCTCTATAAGGATGGCACAACGCTTGTGCACGCAGCGGAAAATAAAAACATCAAGAAAAACCCAAAGAGATGTGGATCGGGCTATGAACGTTGAATCAAGAAGTTAGAAAAACTAGGCAAAAATTACCTCGGTGGCATTGAGTCACAACTCAACGGAGATGCTCTAAACTTTGTCTTCTTGCTAGTGGCGAGTTCTACGTGCAATAAAATCCACGTCTCTGCAGAAATCCACATGAGCGGGAGAACGCCGAGCTTTCCGTCGCACGGAAGATCGGGAAGGATGAAAGGACCGCACCTTGCTTTCCACGGACTGCTAGGTCCGTGCCAGGAAAAGCAACACCAGCGACGATCGCCGGAAATGAAGAGGTCAGCGGAGCGAACACGGCGGCGGCGGAACCCTTCCATCGGCGGCGGGATTCGGGATCGGCGGAACGATCGCGGAACGGTTTCCGTCGGGTTCGATTCGCACAGCAGCCAAAAGCTTAAGTCCCGATAAAACCCTAAGTATCCCTTTTATACCAAACGCATAAAAGACTTAGAAACTTCGCTATCCGCAGACCACCCAGAAATGGGGTTCCAGAATCGGCGAGTATCAGACGGTGAGAATCGTCGACAATCGATGAGAATCACTGAGCAGGTTCGGCGAGAAGCAGTCAACGAGTATCACCTAGGATCGGCGAGAATCAGAGTACAATACTCGACGATTCTCGCCGATCGTCGAGCCGCGCTCGACGATACATGATGATACTCGTCGATCGTCGAGCCGCGCTCGACGACACTCGTCGAAATCGTCGATCGTCGAGAATCAGAGTAACGATTCTCGTCGATCGGCGAGAATCAGAGAACCATTCTCGACGACTCTCGTCGATCGGCGAGAATCAGAGACCCATTCTCAATGATTCTAGTCGACCTTCGGTCGACTATTCAAACCAGCTCTCCAGGGCAACATTTGCCCAACTCGACGATCCTTTAAGGCAACACTTTGCCCATGACCCCATTCAGGTCGGTGATTGGCAACCTTTACCAACACAGTCAATTATCCAACTTCTCCACACCTCTTATGTGCGACCCTGCAGGCTCATATCGCGTTGGCAGTGAGATTACATGTTTGATCACTTCCAGATCACAATGGTAACTCCAACAAAAATACCACACCTTATTGGTTGTACAGGCTAACACCTGAACGACAAAGATCCCTCTTGTTAGATCTGTTTGTTTGTTTTTGTTATTAGATTTATTTCTTCACAGAAATGGCCCAAAACAAAGATTATGCAAGCATCAGACCTCCAGTTTGCATCTTAACAAGTTTGCCATCTGGAAGGCAAGAATCAGATTATACATGAATTCTATTGATGAGGATATCTTTTCTGTTATCTTGACAGGTGTACCTCAAGCACCTGCAGCTTCTACAAGCACCTCCACCAACATGACTGTAGTGCCCCCTCCTGAAAATAATGATGCATACAAGAAAGCCAAAATGGCAGATGCTAAGGCAATGAATATCTTGGCTCAAACTATGTCAGATGACATATTTCAAAAGGTGGCTGAGTGCACCTCAGCCAAAGCCATTTGGGATTCCCTCAACCAAATGGTAGCTGGCTCAGCAGATGAGAGAAAAGACAGGAGATCCAATCTCATCTCCCTGTATGAGAACTTCAAAAAGGATGAGAAAGAATCAGTGGCTGATATGTATAATAGGCTGAGCTCAATCATTAATGAGCTCAAAACCTTGGACAAGGACATCACCCTGACAGAGGTGAATGATAAGATATTGACGTGCTTCCCTAGCTCTTGGGACTCCAGAATCTGGCCAATCAAAGAAGTCAGAAGGCTAAATGAGATATCAACTGAATCTCTGCTAGGCAAATTAAAATCCTATGAGCAGCTGATCAAATCAAGAGAAGTAGCAGAACAGAAGGAAATAACTCCTGTGAGAAAGGAGCACAGTATAGCCTTCAAAGCATTTGAGGACAGTGAGACATCAACTTCCAATGAGGAACTCATGAGCCTCTTTGCAAAACGGTTCTACAAGATGGCTAGAAAGGATTTTAGAAGGAAATCATCCAGGCAGGATGATAAGCCCAAGTATGACAAGACACCAACTAAGGAGGTTGTGTGCTTTGGTTGCAGAAAGCCTGGACACTACATCTCAGAATGTCCAGAAAACCAGAAGAAGGACAAGAACAAAGAAAGAGACTCCAGGAGAAAACACAGCAGCAGACCCTCTTCCAGCAAATACAAAAAGAAAGACAAGGGTTTTGTTGCTGAGACATGGAGTGATACAGAAGAAGAAACATCTTCCTCCAGTTCAAGTGAAGAAGAGGAAGAAGCTAGATCCAAGGAGGTTTGCCTTATGGCAATTGATGCCTCCCGGAGCTGTTCTGGATTAGAAGAAGAAGCAGCCTTAGACTCAGAGGCAGATCAGGTTCTTTCTAGTTTTGATTTTAATTCTGACTTATTTAAAACTGAATTCAAAACTATGTGCTTAGACTTAATCAATTCAGAAAAGTAAATAAAAACCCTTAGAGAAAGACTAGGAAATCTTGAATCAGTTAATTCAGAAAATGTTCAACTAAAAGACCAACTAACCTTAGCTAATGAACAAATAATTAAATTAAAATCTGAATTATGTTAGGCCAAACAACTTGAGCAATCTCTCAATGGGAGAAGTCTCAAGCTGATGGACATTACAAGCACAGTGAATGCCAGATTAAATGGCAAGCTGGGCTTGGGTGCTTCATCAAGTTTGCCCCCTATAATTAAGAAAAATATTCTTACAACCCCTATTAAATTTATCTCTGCCAAGGGAAAAGAAAAGTTAATAGACAAACCAATGTCAGAAAGCAATCCAAGACCCATAGACAAGAGAAACAGAAACCAGAAAACAGTTAATAAAACCAAAGTTCAGCAGCATTCGTCGAACGCAGATCGACGAAATGTGGCCAGTTCGTCGAACCCAGATCGACGAACGCTGAACGCAAACTCCAGGTATAACAATTCGTCTAACTGCGATCGATGAACTGTGTATGGTTCGTCGAGCAGAGGTCGACAAACTTGGGGCGCAGAAAATGACTATTGTCATTCTCTGAGCAGAGATCGACGATCTCAGCCCTATTCGTCGAACTCTGGTCGACGAACTTACAACAATTCGTCGAACCCAGAAAGACCAAACTTAAACTATTTCTCCTACAGAAACTCTAAGCCAACTAATAAGACATTCAATCTAGTAGCTGATTGGGTAATTCCACTAGGAGATATCACCCCTTAGGTTATAAATCTCAACCCTCCTTATCAGTTATTTCCAGTTTCTCATTTCAACCAAATAAAGGACCCAAGGTAACCTAGGTCAAGAACAATTGATTTTTGTTTTTCTTTGCAGGTACAGGTGAAGAGTTGTCCAAGGGTGAGTCAGACCTGGTACTTGGACAGTGGTTGCTCCAAACACATGACAGGCAGCAAGGCAAATTTATCCAATTACAAGTCCAAGCTAGGACCAAAGGTGATTTTTGGAGATTCAAACAGTGTCCAGTCAGAAGGATATGGAGCAGTCAAGATTGGGACAGTCACTTTCAAAAAAGTAACATATGTAAGAGGACTCAAACATAACCTAATATCCATAAGTCAATTATGTGATGAAGGTTATCAGGTACACTTTAACTCTACCTCTTGTTCTATTATTAATAGTGAAAACCAAACTGTTTTAATTGGACTTAGACAAGGCAACATATATCTAGTAGATTTTATTTCTGCCACAACTGATATCTGCTTACTGAATTTTACTAGTAATCAAAATGAGTTATGGCATAAAAGATTAGAGCATGTAAACCTTAAGAATATATCTAGGTTATCTAAATACAACCTTGTTAGAGGTTTACCTTCTGGCCCCTACAAGAAGGAAAGCTTATGCAGGGCTTGTCAATTAGGCAAGCAAACTAAAACTAGCTTTAAATCCATTAATAAAAGTGATTCACCTAGGATTTTGTATTTGCTTCATGTGGATCTATTTGGACCCGTTGCAGTGCAAAGCCTAGGAGGGAAGTCTTATACTTTAGTGATTGTTTATGATTTCTCTAGATTCAGTTGGGTAGCCTTTCTGAGAGCTAAGTCAGATACATTCAAGGTTCTTACAGATTTTCTCAGGACCATACAGATTGAGTTCTCTACTCATGTTGCATTGATCAGAAGTGATCATGGCACAGAGTTTGAGTCTCTTCTTATGCATGAGTTCTGTGAGATGGAAGGTATCAGGCAGTGCTTCTCAGCTCCTAGAACTCCCCAACAAAATGGGGTTGCTGAAAGGAAAAAATAGGATACTCATTGAATCTGCAGGTACATTATTGGTAGATGCTTACATGCCTCTATCCTTTTGGGCAGAAGCTGTAAATACTGCTAACTATGTCCTAAATAGAAGTCTTATACATAAGCTGAAAAATAAGACCCCTATGAATTACTTAAAGGGAAGAAACCTAAAATCACATACTTTAAAGTTTTTGGCTGCATTTGTTACATTCACACAAATAACAAGAGATACATTAGAAAGTTTGAGGCTAAGGCTGAAGAAGGGTTTTTCTAGGATACTCCCAAGTAAGCAAGTCCTATAGGGTTTTTAATAAATCCACCCTTAAAATTGAAGAATCTATACATGTATCTTTTGATGAAGCTAACATGTCTTATAAGGAGAAAGAGATTTCTACCAATAGCTTTTTGTAGGTTCCACAACTGTGTGAGTCTATGGATGGACTAAACCTTACCCAAGAGGTGTCAACCCATCCTTCTCCACAGGTTGCTGAAGACAGTGAAGAAGAGATTCAAGTGGAAGTGGTTGAACTTCCCTCAACAGCTAGTACCATTCCACAAGAGGAATTAATTACAGAAGCTGTTGCTCAACAAACTCCACCAACTGATCTTGTCACACTTAGAGATCACCCCAGATCTCAAGTGATTGGAGACATTTCAGTAGGTGTAGAGACAAGGCATCAACTCAACCAAGACTTGATGCATGCCTGTTTTCTCTCTCAAATTGAACCTCTCACCATCCTTGAAGCAGAGCAAGATCCCCACTGGATCATTGCAATGTAGGAGGAACTAAATCAGTTTGAGAGATGTAGAGTTTGGGATTTGGTTCCAAGACCCCATAACTACCCAGTTATTGGAACCAAATGGGTCTACAGAAACAAGTTGGATGCTCAAGGGAACATAGTGAGAAACAAGGCTAGGCTTGTTGCTCAAGGCTACAGGCAAGATGAAGGAATTGATTATGACCAAACCTTTGCCCCTGTTGCAAGGTTAGAGGCCATAAGAATCTTCTTTGCCTATGCAGCTCACAGGAGATTCAAAGTCTACCAAATGGATGTCAAGAGTGCATTCTTGAATGGAGTGCTTCAAGAAGAGGTTTATGTAGAACAACCTCCAGGTTTTATCTCTCTAACTTATCCCTCTTTTGTATTTAAATTGCATAAAGCTCTCTATGGTTTAAAGCAAGCTCCAAGAGCTTGGTATGAGACCTTAGCAAGCTTTTTTTAGAGCATAAATTTACAAGAGGAACCATAGATAAAACTCTTTTCACTAGAAGTCATAAGGACCAAATTTTGTTAGTACAAATATATGTGGATGACATCATTTTTGGGTATACTGATCCCAAATTATGCAAGAGGTTTGCTGACCTCATGCATTCTAAATTTGAGATGAGTAGCATGGGTGAGCTTTCCTACTTCCTTGGTCTCCAAGTGAAGCAGCTCCGTGATGGTATCTTCGTCTCCCAAGCTAAGTATGCTAAAGAGCTTATTAAGAAGTTTGGGATGGGTGATGCTTCAGGAATGAAAACCCCTATGACTACAAATGCTGTTGTGGATTCTGATGCAGCAGGGAAACCTGTAGATCAGAAACATTATAGGGCAATTATTGGATCCCAATTATACCTAACAGCTAGCAGACCTGATATAATGTTTGTCACATGCCTTTGTGCTAGGTTCCAAGTGAACCCTAAAGAATCTCACCTTATTTTCCTAAAACGAATTTTGAGATATATAAAGAGTTGTCCTAATCTAGGACTCTGGTATCCTGCAAAGTCAGAGTTTGAGTTAACTGGACACTCAGATGCTGACTATGTTGGATGTAGAGTGGACAGGAAGAGTACCTCTGGAACTTGCCAGTTCCTGGGTATGAGACTTGTCTCCTGGTTTTGTAAAAAGCAAACATCTGTGTCTACATCAACTACAGAAGCAGAATACATGGCTGCTGGCAGCTGCTGTTCACAAATGTTATGGATACAAAATCAACTCCTAGACTATGGTGTCAACTTAAATAATTCAACCTTATTTTGTGATAATAGTAGTGCTATTGCTATAGCACAGAATCCAGTTCACCATTCTAGGACTAAGCATATTGAAATAAGACATCATTTTATTAGAGATAATGTGGACAAAAAGAAAATTAACTTGATCTATATTCCTACTGATTTACAGAGAGCAGAATTTTCACCAAGCCCTTGGATGAGAAAACTCATCTGTTCTTTATAAATCAACTGGGTATGATTAATGGAGAAGAGTTAACTTAGTTTCTGTCTGCATTCGATGAATTTTTCAGAGTTCGTCGAACGGAGTTCGACGAATTAGGGAAAGTTTGGGAGATTCTCGTCGAACGGAGATCGACGAATTCTCTGTGTGTGGAAACAATTTTCGTCGACCGGAGATCGATGAACTTTGCTTCAGAAGACATTTCGTCGAACGGCGTTCGACGAACTGTTTTCGATTCTTTTGGATGAGATCGACGAATTATCTGTTTATAATTTATTTCGTCGAACTCAGTTCGAAGAACTGTTTCTTTTTCGTGGAACGGAGTTTGTCGATTCATATTCTAGAAAACTTATATCTAGGTTTTCTTCGACCTCCGTCCCGCGCTTTTAGTTCTTTTGCTCTTGATCGCCTTTTTCTCTTTGTCTTTCTCGCAGGTCATCAATGGCGATTCCAGCAGGAGCTTTGGCCGCAATGAAATTTGATACTGGTTTTGATATGGATTTCGATTCTTTCCAACACTCCGATCCCATATTTCTCTATATCCTGGAACTATTAGAGGAACTTCATCTCAAGGATTTCATGACCAAAAGGATTAAACTACATGGAATAGAAATAAGAGAATGGGTATATACATCTACATTTTCTGAGGATAATGTACTGACAGGAAATATCGAGAGTACTGCTGTTCCGTTATCTCCCGCAATTTTTTCTGAAATTTTTGGATTAGTAAATGAAGAAGATGACATGGAAATGGATTCTGAAGAATTTGGTGATATGCTGAAGTTAATGGGGTTTACAGGAAGCAACCCTAACAAGCTGTTGAAGAAGCAACTGTCCGCCGCCTACCAGTTTCTGGCGGACATTGTAGGAAAAGTGCTGATGGCCAAGCACTCAGCGCACGACTACATCACCCGCTACCAATTCCTGGTTATGTGCGTCATGGTGAACAAGAGACATGTCCACTGGGGCACAATCTTCTTTGAGTTGATAAAGAAAAAGAATAGCAAGAAAGAGGTCTGCTTCGGCAGAATTTTGGGAATTTTTCTTCAAGAGAAGGCTGGTGAATGCATGGTCTCCCCGACCATTTTCATCAATGCCAGCAAGCGCCTCACCTGCGCCTTGTTTGGCAGATGGGAGAGGACTATCTCCAAGCCCTCCAAGGCTTACTCCTCTTCCATCCTAGCTTCTGAGAGCACCAGGGCTATGAAGGCCACTCCCCTCCCTATAGAAGAGGTCATTTCATCTCCACCATCTCTTCCAGCACCCCTTCCACCACAACAGCCTCCTCATGTGCCTACTCCACCTCCATCTCCACCTCTGGACATCACCAATATTCCAACACCTCCAGCTTCATCTCATGACACCCATACTCCTACACCTCCTCAGTCTCCACTTCCCCCTCATTTGTCAACCATTCCATCTTACAACATACCCACAGACACAATCATGCCAGATGCCCCCATTCCATCTGTTATTCCACCTTCCATTCCATCCTCTTCCCCTTCCCAATTTGATCCATCTACCATCATATCCTTGCTCACTCCTCTCATCAAATCTCTCATCCAAGAGGCCATTACACCTCTTGTGACCTCCATCAATTCTTTATCTGCCCAGATTTCTATCCTATCTGCTGCCCCCTCTACATTCAGGGTCCTGGCTCCAGGTTCTCCTGAATCCAGGCAGGGGGAGATGCTCAGTGATGAAGTTGCAGCAGATGCAGATGCAGCAGATGCAGATGCAGCAGCAGCAGTAGTCACAACAGCAGTTCCCTCTACAGCAGATGCAGATTCAGATGAAGATGTAGAAATTTTGCCAGATTTTGATTCTGAATTGATTGAATTATTTAATTTTATGGATACTGACAATGACTTAGATGAGTCAGTTGAGCAAATAAAACCTGTTGGTGATTTCTATTTAAATCCCACAGTTAATTTGTCTGTTTTATTAAGAAGTTTTGATACAGTTTTTCTGCAGTTTCTTCCAGCAACTGTTACTAAGCCAAGTTTGGCTATTATCCCATACACCTCCCCAATAAGTCCAGCAGTTGCTAAGCAACTCTGTGATAGCTTTGCTCCTCCAGTTGTTGCTCCATCATCTACAGTCATTCCAGAAGATATTTCAGTACCAGTTTTTGTTATGGATGACTCTCTTTTGCCTGATTTGGATGAGCTTATCCAGGCTGACATTGAGGAGGAAAATAAGGCAGCAGTTGAAAGCTCTGTCCCCATTATTTCTGATTCCTGTTCAGTCCCCTCCTCTCCTGTTGCTAAAATCCCAGTTCCTGAAACCTCATCTTCTGCCCCTCCTCCAGAAAAAGTTGTTCTTGATGCTAAAACTCTAAAAGCTTTGGATGCTCTTTATGACATCCCTCAGGGTTCTGATGATGAAGAAGATGATGATGATGACTCAGATGAAGATGTTGCCAGTAAGAAAAAGAAGATGTTATCAAAGAAAAGGAATGCTCCTCCTCCTCCAGCTCCCAAGCCTAATCCAAATGCTGACACCCCTTACTACATTCTGCATAATGTCACTCCATACAAGGGAATGCCTGGATGGATGTGGCTATCCAAGAACCAGCAGAAGGATAGAAAGATAAGTAGGAGATATTCCCCTCCTCCAGTGCACAGATTCAGGAAGGATCCTCCTCCTCCAGCAGCTGGTGCCTCTGGCTCCTCTAGCTCCTAAAGATCTACCCCAATGCAAACATATCAGAGACAGTCAGGGAGATCATCTAGAAGCAGCCAGCAGAGGCAGCCATCCTCAGGTAATCAACAACAGCATCAGCAGCACCAACAACAAACCTCTGAAGTACAGAAAGCTGACAGTCCAAAAAGGCCATACTCTCCTCCAATTCCATTTGAAGATCCTGAAACTGCAAATACTGCAAAAATGGCCAGATTCCAGGAGTTAATTGGCTTATCTCTGATTAATAAAGCAAAGGCTGAAGGCAAAGATACATCAGGGTTAACAACCATGTCAAAGTACAGAAAAGAAGAGTTGAAAAGATTTGACAAAGGCAATAAACTGTTTAATGTTGATGACTATATGAAGCTACATCCAGAAGCAGTTGTCCCCAGAGCTACATCATTGAATATTATTGGGGCAGCTGATATGACTATGACAAAGGCTCAGGACTCAGATCCAAAGAGAGAAATCATTTTCAAAAAGCCAGGAGAAAAGAAAACTGAAGACAAACCTCTGCAAAAGCCAAAGAAGTAATCTTTATTTTGGTTTAATTTCTTTCTGCGTTTTCTTTCAGAACTGTTCTATGTGTTTAAACAAAGCTGTGTATATATATATCTGATGCATGTGTTATAATTCTCTGCCAGATATATTTCTTTTTTTTGCTTTGTTTTTCTGTTTGTTTCTGACTTGAGTCTCTGTTAGTGACCTCACCCAAATAGGGGGAGATTGTTGGATCCCTAGTTGATTTGGGCTAGGTTCACTAGCTTAGGATGTAACCCATCTTGTATAGCCAGGGTCAAGTTTATGTCCTAGAGTCTAGGCCAAGTCCTTAGGTTCAACTTCAGATGGATCAACTATCATCAAGATCATTAGAGACTCAAGATTTAGAAGTTTTCAAGACTAAGTAAAGTGAGTTCGACGTTCGTCAAACTCAGCTCGATGAAAGGTGTTCTGCGCTCGACGATCGTGAGACAATTCTTGGTGCTGAGCTCGACGATCTTAGTTCTCTGTTCGACGAAGACTGAGTTTCTACATTAAGCTAAAGTCAGGACAGCTTCAGAATTTTTCTAAGTCCAGCTTCAAGCTTTGGTCGACGAATTAGATTCTGAGCTCGACGAACTTGGACCTCAAGTTCTCAGCTTCTCAGGTCGACGAATGCAGTACTCTACTCGATGATTTTTGAATTCAGAGGATCTGTGTCGACACTTAGGTTTTGTGTCGACACCAGACAATTTGTGTCGACACTAGACAATTAGTGTCGACACCAGACAATTTAAGTCGACACCAGAAGATTTGCGTCGACACCAGGATATCAGTCAACACCAATTTATGTCGACACCAGAAGATTTGAGTCGACATCAAGATCAATCAGTCGACACCAACTTATGTCGACACAGAATATCAGCAGATGCAGAATATTTGGCTAAGTCCAGAACTGTTCTTCGCTCGACGAAATCGATTCTCAGCTCGACGAATGAAGACTGTCTGTTCGACGAATGAAGATTGTCTGGTCGACGAACTCTCTTAAGCTCAGCTCGACGAACTCAAGCTCAGCTCGACGAACTCAAGCTTAGCTCGACGAACTCAAACTCAGCGCGACGAATTGTATTCTTTGTTCGACGATTCCAGACTAGGTCTTCTTCAGTTTCCAGTCTCGTTTCTTGGCGATGATTCCTGAACAATTAATGCCAGATCTTCTCGGAATGTTACCGTTGGAACGCGTATTAACTATGGACTATTACATGCCATTTTTCCATGGGACAGTTAGAGAAATTATTCATTGTCGCTTCCTTCCAAAGCCGACTGCAATTATTGCGTACGATTTCAAATTTCCAGAGTGTTCTTCAGTCAGTCTAAGTTAGAAAAGAAAGTATCAAGCATTACTACACAGTCATACAGACATACAGTGATACACACAAACAATCAGACAGACACGCTCAGATTGCACAGAAGAACAATCATACTCAAATCAAAAGTTCTACTGCAATCAGCCTAACCAGAGAACACATCTTCAAGAAGAATAAGAAGATCAACCAATTACTATCAAGAGTCTTCTTCTGTCAATTCTCAGGACAACTTCAAAGGACAACAAAATTCAATCTGTCAAAGAAGTTCCTGAAGCATCTCTGGTCCAGGCACTCTAGGTCTTTGAAGACATATCACCCTGAAGCAGTGCTCCAGTTTTCCTGATCTCAGGGGGAGCAAGCTGCTGACATCAATCCACAGTCTTCTCAGTTGCTTTGAGAAAGAGAAGACACCATCACCTTATTTTCAATTCCTATACAGGGTTTTAATTCCCTTCAAAATTATTCTGGTTGCAAGTCTCCTTCCAAAAGACTTGAGGTTTTGGTTTTTGAGCACCTGAACAAAAGCTCATTGGTGTCAGGCACCTGATCAAAAACCTGAGTGGATTCCTACCAGGGTGGTAGAAGAGAGGATGTACCCAGGTTGGGGAACCACTATAAAATTTCTTGTGTCATCTGGTTGCCCTTTAGTTTTGTTTTGGATGTGATCTGTGATTGTTTAGGTTGTTGTGCTTAGCTTATTTTATTTGCTGACTTGTTCACCTAGGCTTACAACAAAAGTTGTAAAAAGATTGAAGAAAGCACAATACTCTATTCACCCCCCACCCCCTCTAGAGTATTTCAGATCTAACCTACACTTTCAGGGAACTTAGCAGCCGTAGACAGATATAGAGTTGCTCGCTTCAACCGAGGCTTGCGAGATGACCCGAGACGGGCCTTGATCATGATCTATCAGTCCACCTTCCACACCATATCGACTCACACCGCGACATTAGAGTTAGACCAGAGAATGGTGGCCCATCAGCGCCAAGGACAGGTTAAGGTCCCTATAGGTCAGTGTCGATATAGAGTAGCTGCTCCCCATAGACAGGAGAGAGTCTGCAAATAGAGACAGCGCATGCAGCCTTATAGGCACCCACCAGTACCAACAAAATCACAGTAGGATCCCAGACCAACTCCAGCACTACATCCCATGCCAGTAGCTCAATGATATCTTCCCTTCACTGGGAACTACTCTCTATTCAAACAGAGAGGACACATGAGGGATTTCTGCCCGCGGGCGGTAGGAAGGCCATGATTAGGAGTAGTTCAGGGAGGATATGCGATGCGAGGATTGGGCCACAGCGGCCGCAGAGGTAGAGCTGGTAGGAATGAATATGATACGGGCCTGAAGTGGAAAAACTGGGCCGAACACCGTACGGTTCACGATCCGTCCGCGTCAAACTCGAACGGCGCATTCGTCATCCCAAACGGCATGACCATAAACTCGTAATGCCCGTACCTCGTACTGAACGCTGTCTTAGGGATATCACTCTCCCTTATTCTCAACTGATAGTAACCGGACTTGAGATCCAATTTTGAGTACACCGTCGACCCGACTAACTGATCAAATAGATCATCAATCCTTGGGATCGGGTACTGGTTCTTTTCCGTTAGCTTGTTCAGCTCTTGATAATTGATACATAGCCTCAAGCTTCCATCCTTCTTCTTAACAAAGAGGACCGGTGCGCTCCAAGGCGACAAACTTGGATGCACATACCCTTGCTCCAACAACTCTTGAAGTTTCACCTTCAGCTCCACCATTTCCTTAGGCGCTAGCCGATATAGAGATCGTGACACAGGCTTCGCACCTGGCACCAGCTCAATCGTGAAATCTATCTCCCGCTGTGGCGGGGCTCCAAGAAGATCACCAGGGAACACATCAGGGTACTCTGATACCACTGGAATACTATCCAATGAAGGTTTTGTCTTTGCGACCTCCACTAGTGTAAAGAACAGCTCTGCACCAGCACAAACAGCCTTCACCACCTGAAGAGCAGACATCAACATCTGGATCGACCCTTTCAAGCCCGTAAAAGTCATTTCACGACCTGCTCCCAACTTGACTTCCTTGCGACTGAAAGCAATATAGGCTTGCTGCTCTGAGAGCCAGTCCATGCCATATATAACATCGAACTCCACCAGCGGTAGTAACGATGCTTGCAGATCGAACTCTTGATTCCCAATGCGAATCTTAACCCCGCAGATTTTATCCGCGCGCATCGAACACCCATTCAGTAACAACACATCCAACTTGTCCTTCGCCATCGAAGAAGGTACTCCGATGCGCGATATGAATCCTTCGGACAAGAAGGAGTGTGAAGCTCCCGTATCAAAGAGTGCTCTTGCCAGATTCTCACAAATCAAAACAAATCCTAAACAAGCAGTGGTAAGGTAACACGCACATAACAAGTATAAAACAATTTGACTTGCTATAAATTTAAACCATACTTGTCACCACATCCGCTTGTTTAATGACCTCCTGTTGGCCAAGATTATAAACCCTTGGTTGAGCCGGAGCATAATGGGACGCGGTTTACTCCACCGCCTTGCCCTTCTCTTCATAAGTATCTCCCGGCTTCCTTTCGGACTTGGGACGTCCGCTCCAGCAGTCACGGGCAAAGTGCCCCGGCTTCCCACAAGTAAAACATGCACCCGGGGTCCGACCCGTAGTCGCCCCAGAAGCACCGGAAGAAGGAGCTGGACCCGAAGTCCTAGCCTTCTTAAAGAACGTACGGTACCCAGACTTTGAGGTAGTCGACACCTTGAGCTCAGACTTCTTATCACCAAAGTTTTTCTTTGCTTATACATTCTTCATATCCTTTTCCAAAGAGCATGTCGTGTTGACCAGGGTCAAGAAGCCCTGCATCATCGGCCCCGAGAGTAGTAGCCTCAAGTCATCTCTCAGACCTTCGTAGAAACGGTTGGTCTTACGCTCCTCATCCGCTAACGTAGAGCTAGCATACCAACCCAATCGAGTAAACTCGTGGAGATAGTCATCCACGCTACTCTCTCCTTATACCAACCTCTGGAACGCATTCTCCAAAGCTATCCTATGCGTCGAAGGGAGGTACCTAGCCAAGAACAGTCTCGAGAACTCTTCCATCGAGACGTCTATAAGTTGCCTTCCTCTCAATAGATGCAGCTCCAAACCCTCCCACCACAGCCTAGCGTATCTATACAACAGGAACGTAGCTATAGTAGTTATCTGCCACTCCTCCGTCTCAGTTGCTGTCAAGACTCCCTTTATCCAGGAGAGCCAATCTTCAGCTTGAGATGGCCCCGAGAACACTGGAGGATTAAAGCTCATAATGTGCTTGAGCTGCCTTTCAGTTGCTCGCCTCGGCACCAAAGGCTCCACTACTACCTGCTCTACTCTTCTCGGCTCAAACTCTAGAAGAGGTACCTACTCCATCGTAGGAGCGAGCTACTGCATTTGCCTTGCAGGCTGTGCATTGATCATGGAAAATACTGCTTCAGCAACCAATCGTACGGTTTCAGCCGATGGAGGTGTTGTAGGAGCATCATTTGGTGCACTACTAGCCTTAGAAACTCGGCGTTCTGACGGCCCAGCACTGCTTCTGGTCACCTATAGTTGTACAAAACACCATTAAGCGACCAAACAAAATTGCAAACAATAATTATAGGAACACACAGTTTCCTCAAACACGTGTATTTTCATTCCTAAATGGACATTCATGGGTTCTTTTGTTGTTATAACGATGACGCACACACATGTGCTCACCACCCCTTAAAATGAATTTGTCCACGAATTCATTTTAAGCCTGACCAAAACCAGTGCTCTGATACCAAATTGTAACACTGCCTATCCGTCGCATAGCATATAGCAGTAGGTTCGGTCGGGGCCCGATGCCATATACCACAGACAGACCGGGCGGTTACTCAATGTAAACCATCCAACTAATATACAACGTCCTACACAGAGCATTCTAGCGGAAGCAATTATTAATAGTTGCAAATAAAAGAACCCTGCTACTAGCATGAATGTCCACTACAAAACCAACAGGAATGATCGTACAAAGACACAAGTACTGGCCTTAAGGCCTTATAATAGTTTGCTTGAATAACAATCTCTTCCAAACCTCGACACACAGGCCGGTCATACATGGATAACAGAAAACACTCAAAAATTAGGCCTTCGAGGGCCGGCTCAGCAACTTGGGCTTTAGCCCGCTATTTAGCACTCGGCTCCGCAGCACCTGCAAGCAACAATCCACCACATGGTGGCAAATAAAGGCAACGGTCAGCTATGCTGACCAAATTATAACGATCCCGCCCCCAACACGGGGCGGCGATGCTCCTTCCCTGCACTTTGTTAGCATAATCCAACAATATAGTGTAAACAACACAACAACATAGGCATAGGAACTCACGGCAACACACCCCGTGCACTCAGGGCACATTCTCGATGAACCGATCAATGTCACGTCAGTTTAAGCCATAGACATCTCGGTCTCACCACCGCCACTTGGACGGCCGATCTCGTGAGCATTTAGTCTTTCCGGCATTCGTCACATCATTTTAAGCCATAGACTGCCTAAGACCCTCATCTATGCCAACGACTCCAACCGAACGACATAGAACGGGTACGGTTCCGTCTAACCCGTGCTCACATTGCAACGACAATTTAAGCCATATGCGCGAGTCAAACTTCTCCCGAGTCCTGTTTCCGTTACACACTTTACATAACCCGGTTATGCTCAAGTTGGCTCCGAGGCCACCATGTTGGCAGAATCACGCATCTGCCTAGTTTTCCAGGTGCACCTTGGAGTTAATCCCCAAGGCTCCCTATTGCAATCTACCTCGTAGAAAACTCGAAAAACAAACATTCGCACGGATTCTTCTCCGGCCCTTATGCAATGCAACATCACCGATCTAGACCAACTTGTCCGGGTAGGCTTCACACATCATGCCTATATCCGTTCTCGATTACGGACTCTACATATACACAACGGGGACTATTCATGTCTACTCGAAGGAATGCCTCAACTCACCGCAAACTCGCGAGAGTGGGCTTCCTATGCAAAGGAAAAGAGAGCTTCACATACTCAAGTAGAGAATCGTTACCCTAGCGTTCTTCCTTGGCGCCATGGAAACGTATGCGGATGAAAAGCACCGCACCCTCCTTGCCTCCATAGATCCGAAGTCGGCTCGCGATTTGGAGCTCCGAAACTCCACTGGTGACCGGATCTAGCCTTCTTCTTCCTCTTTGCTCTCCCCTCTCTCTAGATCTTAGACCGAGAACCAGCGAATAGAAAAATGAGGGACTTGAAACCCTAATCCTGGGTATATCCCAGTAGGAATAACCCCCTGTCGTCGGATCCCAAAATAAAGAAACGAACGACTATGATCTGGGCCTGAAGTGCTAAAACTGGGCCAAACACCGCACGGTTCACGATCCGTCCGCGTCAAACTCAAACATAGCTTGTGTCGAGGCATTTTGTCGAGACCCTGCTGAGACCCTGTGTCGACACCCGGTGTCGACACCCTGTGTCGACACCCTGGCATTGTGTCGACACCGCGGCCTTTGTGTCGACACCATATGGGGCTCCCAACGTTGGCTATCACACTTTCAAATTTTGGGGCGTCACAACACGCCTGTGTGGCATGGCGTATCCCATAGGCAGCACACCACAACTCAACCCGAGTGGGACACGGCCATGGGACATGCCCGTGTCCCAGACCGTGTACCCCAAGACACACCCGTGTCCACCATCACATATGTCTGGCTGATCCAGAGAAGGACACGCCCTGTGACATGCTCGTGTCACAGGCCGTGTACTCAACTTGCCGCTCGACCATCGTCGAGCACAGTTCGTCGACCAGAGGAGGACACACCCTCTAACACGCCCGTGTCGCAGGGCATGTTCCCTCTCGAGAACCTCTCGAGTGCATTTCGTCGAGCACTCGACAAGCTACTCAACCCGAGCAGGACACACCCTGGGAAATTCCCGTGTCCCAGGCCGTGTTACCCAACCTGAACCCAAATTAGGATTTGGGGTGTTACACATGTACCTGTCAACATTGAATAAACTTTTCTTTGAATATCTGCTAAGCTCATTTTGCCTATATGAGGACGCGGTGGTGAACTGTGAAGTGTCCTTGCCTTCTGCTCTATTTTTCTTAATCTATGAAAGAGCAACCAGCTCTTTAAACCTTGCCATTCTTAAATTTGGATCCATCTATGGATCATATACGGGTGAAGGTGGCCTCTCTTGGCTTGATTGTTGTTGCTAACTGCTTTGACTTGATTATTGTTGCTGGTTGCTGTGAGAATATGACCTTGAAGGTCTATCATGTTTGTCCTTAGAAGATCTTGAATAATGATGAGATGTAGGCTTTTGAGAAGAAGAAATATTACTAGATGACCCTGCTGCTGGAAGAGGAGGTCCTCTCCTAGACCTTGGAGGTGAAGGATATCTCCTCATCTTCTTCCTATTTTTCATCTCATGCTTGGAGTATCTTATCCAGTGTGAAAGGTCTGGAGTGAGAGGAACCCCATGTAGAATATAGTATGAAATATCTATTGTAGTTGAAGGTTGAGGAGCAACCTTAGCTGGAGCCTTCTTCTTTAACTTCCTTTTCTTAGATCTAGAGTCATATGGCTCATCAGAATTTGTATCAACATCTGACTGTTCTTCTGGTGGCTGATTGTATAAATCATCTATCTATTTTATTAAATTAGTATGGTCATCTAACTGATCCTCTTGCTGTATATAAGCATTATCTATAACAGCTGTCACTTCCATATCTTCATTAAGAAGATCATCAAAATTTTGCATAGGGGATTCATCCAATGCAAAAGTGGGAGGAGAATAAGCCTGCTTTATATTATCCATTATATTATTAGTTATTATGTCCTCTGAAACTGGAGTAGAACCATAATAAACAATTCTTAAACAAGATCTAATCTCTTCTAAGACTGAAGCATCAATGGGAGTAGTATAACATACTAATGTTGAAAAAAGATTTTCTTCCAAAACTGGTAAACTAGAAATAGAACTATGCGGAATGTCAAAAATCTGATAATAGAGACTGCAAATTGACTGTGGAATGGATAAACACATCACCAACAATAATAGTTTCTGGTTCAACTGATAACTCATCTTCAACTAATACTGCTATCATATCTGAATCTGTAATTGTTGCTACTGTAACCGCTTCTGTGAATGTTGTGACTGGAACTGTAGTATGAGGAGATTCTTCATAAAATATCTCCACATGCCTAGATCTAGGGAGACCTTAATCTAGGCCCCCAGAAGAAGGGATAGATTGAAGAGAGTCAATCCTAGAGGAGAGAGCAGAAATAGAAGCTATAACAGGAGCTAAGGATTCATCTAACAACTTATTGAGTGTGGGAGTGATGAAATCAAGAAGATTAGAAGCTATGGATGAAAATTCCACATACATAAACTCAAATGGAGCCTGAGTAGATGCAAAGGATGGAATGGAAGAAGAAGGGATGGAACTGTTAACACAGTTGGAACATATATAAAAATCTTGAGGAATATAGGTAAAAGGGATGACAGGGGGGATGTCATCTGGAATCATTTCTTCTTGGATTGGTGAATGTGGTGGAGATATATGAGGTAGAGTTGAATGTGGTGGAGATGAATGTAGTAGAGAGAAGTGAGGATGAGATGAAAGTAGTGGAGATGAATGTGACTGATGAATGGGGGAATGTATATGAAAGGATGCAGATAGAATATCTTCAGATAAATGGATTTGCTGAGGTGACTAAGAAACTGGTGAAGTGGTAGTGCAGGCTGAAGATGGAACTTCTTCTGGTAAATTGGGTTTTTGAGAAGGTGGAGTGGAGGGTCTAGGGGAATGTTGTGGAGATGGTTGAGGAGAAGAAACATGAGGAGCAGAAACCTCTTCTGGGGTTGAGAGAGTGGTTGGAATAGCCCTTGTGTTTTCTAAAGCAACCCTAGAAGAGGTAGCCCTAGATGGCTTAGGGATTACCCTCTCCCATCTTCCAAACAAGGCATAAGGCAGACTCTTGGAAGCATTGATAAAAATGGTTTGAGAGACCAAAAGTTCTAGACACTTTGTTTGTAGGAAAATACCTAGAATCCTGTCATAACTTACATCCTTGTGATAAATTTTCTTATTAATTGAATCAAATAAAATTATTCCCCAGTTTATATTTTTCTGGTCCACCAAAGCACTCACCGAGAGGAATTGGTGCATGGTCACATAATCATGGGCAGAGTGTTTGCCCAAAATAACCTTTCCAACTATATCAGTTAAGAATTTTTAGTCTATAAAAAAGTTTTTCTTCAAGAGGTGGTTAGGGTTTCCTTGAATGTGTCCCATTCTACCAAGCATAACATCTATTTCTAAACTAGACAATTCTATGTCATCTTCTCCATTAACTAATCCAAAAATTTCAGATAAAATAGCTGGGGTAAGTGAAACCTGATTCCCAGAGATAGATCCAGTAATAGTTGTCTGATCAGGAATCCTTGCTGTATGAACCCACTCTTTGATCTTGGCGGCTGGGTGTTTGATCCTTGTGGTCATAAAGTTCCACGGATTCTGATCCTCAAATAATTTCAGAATGTCCTAGAAAGCTTGATCAGAATTACTGAATGATTACATGTCAATATCAAATCCAGCATCAAATTTCATCGCAGAGAGAGTCGCCTGAGAAATCGCCATTTTTATGCAAGACAGAGAGATCAAGTACAAAGGAAAAGGAAATGGAGAAAGCACGGGATAGAGTTCGATGAAAACCTAGTTATAAGTTTTTAGAAGTCAAAAAGGAGAACTCTGTCAGACGAAAAAATAAAGCATCGAACTCTGTTTGATGAAAAATTTCACACAAGAAAAGCATTTCGTCGATCTCCGATCGACGAAAGTTTTGCGAAAGAATGACATTTCATTGAGCTGTGGTCGACGAAAGGTACATGAAACAAAACGCCAATCTCCATTTAATGAAAAGTTTCATAAAGAAAGTTCGTTGATCTTCGTTCGATGAACATTCCACGAAAAGGTCACAGATCGTCGAGCTCCGTTCGATGAAAGGTGGACAATTCATCGATCTCGAAACAAAAATCAATTTAAAGACTCACCATCAAACATTCCTAGCTGATTTAAGAAAAAAATGTGTTTCTTTTCATTTAAAGGTTTAGTGAAAATATCAGTTTTTCGAAAATCAGTAGGAATAAATTCTAGTTTAATTTTATTCTTATCTACATTACCTCTTATAAAATGATGTCTTATTTCAATATGTTTAGTTCTACTATGTAGGACTGGATTCTGTGCAATAGAAATTGCACTTGTGTTATCGTAGAAAATAATTGAATTAGTTAAGTTATAACCATAATCTAGTAGCTGATTTTGAATCCACAAAATCTATGAACAACAACTACCAGCTGCAATATATTCAGCCTCAGCAGTTGAAGTAGACACAAAGGTTTGCTTCTTACAAAATCATGAAACAAGCCTATCACCAAGGAACTGACAAGTTCTTGATGTGCTTTTTTTGTCAACCCTACATCCAGCATAGTCACCATTAGAGAATCTAGTTAACTCAAATCCTGACTCAATAGGATACCAGAGTCCTAGATTAGGGCAACTTTTTATATATCTTAAAATTCTTTTTACTACTGTAAGGTGAAATTCCTTAGGGTTTACTTGGAACCTAGCACAAATACAGGTTGCAAACATTATATCTGGTCTACTTGCTGTTAAATATAATAGAGATCCAATCATAGCCCTATATTTTTTCTGATCAACAGGCTTGCCCTGTTCATCATTATCAAGAATAGCATTTGTAGGCATAGGTGTTTTCATAGAGGAGGCATCTGACATCCCAAATCTTTTAAGCAACTCTTTAGCATATTTGAATTGGGATATGAAAATGTCATCAGGTGTTTGCTTCACTTGTAAACTAAGGAAGTAGGATAGTTCACCCATGTTACTTATTTCAAACTTAGAATACATTAGATCAGAGAATCTTTTGCATAGTTTGGAATCAGTAGAACCCAAACTTATATCGTCAACATATATTTGTACTAGTAAAATTTTAGATTTATGATTTTTGAAAAATATTGTTTTATCAATCATGCCTCTACTAAATTTATTTTCTAAGAGAAAACTAGCAAGGGTCTCATACTAAGCTCTTGGAGCTTGTTTAAGACCATAAAGGGATTTGTTAAGTTTAAAAACATAAGAAGAGTGAGTTGGAGAGATAAAACCTGGTTGTTATTCTACATAAACTTCCTCTTTGAGCTCTCCATTTAGAATAAGACTCTTCACATCCATCTGATATACCTTAAATTTCTTGAATGCTGCAAATGTAAGAAATATTCTGATAGCCTCCAATCTTGCAACAGGAGCAAAAGTCTGATCATAGTCTATGTCTTCCTCCCGTGAGTATCCTTGAGCAACTAATCTATCTTTATTTCTTACAATAACTCCTTGAGCATCCAACTTATTTCTGAAGACCCACTTAGTTCCAATGACCGGATTTTCTTTAGGTCTTGGAACTAAGTCCCAAACTCTACATCTCTCAAACTGATTGAGTTACTCTTGCAGAGTAATGATCCAGTGGGGATCTTGTTCTGCATCTTTTATGGATTGAGGTTCAATCTAAAAAATAAAACAAGCATGCATCTGATCTTGATTCAATTGATGCCTTGTTTGTACACCGACTGATATGTCTACAATCACTAGAGATCTAGGGTGATCTCTAAGTGTGATAAAGTCAACAGGTGGAGTTGGTTTTTCAACTATTTGTGGTGCTAATTTCTCTAGTGGAATTACATTAGTTTCAACTTTTTTAGCATAAATCTCTGCATCATATTCATCATCGACATCATCACCAATCTGTTGAGAAGGATGTAATGTATCATCATGTTATATTAGGATTAATTCATCCAGTTTCTCACACAGATTTGGTTCTGAAAAAAATCTATGGTAGAAGTGTACTTCTCCTTGTAAAACATGTTAGTCTCATCAAAAGAAACATGAACAGATTCTTCAATCTTAAGGGTAGATTTATTAAAGACCCTATAAGCCTTGCTAACTTGAGAATATCCAAGAAATATTCCTTCTGCAGCTTTGTCTTCAAATCTCCTTAAGTGTTTCTTATCGTTATTATGTATGTAACATCTACACCCAAAAACTTTAAAATAGCTTACTTTGGTTTCTTATTCTTAAGTAATCCATAGGGAGTCTTACCCTTTAGTTTATGAATTAAACTCCTGTTAAGAACATAGTTTGTTGTGCTTACTAACTCTACCCAAAAGGATAGGGGTAAGTGAGCATCTGCAAGTAATGTTCCAACAGATTCAATTAGGGTTCTATTTTTCCTTTCAGCTACCCTATTTTGTTGAGGAGTTATAGGAGCAGAAAAATAATGCTTGATACCTTCCTTCTCACAGAATTTTTTCATCAGAAGAGATTCAAACTCAGTGCCATGATCACTTCTGATCAATGCAATCTGAGTAGAGTACTCAATCTTGATGTTCCTAAGAAAGTCTATAAGAACTTTAAAGTTATCTGACTTATTTATAATAAAGAACACTCAAGTGAATCTAGAGAAATCATCAATAATCAGTAAAGTATAAGACTTTTCTCCCAAACTCTGTCCTGCAATAGGTCCAAAAAGGTCCATATGTAGCAAATACAAAATTCTGGGTGAATCACTTTTAGATATGGATTTAAAACTATTTTTGGTTTGCTTAGCTAATTGACAAGCCCTACAAACTCCTTCCTTCTTGTAAGAACCTGAAGGCAGTCCTCTGACAAGGTTATACTTAGATAATTTAGCTATAGTTCTAAGATTTATATGTAGTAACCTTTTATACCATAATTCATTTGTTTTACTAAACTGGTTAAACAGAGAAATTTTAGATTTTGCAAAGTTGAAATTAACAAAGTAAACATTACCCTGTCTAATCCCAATTAAAATAATTTTGTTATCATGAGATATAATAGAACATAAAGTCTTATTAAAAGATACCTGATAACATTCATCACATAATTGACTTATGGAAATAAGGTTATGCTTAAGACCTTTCACATAAGCTACCTCCCTGAAGGTAACTTCTCCAACTTTGACATTTTCATAGCCTTCTGTTTGTCCACAGCTGGAGTCTCCAAAGATGACTTTAGGTCCAAGCTTAGCTTTGAATTCTCTTAGGTTAGCCTTTCTTCATGTCATATGTTTTGAACATCCACTATCCAAATACCACTGTTCCTCTGTGGTAGGATAGTTCTTTTTCTGCATAAAATAAATTAGGTATTTTGACCCAGATTACCTTGGGTCCTAGTTTTCTTTCATAATAATTAGAAACATAAGAACACTCAGGTTGATCCTTATAACCAAGTGGAAGATATCTCCTGGGAGGAATAATCCACTGAGTAAAAGGATTTATAAATTCTTCTGTTTGATTATACTGTTGAAAAGAATTAAAATTTTTGTTTTGAAAAATTAGGTTCGACGAATTATATTGAGTTCGTTGACCTAAGTTCGATGAATGGAAGTGAGTTCGTCGAGCTCCATTCATAGAATAATAATGTTCATTTTCTGTGTTCCACGTTCGTCGATCGCAGTTCGACGAATCATATTGATTTCGTCGAGCACCATTTGTTAAATAGTTATACTCAAATCCTGTCTTCATAGTCCGTCATTCTCTGTTCGACGAATAGTATTTATTTTGTTGAGCTCGGTTCGGCGAATTATTTTGAACATAATTTTTATGAAAATTCTTATTTTGATTTGGTTTTTGTAAAACTTCTGTAGCCTTATCTAAATCTTCTAATTTTTCTTTACCTTTAGCAGAAGTGAATTTTATAGGTGTAGATAAAATATTTTTCTGTAAAAGGTGAGGTTAACTTGATGAAGCTCCCAAGCCTAGTTTGTCATTTAGCCTTACATTGATTGTGCTTGTGACATCCATCAGTTTGATACTTCTCCCATTAAGGGATTCTTCAAATTTTTTGGCCTCACATAATTTGTATTCTAGTGAAATTAATTGTTCCTTAAGGTTTTTCAAATCTTCTTTAAGTTTCAAATTTTCGGAGGATAAATTATTAAATTCGGTTAACTTATCTTTGAGAAGTTTTATTTCCTTCTCAGATTTTATCAAATCATTACATAACAATTTAAAATCAACTTTAACCTGATCTGATGTAAAGTCAAAGGTAGAGATTACCAGATCCTCTTCTGATTCAAATTCAGAATCTGAATTGCTGCATGATGCATTGATTGCCATCAAAAAGACTTCTTTGGCCTTTGCTTCTTCTTCGTCTTCACTTGTACTTGATGAAGATTCAGTTTTTGTATCACTCCAAGTTTCAGTAACAAAATCTTTCTCCTTCGTTTTGTGTTTAGAAGGTTTGCTTGAGTACTTCCTGGAGTCTGTCTCCTTCTTCTTGTCCTTCTTTTGACTCTCAAGACACTCTAGAAGAATGTGTCCTAGTTTCTTGCAACCATAACAAATAATTTCTTTAGTTGGAGTTTTATCATACCTTGGTTTGTCTTTGCCTCTGGAAAATCTTTTTCTGAAGTCCTTCCTAGCCATCTTGTAGAATCTCTTAGCCAGTAGACTCATAAGCTCTTCATTTTCTAGAATTTAGTCTTCCACAGTTGCTTGAAAAGCAATGATCTTTTCTTTCTTCACTGAAGGTGAAGTCTTTTATTCAGCTTCTCTGGTTTTGAAGAGCTGCTCATAATATTTGAGCTTGCCCAACAAGGTCTCTGTGGAGATTTCATTAACACTTCAGGCTTCTCTGATTGGCCAGATTCTTGAATCCCATGTGCTAGAGAAACACATGAGAATTTTATCATTGACCTCTGTCAATGTAATGTCCTTTTCCAAAGTATTCGGCTCATTGATTATGAGACTGAGTCTTATGTGCATATCTGAAACTGATTCACTTTCACCTTTCTTGAAATTCTCATATTGAGAAATCAAGTGGGATTTTCTGTCTTTTCTCTCATCAGCAGATCCAACAACCATGGAAGTGTAGGAGTCCTAGATATCTTTTATTGAGGTACATTCAGCAACTTTCAGAAAGATGTCATCAGACATTGTCTGGGCTAAAATGTTCATATCCTTGCATCAGAAATTTTAGCGTTCTTCTGGGCTTCTGCCCATTCTAGTGATTGTATAGCACTAGTACTTGTTGTTGACAATGGTAGAGGTAGACCTATCAAAATAGAATTGTAGATGTCTTCATCAATAGAATTTATGTAAAGTCTAATCTTTGCTTTCCATAATGCAAACTTATTTAGATTGCATATAGGAGGTATAGTGCTTGCATACTCTTTATTTTGTGTCATGATAAATAATACAAACTTTAAGTAAAATAAGATCTATCAGGATCTTTATTGGTTCAGGTGTTAGCCTGTAAAACAACCAACCTCCCTCTGATACCAATTGAAAGTGAGAGATCTATTTTATATTAGAGGGGGAGGGGGTGAATAGTGTATATTTAAAACTTTGATTTGTTTTCAAAGTAGTTTAGATAAATGAAGTGATATTTATATAGATAGATATATTAAAAATCACAACACACAAATAAAAAGAAAAATATCAAACACAGACGACACAAGGAATTTTTATAGTGGTTCCCCAATAAATCTGAGTACATCCACTCTTCTGCCACCCTTGCAGGAATCCACTACAGGTTTTTGATCAGATTCCCTATGACCAGAAGATCTACTTTTTAAGGGAGATTTAGCAATCCTTTGAGCTTTTGATCAGGTGCCCAAAAACCAAGCTAAGTCTTTTGATCAGGTGACTTATGAACCAAGAGGTTAACTTTTGAAGGGAGTTATAACCATATACACAGTTTAAGAGATAAACTATAAGAAGTTGATGTTGTCTTCTCTGTCAACTATCTCTGAGAAGACTACGTGGATTGATGTTGCAAAACGCTCCGCTTGAGTTGAGTAGTGATTTGAGATCAGGAGGGTAGACTTTTCTTCAGGGTGTAGGCCTTCAAGATGCTGATTAATTGAAGATTTTGCACTGAAAGACTGAAGCAGAAGATCTGTTACAAATATGTTGATCTGTAAGAATGTATCCCTTAAACTCTAAGTCAGTAAAACATTTGAGGCAGCAATCTTCTGAATATATGATCTCTGAGAAGAATTCAATTATTTGAATTTAAAACCATTCTTTGAAATGTCTGAAGAATCTCTGAGATTTGTAACTATTCTGGTAATTAATCAGAATTAAACTCTGTGATAATACATATTTAATGCTGTCAGAAAACGGCTATATTCATTGAGAATGTTTCAGTATTAAATATCAGAGTGTAACTGAAATTAAGTCATTTAAAAAATCATTTTTCCTCTGAAATTAAAACTGCATGAACACTGCAAAGAAATTCGTCGAACTGAGCCTAGAGATCATCGATTTGAGCCTGGAGTTCATCGAACGGAACTTGGAGTTCGTCGAGCTGAGCTGCTGAGATATGATTAGCATTCGTCGAATGAAGCCCAGAGTTCGTCGAGCGAAACTCAGAGTTAGGAATCTAAGTTCGTCGAACTAAGCTCGACATTCATCAAAGTGAGCTCGTCGTTCGTCGATCTGCCTTCTGCGTTCGTCGATCTGAACTTCTCTGGAATACTTCTGAAGGTGCAACCCTGGAAATAAATCTATGACCCTAGAATATTCATATTGGGTCAAACTAATCATCCTAAACAAATAATAATGATCCTAGCTCAAATCAGTAATAGGGTTCCACCACACATTGTTAACAAGGATGGAGTGGCAGTGGACCAAGCCAAAATCTTAGCAGTTCAGAACTGGCTGCCGCTTAAAATGACAACAGATATTCAAAGTTTTCTCGGTCTTGCCGGTTAATACAAGAAATTTGTGGAAGGGTTCTCTAAGATTGTGTTACCCCTCACCGCCCTAACAAGGAAGGATGTTACATTTTGGTGGATGCTAGAATGTGAGACTGCATTCGTGGAACTAAAGAAACGATTAACTTCTGCCTTGATCCTTACGATCCCTTCATGAACTGAAGGATTCTAGATTTATACGGATGTATCCCTGAAGTGATTAGGAGCTATCCTAATGCAGCACGGTAAGGTAGTGGCGCACACATCTTGCCAACTATAGCTGCACGAACTGAACTACGAAACCCACGATCTTGAGTTGGGCGCCATCATTTTTGCCCTTAAGATTTGGAGACACTACTTGTACGGGATAAGATGCGAAATCTTCTCCGACCATAGGAGTCTCAAATATATTTTTACCTACATGGTGTTGAACCTTTGATAGCGTCGGTGGTTGGAATTTTTATGTGATTATGACTTCACTCTCTAGTACCACCCCAGAAAGGCTAATAAAGTCGCTGATGCATTGAGTCGCCAGCCCTCGATTATCGGGAACTGGATGGAGCAGATTCTAAGGGAATGGTTTCAGTCTTTAATAGACTTGGGGATCACTGTTGTAGCTCGTAGGGATCCGGAAGAGTACCAGGCCCAGCTTTATTGGATGGAAATTCAGTTCGATATCTGAGATCGAATACAAGAAGCCCAGAAGGTCGACCCAAAAGTGTTTCCAGTCATTCGTTCTCTACAAGATGGAGCATAGGAGGAATTTAACATACATGATGGGATCTTGCGGTTCAAGCACTGCATATTTATTCCCTCTACCAGGGGAATCCGAGATGAAATCCTTCGAGAAGCACACCAGTTGAGGTATTCTATTCACCCCGGTGTAGTAAAATGTATGTTGATCTAGCATGACCATTTACTGGCCCGAAATGAAGAGAGACATCACCAACTTCATGACTAAGTGTCAGACTTGTCAAAAGGTTAAAGTTGAATGCCCAACCCAGGAGGTATGTTGCAGCTCCTATTGATACCAGAGTGGCAATTTGAGGATATTTACATGGACTTTGTTCTCGGCTTACCTCGATCCCTTGTTGGAAACATCTCTATATGGGTCGTCATGGATCGACTTACCAAAGTAGCGCAGTTTATTCCAAACTGACCGGGTGACAGAGTTAATATTCTGGCCAAACTGTTCATAGAACAAGTATTCCAATTCCACGGAGTGCCGAAGTCCATTGTGTCGGATTGTTATGGACGTTTTACACCCAAAGAATGGAGGCGGGTGCATGCAAACTTGGGGAGCAAGTTGGCCTTTAGCACCGCCTTCCACCCGTAGACAGATGGACAAATGGAAATGACGAACCGGATAATGGAGGATCTACTCCGACTTTGCAATGTAGAGCGCAACAAGCCGTGGGAACAACTGCTGCCTTTAGTTGAGTTTTCGTATAATAATAGCTATTAGGCGTATCAAGATGGCCCCATACGAGGCACTGTATGAGAGGTGTTGTCGAACTCCGTTGACTTGGGCTCAAGATGAGGACCCAGAAGCCTTATGAGTGGCTTATATTATTGATACTATAACAACAATACGACTAATCCAGGAGCGAATCTGAGAAGCACAGAGCCGACAAGCCAAATATTATGGTGCACGACACCTACCGGTGGATTTTAGCGTGGGAGAAATGGTATTTTTGAAAATCAAGCCCATGCATGGTATCTCCAGGTTGAGGAAACAAAAGAAGTTGGATCCCCGCTTCTTGGGCCCCCTATCAGGTGATAGAGCGTGTTGGCCCTGTTGTCTATCGATTAGCCCCGCCCCCAAAACTTGGGAATCTTTATAATGTATTTCATGTCTCATCCTTGAGGCGAGTCCTCCGGCAAGCAGAACAACATCTACCTACACCACTAGTGCAATTATAGTCTGATAGATCTGTTCAGCTCAAACCAAATAGGATAGTAGATTATAAAGTGAAGAATCTACGCAATAAGACCATTTCGATGGTCAAGATATTGTAGTCAAATCACGAACGAGATGAGTACACTTGGGAACCAGAGGCACTGGTCTGAGAAAAGCTCTCGGGACTCTTTTCATAGGTATGTTACTTTTTCCCTTACTTTAATCAAATTTTCGGGGACAAAAATCCTTTTTATTTTTATTGTATTGTAGCATCCCGACTTTTATTAGGCCACCAGAACCCTAGTGAGCGCAATAAAAGTGACTCGAATCTCTACCCACGACCCACACCCAGGTGGGAGGTAACCTTATACATGGTATAAAGAGCTAGAAAACTCTGATTCAAGTTCTGTTTGTTCCTATGGCTTTGTGTAACCAATACGAACGCATTGAAACTCGTCCCGTTAAACTCCAAGGTCATATGGTGGGTATGGCCATTTCTGGTAAAATGTCATGAAAACGAGATTTTTGGATAATGATATAGAGAGCTCCGATTTGAGTTCTGTCAGTTCCTATGGCTTGGTATTGTCAATACAAACGCATTGAAACTCGTTGCATCCCAATTCGAAGTCTAACGACGAATATCAGCTCTTTGACCGTTTTAGCGCGCTACGACGCATAGATTTTAGATAATTAACAAACGAACTCTGATTCGACCCCGGTCAGTGGCATTGGACCCGTGTAGTCAATACACAGTCAGCCGAGTTCGTGCGGTCAATTTCAAATACAAGTGACTAACTCGTGGTCAAATCAAGCATAATTGTGCACTGAAAAGCGTGCGCACACAAATTATGACACGACACCCCAACCTTGACCCGACTCCCAATGGGGACTTTGACCAGTAAGCGGGACCCACCCTAGGGTTGACTTTGGTCAAACCCCTTAAAAACCCCATTTTTAGAAATTTTCCAAAGGAGGTGCTCTCCTCCTCTTTACTAATGGCTAAGGCCCTACCCCCCTCACTTCTTGGGCCACACTATGCAATAAAAACATGGGTGGTGGGCCCTTAGCAAAAAGCCTACCTCCTTTCCCTTCCCCTCTTCCTCACTCCCAAGCCCAAGCCCACCAAGCCCTTCCTTTCTTTCCTTGGATGTCTGTCACCTAGAGGCCCTAGGATGCTGCCACCTAGCCAGGGTAAGTGGAGGGGAGGAGAGGAGCTCCTCATCTTATGGTAATAATCCCATATCGAGTAGGGGATGGGTGGACACCATCCCCAAGCCAATAAATGGTAGTGCCCACCCTGCTTCCCCTCCACACAAGTCAACACGAGCCCAAGGCACACTCATCGGAGCTCTAGCTCACCAAAAAACATTCACCACCCAAGCTCCACCACCTCCTTTAATGGCATCTCGATCAGGGCCCTTCCAAGCTCCTCCAAGCCAAGTGGAACCTTCTCCCCTCTCCCTTCGCTATCTTTGTACGTTCTGCATGCGCCTCCTGATGGCCGAAGTGCCGCCGACACCACCCGAGCCAAGCTCTAGGTACGGTGGTGGCCGCAAGTGTTTAGCCTTTCCTAGTGCCAGTGGTGGCTCTAGGGAAGGGTTAAACCACCAAGGATAACCATCCCAGCACTGGAAGGCCGAGGTACTGCCGGAAATCGTCGCTCCGACGGCACCCAAAAATAGGGTAAATCTTTGTATTTTTCTGCGGCGGCGGTCAGCAGTGTCAGGCCACCGGAGAACCATCAAAGGACGGTGCAACACCCAGCGCATCAGCCAAGGGTGGTTTAGTGGCTAGGGAAGCTGTCGGAGAGGTGGGTGTTGGATCCCTAGTTGGATTTGGGCTAGGTTCACTAAGTTAGGATCATCTGACCCAACATGTATAGCCAGGGTCATGGTTATGTCCTAGAGTCTAGGCCAAGTCCTTAGAGTCAACACTACATGGACCAGACATCAATAGACTGCATAAAGACTCAAGACTTAGAGAAATTTCAGAGACTCGGGAAATGAGTTCGACGTTCATCGAACTTAGGTCGACGAAAGTCGTGCTCAGCTCGATGAACTCAGAGATAATTCTCTGAGCTGAGCTCGACGAACTTGGTACTCAGGTCGATGACTTATGGACACACTACTTCAACATTTCAAATCCAGAATTTCTCTGAACTCCAGTCGACGAACTTAGTTCTCAGCTCGACGATCTATGGGTATTCTACTTAAACATATTATTCTAGAAACAACTAAGTATTCTATGTACATGATCATACTCCAGTCGACGAATTCACCTTCTCAGCTCGACGAACTTAGACCACATTCCTGGCAAGACTCATCTAGCGGTTAGAAGTTCACAGCTCGACGAAACTAGTTCTCAGGTCGACGATTTCTGGACACATTACTTCAAAACATTCTTGAGTCCAAGAAACATGGAATTCTGAACTCCAGTCGACGAAGTTTCATTCTCAGCTCGACGATCTTGATGCATAGAGTTGACAAGGTTCCAGAGAAAGCATCTGTGTCCTCAGCTAGACGATCTTGGATCTCAGCTCGACGAACGAAGATTACCTGGTCGACGAACTTGACTTCTCAGGTCGACGAACTATGAATCCAGGACGACGAATTTTGCTCAACGATTTCTATGAAACTCTAGACTTAGATATTTCCATCCTTCTGTCCTTATTCTATTGAAATAATTCCTGAGTAATCAATGCTAAAATATTCTCTGAATATTACCGTTAGAAGCAAGCATTGATTACGGTCTTCATCAGGATTATTGCTTGCTATTTTTCAATGGGACAGTTGGGGAAATCAATCAATGCAAAATATTCTCCAGGCCGTCAGCAATGAATGCAGAAGAAATTCAAATTTCAAATGGAAAATTTACATGGAAAATAAAAAAAGGATTTCTTCATCTCTCTTGAAAGAAGACACGATACAGACGACAATACACAGTTCTCTGGAATAGCATAGCAATCACACAGCAATACAAAATACTGTGATACAGAGAAACAAGCCCTAGATTAGAGAAACATCAGCAAGCTGAAGAAGAAAGAAGAATATATATTCAAGATCAAGAGTCTTCTTCCTTCTTCTTCCCAGGATACTTCAGAGGACAACCAATACTCTATCAGTCAAGAAGTTCTTGGATACTTTCTGGTCAAGGCTACAAGTTTGAAGAGCTATCACCCTGCATCAAAGGTCCATCTTTCCTGAACCATTCAATATCTCAGGGGGAGCTCTTTGCTAAACTCAAGATCCACAAAAGTCTTCTCAGCTGAGAAAGAGAAGACAAAATCATTCTCTCACCCCCACTGTATAAAGGGTTCTTAACTCCCTTCAAAAGTTATTCCTGGTTGCAAGTCACCTGATCAAAAGACTTGAGGTTTGGTTTTGAGCACCTGATCAAGAGCTCATTGGTGGCAGTCACCTGATCAAAAACCTGAGTGGATTCCTACCAGGGTGGTAGAAGAGTGGATGTACCCAGGTTGGGGAACCACTATAAAATTCTTGTGTTGTCTGTGTTGCCCTTTTCTTTTGTTCTTGTTGTGGCTGTACTAGTTAGGTTTGTTGTGTTTGTGATATTTTATATTTGTTGATCCTGTGTTAGATCAGATTTTTTTAGGACTAAGATTTATTTACAGCAAAGTTTAAAAAAATCTCAAGATACTCTATTCACCCCCCCCCCCCTCTAGAGTATACCATATCTAACCCCTAACTTTCAGCGGGGTTGCGCGGTGGTGCTGGGAGCATAGCCATACGCCTCCTTGCTCTCGGTTTCGCAAATTCCGGTGGTGGCCGGTGGCAGTAGGCTGCCGGACCACCGCCCAGAAGTTCGTCGGCCCCCAGCGAGTTGATCGAGGGCAGCGCCGAAGTCCAACAGTGGCTAGCCGGCGGTGGCAGAAGGCTACCACCTCCTTCTCCAACGGGAAGAGATCACCCTCGTTCATCTCTCGATGATGAGATGAACGGTTGTGATAACCTCATCCCCCCCCCCCCCCCCCACACAGTGGATACGTGGCTGATCCACTGTAGGGAAGCATTGGTTAAATCTCCCGTTCGACGCGATTCATGTCTGCAGGATCAAATTTGATCTGCTATATGCAGACTACTATTTTAACAGAAACTTGAGTATTTTATAAAAAGATATATGCTTCTAGGGGAAAAGTGTTGAACATGAAAATTGTTTCCCTCAATGAGTGCTTTCTCGACAACAATTTTGAGAATTTTTGGAGTTGATTTGGTATTTTAAAAAGTATGAATAATTTTTATTGACCAAATCAGAGGCCCAAAATTGATCAAAAGATTTTGAAAAAATTGTATGTTCATTTTATGCCTCCCTAAAGGTTCTATAAAAATTTGGAAACCTTGGAACAAAAATTGAAGATTTTCCCAATTTAATGGAGCCTAAGGTCGCGCTCGGAAATTAATGCGTCTGATTTTCTCAAAATGAAAATTGGAGCGCGCGACTACTCTCTTTTTAAAAAAAAACTAAATAATAAGTTCCAAATATTTTACCAACGAGAGTGATAAAGGCAACTGCCCAAGCTCTGAATGTTCCAGGGTTTCGTGAAACCGCGGAGCGCCTCGATTTTTATTCTGTTATAAAGACTCTTGAGTAACTTGGACAAACTCAGAAAATGAGAGTACGGGTGGTATGCAAATTTCAAATTTAAATAGAAAAATATATACTCTGAATCTATATTCGACAAAGGCAAGCGTACCTTATCGATTATAGCATAAGATATTAAAAATTAATGTTGTATTAGATCTAAGAGCGTCAATTACTTCTACTTTGAAGAAGTCACTATTATCTTATAGATCAGATTTTTGGTTGTTTTTTTAGTGTGAAAAAAGAGATTACGAAATAAAAAAATGATTTGAATTAATTTAAAGAAACAAGCACTTGATCTCGACTCACCTCGACATGAGAATAACCAAAGGAAAATAAAATTTCTAATTCTCTTTAATAAAATATTTTGATCTTAGGGTTCCAAAGTATGAGCGCTCCTCTCTCAAGCATTACCCAACTGAGTTTAAGTTAACTGGTCGAACTCTCGTTCTCAAACCAAACACTTAAAACTCACTTTCAATTATAAACCCCGCAAACCAGAAGAATTACGTCATCCTCTCTGGAGGGTTGCGTACAAATTCTTTTTACCCTTGAACGATCAATTCATACACGAGCTTCTCGGCTAACTAAAAGACGAAAACAGAAATGATAATCACATATCAAAAATATGATCTCATTCAATTAAAATCAAGAGTAAACCAAAAATATTTCAATAAAGAGAAAAAAGAAAATAACGATTAAGACAAGATTATCTCATTCTCGGATCGTCACGATCGAGTACTAATGAAAAATTAGTTACTCATAGCGGTAGAGAAATTCATAGATAAATAAAAATGTTGCATAATTAAAACTAGAGATTTAAGAGACAAGAGATGCACTATATTGGAATTCAAAAAGAAAGTACACGTAAGGAAGTACTTAAAAGAAATTACATGAAAAGAAAGTTCAACACAACTACTTAAAACAGAAAAATAGCAGCAGAACACTCCTAAACTCTTCCTTCAAAATATCAATCATCCTCCAACCATGGCTCCGGCTAATCTTATATAGGCAAGGAAGATGACGGTGGAGAGCTAGAAGAAGAGGAGTTAATAGATATATAAATGAGGGGGAGATAGATGGGGTTCAGCTATATAAATTCATTTGCATGAATTTATGTGGTGAGGTGGCGTTGACAATGAGTTGAGGAAATGAAGAGGAGATGTAGCTTTGATTGGAGAAGTGGTTCGTCCATGGATGGGAGGTGAAGTGGAAGAGGTGGCTGAATGAAGGATTGGAAAAGCCATATTAAATGGAGGGAGGCGGGCTGTAATTTCAAGGTGAGGTTACATGAGTGGGATTAATTGAAGGTGGCCAAATGATGAATATGAGGAAATGTGAAGGGTCTCACGTGCATAAGAGTGGGAGGTGAAGTGGTGGCATTATTGAAGGGGTGCTGATGAGTTTGGAAGTCAAATTGAATTCATGGAGAGAAGAGGTTAATGGTGGTTCTCCATTCATGGAATGAGGTTATGAAGAGGTGGTTGCATGTATAAAGAGTTATATTAATGAATGAATTCCATGGGATTAAGGTGGGCTGCACTTGTATGACGTGTCATGCAAACAAATTAACAAAATATGTATGTGAAATGACAGCCACATGGGGAGGAGTTCACGTGCATTATGAGCTTGCATGAAGATAAGTGTAGTTCGGCCATGCATGGGTGCGACTTTGGTGGGTGGCGGCGACATAATTTCTTGGTCGGGAGCAGCTATCATCTTTGGACGACAATGACTGACGTCAACTTGTCGGAGTCATGACATTATTTGGATGAGAGCACTAGAACAGACGTGACTAACACGACAACTCCAACAAAATTTATCCTCCTCCAATTTTTGGAATGCGGGCACAACATTATTCCTACAAAATTAAATATAACTTAAATTACCACAATAATATAAAATGAAACAATTTATAAATGAAAATACATAATATATAATTAATTTATATTAAATATTAAACTAAATTATATAATGAAAATAGATATAATTTCTAATTATCAACGAGCGATTGAACTATTAATTATTCTCGACGAATAATAAAGGGTAACTTTTAATAAATCCTCCAAGTCCGATTACGCCAAAATTAAAAATGGCGCAACTGAATTATTATTAGACCATAATAATTGGTGAAACCCAAAGAAGCCTCTTAAGAATGAAGATAGAATTGAACTAAGTCTCCTAAGAACGGAGATGGAACTGAACTAAGCCTCTTAAGAACGGAGATGGAACTGAACAAAGCTTCCTAAAAATGGAGATGAAACTAAACTAAACCTCCTGAGAATAAAGATAAAACTGAAGCCTTTTGAATGGAGTGATTGGACTACTAACTCTTTTCTTTTTTTTATTTCAGTCTCGTATTGGTCCAGTTTTTTATTCAATTCAAAACTCCTTTTTAGTACTACTCCAGTTTCATACTGGTCCTGACTATTTAATTTCGGTCCTGTTCATTCCTTTAAAGTATTATTCCAGTCTCGCACTAGTCAAGTTCTTTTTCAGTACTTTCCTGACTATTTACTTTCGGTCATGTTCATTCCTTTAAAGTACTATTCCAGTCTTGCACTAGTCAAGTTCTTTTTCAGTACTTACTTTCCGTTCATTATTACACCAATTCCATACCGGTCCTATTTCATTACAACATTTCAATTCTACAAATTATACTAACAATAATTTTTATTACCACAATTTCGTTCATGCAGTTTACTATTCTAGCACGGGCCTTGCCCTGACGGGCAGTGATTTGATAGGTTGAGCCTTAGTTGGGGATAATTGGAGTTGAGATGTTCCTCCTAAGTTAGCCCCAAATAATTTGCTCTCACGCTCCTTGTAGAAAGTTGAGTCAAGTGACGTTTGCCAGAATTATTTAAAAGAATAGTAGGGCAAACCGCTGAAGACCTGTTGCATGCTAATAAACTATTTTATTTGTTTGCTTGTAAATTATTTGTTGTAAATAGTGGCAGGTCAGTGACTTTCGCAGACCGATCGTATTGATGCGGGAAGTTCGACAACTCATGGCGACAGGGAGATGAGTACCACGGGTGATCAGTCATTATGTTCTTCCCCATTGGGTTTCCTCCACTGGTCGGTCAAAATGTTGAATCGCTGGGTGTCACTCACATCCAAGAGTATACGAGGTTATACATTGGGGTCTGGGCTGTGCAGTACGACCACTCCCAGAAGTGACAAGACTGTTCACTATCACCGACAACCATATAGGTGAGGCTCGTGGGGCTTACTACCCTGCTTGAAGAGAAGCAGTCCATAATATATCAGCATAGTGTATTATGTGTGGTACTGAATGCCTGCAATGTGTGGGCAGCTATGAATGCCTACGGTATGTGCGCGGCTTAAAGGCCTGCAAAGTTTGAACAGGTTTTGAATACCTGCTGTGATGTTGTGCTAGTGAAGCCTAAGTCATAAATGATGTATAATATTACTGTTAGTCCAGTTGTATTATATTGTACCTCTTTTTAATTGCTCCTCACTTTTTTTTGAAATGATGTGCTAACCCTCTCTTATTTCGACTATCTTATTTTGTTGGGTGTGTGCACTCATCCCCAAGATATGGATCCGAGGAGCAGATTTGATTTCACTTAGCACTGTGACTAATGGTTATTTTAATAACCATTCACAGGAGATAAAGCACTGTAGAGACCAGCTACTGCAGGATGATATGCCAACTGATAGGACTATTCGAATAGAAGCACCCCTATCATCTCCTGAGTTTCGAGACGTGAATGCTAGCTAGCGGAGTTGGAGAGAGAGAGGAGTTATTAGCCATAAAACTGTATAGCCTACGAGATTTGTGTATAAACAATGGCTACGACCTTCTTCTTTTCCCCCTTTATATATATATATATTTGTTGTGGTTCATGTTAATGCTTTCGCTAAACTCTGTGATGTGATAAGAATGTTGAAAGTCCACTTAGTGTCAACTACCTTCACCTATGGGGGGGAATAGGTGTCTTGCAGCGTTTTTGCGGAATTAAAGTCGTACCTGCACAAGAAAACAAAACAACACAGCACAAAAAGGACATAAGCAAATTATAGTGGTTCCCCGATTTGGGTACATCCACTTTCCCCCTTCGACCTATCTCCCAACCAGGGACGACTCGGTCACCTCACCAACAGGATTGAAATCCAATCCTTGCACTAACGGAAGGAACCCTTCCACACGTAGGAGTCACCACTCCCACAACACGGGTTGCACCCAACCCTTACAACTAGGGACCAATCGGTCCGTTACAAAGAAATTGAAAATAGATTGTATAAGAAATACAAACAACTTATGGAGACTAAGGTGTCCCTCTTCGTTCGATGACGTGTTCTTGAAGTCAACGAAGAGTCCACAACCCTAGATCTCACTTGGAGAGAATCTCCCCGTAACCGGCGGCGGCAAGAAGGGCGGCGGCTTGGTTCTCGGGATCGGCTGCAACAACGGCGTGCTGCGGTTGTTCTTTGGAGATTCAATCTTCGTAGCAAAGCTAGCAAGATCTTCCAACGGTCATACTAGGATCGATCGTCTCGATCGATTCGGAAGGGGAAGGTTTTCCCGATCAACGAATCAAGAGACAAAGGATCTCTGGTTAGACGCGTGAGACGCAGTGCTTGGCTGAGCTTCTGTCGCCGTGAGATCTGGAAGAAACCACGATCGAGGATGGCGATCAACTGGCACGAGCGGCGACGGCGGCGGAGCAAGTTTCATGATCTAGGTCACGTCGGCGGCTCGGATTTTTCTTTTCAAATTTCTTGATCGACTGTTCAAAAATACGCGAGTATTTATATAGTAGAATACTTCTTTATGACTGTTGTGGGTCCCACCAGAAGAAACCCTAAGCCCGGTTCAAAATAGCGCCAATGGCTGAGTCCGGTCCAGCGGGTTCCAGAAATTCGCCTAAGGCAAAATCGGCGAGAATCGAAGGTGATTCTCGACGATTTTGACTTAGCGACAGATTTGCATGCTCTGATTTAGCCGGATAGAGACAGCGAGAATCAGCCAGTGATTCTCGCCGAATCGGCGAGAATCACTTGGTGATTCTCCTCGATTATTACTTAGACGATTTTTCGTCTTTCCACCCATGAGCTGCTCTTTGACCCATCCTTGCTCCTTGTCTGCTCTTGCATTATCACAGCCCTGTACTTGAAAATAAGTACACTCCAATAGAGAGAGTACATGTAGGCCAACACACTGATCTGCTCAACGAGGGATTACGTCGCGCAGACCCGTGTATATTGACCTACTGCACCCTGACATTGATGTGTACTTAGCGTGGAATAACTGCAAGCACAACTTAAAAGATTTCATCAAATACATTGTCTATTTACCTTAGCTTGTTCAGGGTCTTCTTCAAATTAGGTACGTTGTGGATACAATACCCAATAATCTCCCCCTATTTGAAGAAGCCTAAACCCTACAAGCTAAAGTGAATAGAGCGTATGGGAATGAAAATCATAAACTTAAAATTGAGTTGAGAGAGATATTCATTACCAATACCAATTTCTTGAGAGCAAACTTGGAGCCACGTTAGCCTTAGCCGAGAGGGTAATAAACTTGGAGCCACCTTAGCCTTAGCCGAGAGGGTAATCTCCCCCTTTTCGGCTTCTGCAAATCTGGGTCTGTTGCATTTGACCCCTTGCTCCCCCTCAGTTCTTGCACCTGTGCTCACACTTGAGTTCCTGGCAGAGGCTCGCCCTAGATGCACGAGCCTGGAGCTTCTGTAGTCTTCATTCCTCATAGTTTAGCATCCCCAATTCAGTTTTGAAAAGACTGAACTTGGCTTCGTCTAAGGGCTTTGTGAAAATATCTGCAATCTGCTTGTCCGTGGGGACATAACAGAGATAGATGTCCTTGTTCTCCATGTGCTCCCGAATGAAGTGGTAGCGCACTTCCATATGCTTCGTTCTGCTGTGCGATACCGGATTGTTGGCAATTGCAATTGCACTGGAGGAGTCGCAGTACATTGGTACTTCCTTGAACTGAATGTCGTAGTCGGCTAACTGGTTTCTGATCCATAGGAGTTGTGCGCAACAGCTGCCTGCCGAGATGTACTCAGACTCTGCTGTGGAGGTTGCTACACAATTTTGCTTCTTGCTGTTCCATGAGATAAGCCTTCTTCCGAGGAATTGACACGTCCCGGAAGTGCTTTTCCTGTCATCCCTACTCCCTGCAAAATCAGCATCTGAAAAACCTATTAGCTCGACATCATTGTTTCTAGGGTACCACAAGCCAAGATTGGGAGTACCTTTAAGGTATCTTAGAATTCGCTTTGCAGCGACATAGTGAGATTCCTTAGTGTTCACCTGATATCTAGTACAGACACATGTGGAGAACATGATATCCGGTCTACTGGCAGTAAGGTAGAGCAGGGATCCAATGATGCTTCGATATTTGGTTTCATCGAAAGGTTTACCTTTCTCATCCTTATCCAGAGACATAGTGGATCCCATTGGAGTCCTCATAGAGGTTGCATTCTCCATACCGAATTTCTTGAGGAGTTCATTTGTGAACTTCGTCTGAGAGATGAAGATTCCATCCTCAGACTGTTTCACTTGAAGTCCCAAGAAATACTTTAGCTCTCTCATACTGCTCATTTCAAACTTTCCTTGCATAAGTTTAGAAAACTTTTGCAAAGATTGTTGTCCGTTGAGCCGAATATAACGTCATCGACATAGATTTGCACCAGCAAAATCTTGCCTTTGACTTCCCTGAGAAAAAATGTCTTATCTATTTTATCTCTAGAGAACTTGTTCTCAAGAAGAAAACTAGATAAAGTCCCATACCAAGCTCGTGGAGCTTGTTTTAAACCATATAGAGCTTTATTAAGAAAATATACATGATTGGGATAAGTAGGATTGACAAAACCTGGGGGTTGAGCGACGTATACTTCCTCTTTCAGGTCTCCGTTCAAGAATGCTGATTTCACATCCATTTGATAGACTGTGAATCCTTTGTGCGAAGCATACGCCAGGAACAATCTGATTGCCTCGAGCCTTGCCACTGGTGCAAAGGTCTGGTCGAAGTCAATCCCCTCCTCCTGTCTGTAACCTTGAGCCACCAGCTTGGCCTTGTTCTTTATGATGACACCATGTTCATCCAGTTTATTTCTGAAGATCCACTTGGTGCCAATCCCATTCTTCTTTTGTGGTATGGGAACCAGCATCCAAACGTTGCATCGTTCGAATTGATGCAGTTCATCTTGCATGGCCAAAATCCATGCCGCATCTTTGTTCGCCTCGTCGAACTTCTTTGGCTCAACCTGTGACAGGAAGCTAAGATGCAAAATCTCGTTAATAGTACCTCTTCGAGTTCTGACACCATCACAAGGATCTCCGATGATCTGATCTCTAGGATGATCCCTCACGTGCCGGAGCTCTAAAAGTCTGGCGTCTGGAGCTTCGACTACTTCTTGGGCTTCTCCTTCTTCTAAGAGATTTTCTCCATTTTGATCTTCAACATTCCCAGTTGACGTTGAGGTGAAAACTTTGACATACTTAGGAGTTTCATCTTTAGCGGTCTCATCGAGACTCAGCTGTTCAAGTCGTGCACCTGCATCTTCAAGAATACCACTGGAAGAATTGCTGTTAAGCAAACTTCCTTCATCAAATACAACATTAATTGATTCTTCTACAACTAGGGTTTTCTTATTGAAGACCCTATATGCCCGACTGTGGGTACTATAGCCCATGAATATGCCTTCGAAGCATTTTTTCACCAAATTTAGTACGCGGGTACTTCCCATTATTCAGTACATAACATCTGCAACCAAAGATCCTCAAATGAGACATGGTTGGTTTCCTGCCTTTCAGTGGTTCGTAGGGCGTCTTACGATGACTTTTGTTGATCAATGCCCGGTTTTGAACATGACAAGCCGTATTGACCGCCTCAGCCCAGAAGTATTCTGGGAGTGAAGCGTCATTCAACATTGTCGTGCAGGCTTCAATGAGTGTTCTATTTCTCCTCTCTGCGACTCCGTTTTGTTGAGGAGTGCGCGGGGAGGAAAACTCATGAAAGATACCAAGTTCTTCACAGAACTCTGTCATAGCACCAGACTCGAACTCTGTTCCATGGTCACTTCTGATTTTGACCACTGAGCAGTTAAGTTCGTTCTGGATCTGCTTGACAAAGCTGGTGAAGATGTCAAATGTATCAGACTTGCGTTTTAAAAAGAACACCCAGGTAAACCGAGAGTGATCATCTACAATCACGAGCGTATAAGACTTCCCTCCTAAGCTATGAACTTGCATTGGACCAAACAAGTCCATGTGCAGAAGATAAAGACATCTGGAGGAGTCTTTGTCTGAGATGCCCTTAAAGGTAGCCCGAGTCTGTTTGCCCATCTGGCATGCAGGACAGGGACTATCTTTGATACACTTAATAATGGGAGCATCCCTCACTAAATCTTTGGAAAATAGCATATTAATTGTCTTGTAATTAATATGTGTCAATCTCTTGTGCCATTGTTCACAAAGAGATGCACTGCCTTTTGCTACTAGGCATATGGGGGTAGATGATCTAAGCTAAGAAAATCTAAGCAGAAGATATTTCTGCTCCTAATGCCTGATAATACCGTCTCAGAAGAGGCACATGATATTATCAGGCATTTATCCTTGCAGAACTTAACGTCATAACCTTTATCACATAACTGACTTACACTGATCAGGTTATGGTTTAACCCTTCAACATAAGCCACGTCGGTGATAGAGATTATATCGTTGGAAATCATACCGTAACCTTTGGTGACTCCTCGATCTGACCCCCCAAAGATGACTTTGGGTCCATTCTCGACTGGAGTGTAATCACGCAGCAGGCTTCTTATCCCAGTCATATGTCAGGAGCATCCACTGTCCAAGTACCATATTGGAGTTTTGGTGGCCTTTGGACATTCTTGCAAAACAAAATTAATTTCCCTTAGGAACCCAATCGAACTTGGGTCCTAGATTCTTGGTTAGCATACTCCCCCTCGGGTGGTTAACCCTACGAGTGGTCGGCCTCGCATTGCTAACATAAGGAGTCTCGTTATACCTCGGATTAAACCAACAATCCACGACAAAGTGACCGACTTTGCCACAACACCAACAGTCAAATCTGTTGTACCTCTTCCTAGGCTCCTGCTTTACCCTGGGAATGGTGGGTATAGCCGGGGCCTTGGATCTGGAGGTGGAGGCATCATAGTGATTGCAGTCACATGACTTCTTCACCTTCTGTTCCTTCAGTATAACAGGCTTGGCTTTTGGTGCCTGCTTTCTATTATGGCCGCTAGAGAATTGACCATTATTTTCCATGTGGATTTCCTCATAAGGTGCCTTGAAGACACTCTCACCGAAGTTGCGGGGAAAAGTCCAACCATCATATCGGCTCTTTGGCTTTGCAACCGAGGGCCGAAAATGATGACCAAAGGTTGACTCAAAGTCATGTTGGTTGCAGGGAAAGCTAGGCTTTATGAACGCAATAGGACTGAGTGAGGCCTTTCCATTTTCAGCAGCAGAGGCCTTCTTGGCGGCCTTATTCTTTCTCTGGTTCCTGTTTCTCCTGGATGAGGAAGCAGATACCCCTACATGCCCCAAGCCAGCTCCTTTAGCCTGAGCAGAGAAGGTATCAACTAATGGAAGAACTGTTTTTGGCAAAGAGAAGCTCTTGACGATCTTCCTTTCTGCCGCAAGTTGTTCTTCCAACTTGTCGACTTCCTCCTGCTTAAGATCAAGGAGCTTAAGAGACTCTGAATGCTTTGAAGTCAGGTATAGGTGCTCCTGTCGGAGAGAGATCAAACTGGTGATCTCTTCCCTTAGGGAGAGAATCTCACCCTTAAGGAATTTCACTTCCTTTTTCTCAGCCTTCAATCTCTTACGGCACTCCTCGAAAGTGTTGAGCAGAAGCTCATACTTCTCGAGGAGCTCCACTTCACGGGCCGAAGGGCTATCCTCAGGGTCATCATCCTGAGACTCAGGATCAGATTCAGAGTCGGAGAGAGGGGTGTGAGCTTTTACCTTCCTAGTAAATGGGGGGCATTCTCCTTCTGAGTCGGAGCGACCCACCAGCCCGAATTAGGCTTCCTCATCATCACTGGAGTCTGAGGAATCAGACTCACTCAGTGTCTTTGGCTTTTTGGCGATGTAGCTCCTCTCTTTCTTCTTATCTCTAGAGGACTTGTGCTCCTCACCCTTCCCCTTTTCTCTCTTGTCTTGGTGGCAGTCGGCCATAATGTGTCCTGGCTTATTGAATCCAAAATAAATAATGTCAGAGGAGCGATGTTTGTTCGGTTTAGAAGCATACCTGTCAGAAGAATAATTTTTCTTCTGATGTCTGGAGGAGGAGCCGTCTCTCTTTCTTTGATTCCTCATCTTGAGGAACTTCTTGAATTCTCGGGTGATGAGGGAGAAATCTTCCTCAGACAACTCTGAGCTGGAGGAGCATGGCTCGGAGTCCTCCTCCTCATCCTTTTTCCCGGCACGGTATGAAACCGCACCCTTGCCCTTCCTGGAGTGAATGGCTTTTAGGGCCACAGTCTTTTCCTTGGCTGCAGCCTTCTCTGCTTCTTCTTCTACTTTCCTGGTGTTCAGTTGAAGCTCATAGGACATCAGCTTCCCAAACAGAATTTGTGGGTCTGTTTCAGCAAGTCTGCCAAACTCTCGGATGGCGCAGATCTTTGTGTCCCATTCCTTAGTAAGGGACCTAAGGAATTTATCATTAAGTTCACCATCAGTGAACACTCTTCCATATCCTTTGAGGGCATTGACAATCTTGAGGAAGTTCTCGAAGGTAACTCCGATCTCTTCCTTAGGCCCTTGTCTGAAGGCCTCATATTTCTGGTTCAGGAGGGATCTCCGATCATCCCTCACTTCATCAGTGCCCTCCATTAGGATAATCAGGCAGTGCCAGATCTCCTTTGCTGTCCTGCAGTTGTAGAAGTTCTGCATCATTGATTCATCGACCGCGCTGACCAGAATGTTCTGCGCCTTCTTGTCAAGTCCCACCAGCACCATCTCGTCCTTGTCCATTTCAGAAATTTTCTTTGGCACTTTCTTGGTAGGATCAATAGTGGAGGCCTTAGTGGGGACATAAGGTCCCTCCTCCACAATCATGAAGAGTCGGGGATCGACCGCTTCCATGTAGAACATAATCCTTTCCTTCCAGATAGGAAAGTTTAGCCTGGTGCACACTGGGATCTTGCTTGTGTACTTGAGTCCGTCCATAGTAGAAGTCTGCCCTCTTCTTGACACTGGTGGCAGGAATCTACTCAAGGTGTGAACCTTTTTGATGAGTAACTGTTGGGTACATTGGTCAAATGTACCTGATTTGAAGAAGCCTCATCTAACTCAATGATATACATCATAATGTATTTGATGTTTGTTTGAGTTACTTGTGCAGGTTAAGTATACACTGGACTGAAGCTAAAAGTTTCTAAGTCCATGTGTCGACACCCAGAGGGAAAGTGTCGACACTTGAGAAAGCTTGTGTCGACACCCAGACAAGCAGTGTCGACACTTGGAGTAACTGTGTCGACACCTGAGAAGAAGAGTCGACACCAGACAGAAAGTGTCGACACTTGGAGCTGTGTCGACACTCAGTAAAGAAGTATGCAGAAAAGCAGTGTCGACACTTAGAAGAAGTGTCGACACTCAGAAGAGCTGTGTCTACACCAGAAAGTGTCGACACTTGGAGTTGTGTCGACACTCAGCAAAATTCTGTAGAGACTAAGGACAAGTGTCGACACTCAACACAATGTGTCGACACTCAAACAGCAGAGTCAACATATGAAGAATGTGTCGACACTCAACACAATGTGTCGACACACACTCAAAGGAGTCAACACTTGAAGTATGTGTCGACACTCAGCACAATGTGTCGACACACAACCAGAAGAGCCAACACTTGAAGAAAGTGTCGACACCCAGCACAATGTGTCGACACTTAGTTGAAATCTCTACACTTGAAGAAAGTGTCGACACAAGGAGCTGTGTCGACACTTAGCAAAGAACAGAAAAGTTTACAAAATATTCTAAGTACAAGTGTCGACACTAAGGGAATGTGTCGACACTCAGCTGAGGAAACAAAATTGAAGACTTGTGTCGACACCAAGAAGTAGTGTCGACACTTGACACCAAGAAGTAGTAACCTCCCTCTGATACCACTTGAAAGTCCACTTAGTGTCAACTACCTTCACCTATGGGGGGGATAGGTGTCTTGCAGCGTTTTTGCGGAATTAAAGTCGTACCTGCACAAGAAAACAAAACAACACAGCACAGAAAGGACACAAGCAAATTATAGTGGTTCCCCGATTTGGGTACGTCCACTTTCCCCCTTCGACCTATCTCCCAACCCGGGACGACTCAATCACTTCACCAACAGGATTGAAATCCAATCCTTGCACTAACGGAAGGAACCCTTCCACACGTAGGAGTCACCACTCCCACAACACGGGTTGTAGCCAACCCTTACAACTAGGGACCAATCGGTCCGTTACAAAGAAATTGAAAATAGATTGTATAAGAAATACAAACAACTTATGGAGACTAAGGTGTCCCTCTTCGTTCGATGACGTGTTCTTGAAGTCAACGAAGAGTCCACAACCCTAGATCTCACATGGAGAGAATCTCCCCGTAACCGGCGGCGACAAGAAGGGTGGCGGCTTGGTTCTCGGGATCGGCTACGACAACGGCGTGCTGCGGCTATTCTTTGGAGATTCAATCTTCGTAGCAAAGCTAGCAAGATCTTCCAATGGTCACACTAGGATCGATCGTCTCGATCGATTCGGAAGGGGAAGGATTTCCCGATCAACGAATCAAGAGACAAAGGATCTCTGGTTACACGCGTGAGACGCAGTGCTTGGCTGAGCTTCTGTCGTCGGGAGATCTGGAAGAAACCACGATCGAGGACGGCGATCAACTGGCACGAGCGGCGATGGCGGCGGAGCAAGTTTCACGATCTAGGTCACGTCGGCGGCTCGGATTTTTCTTTTCAAATTTCTTGATCGACTGTTCAAAAATACGCGATTATTTATACAGTAGAATACTTCTTTATGACCATTGTGGGTCCCACCAGAAGAAACCCTAAGCCCGGTTCAAAACATCGCCAGCGGCTGAGTCCGGTCCAGCGGGTTCTAGAAATTCGCCTAAGGCAAAATCGGCGAGAATCGAAGGTGATTCTCGACGATTTTGACTTAGCGACAGATTTGCACGCTCTGATTTAGCCGGATAGAGACGGCGAGAATCAGCCAGTGATTCTCGACGATTCGGCGAGAATCACTTGGTGATTCTCGTCGATTATTACTTAGACAATTTTTCGTCTTTCCACCCATGAGCTGCTCTTTGACCCATCCTTTCTCCTTGTCTGCTCTTGCATTATCACAACCCTGTACTTGAAAATAAGTACACTCCAATAGAGAGAGTACACGTAGGCCAACACACTGATCTGCTCAACGAGGGATTACGTCGCGCAGACCCGTGTATATTGACCTACTGCAACCTGACATTGGTGTGTACTTAGTGTGGAATAACTGCAAGCACAACTTAAAAGATTTCATCAAATACATTGTCTATTTACCTTAGCTTGTCCAGGGGATTCTTCAAATCAGGTACGTTGTGGATACAATACCCAACAAATGTTGTGATTCAAGCCGAGCAAGGCGGCCACCTAATGCTTAATAGTGTGGGTTGACACCCCTTAAGGAGCACTGTATGGACATCTTGGGCAAGTAAGATCCCCTCTGAACCGACCCGGGCAAGGTTGGGGAGAGGGGGATCTTACACCCCCGAGTGTCTTCTTCTTTAGAGGTGATGAGCGATGCATTAAGTGGGCTCTTTTTCTGCTCTTTAGTATGATTTTTCACCCCTTTCTTTTTTGCTTGCAGATTGAAACTCAGGATCATATAACATTCATGTGGAACGATCATTATATGAGCTTGAATGATGGAAACTTGGCTCTTCATAAGAGGCTCCGGGTGGCAGAGGATTCACTTGCTGCCTAGGGAGAGCAATGGGATCGAGATATATCTCATTTTTTGCAGATTGGGTTGGAGCTGAAGGCAGAGCTCTAGGAGGCCATAGCTGCATTGTTGATAGAGAAATACATGGTGGAGAAGATTGCTCAGTTGCTGAAGACTGCTCGGGAGGAGAATTCTCATTTGGAGACGGAGTTGGGGGCTTTGAAGGCTGAGGTGGAGCAGCTTTCTTTTGAGGATCGGGCATCAGAGTTGAATGGCGTTGGGCTTGCTGAGTACATGGATTCACTGGAGTACATGACCAATCAATGTTTACTTGGTGAGGAGATCTGTGAGGAGGTCTGGACAAGAAAGGTAGAGCCCCAGATTGAAGACGTTTATGTGGTTACTCTAAGGCATGGAATGTCGAAGGTGCTTTAGATGGTGGCCAAGATACTTGAGTGTAATGTTTCTGGCCTTAACTTTGATGATCATTCCGAGGATGATGACTCAAGCTTTGAGTCTGATGTTAATGTTATACGCGAGTAGTTGGTTCATATTTGTCGAACCTTTGTACATTCGCGTTTTGTTGTTTTGTTTGTATCAGGTACCTTTGTACTCTATATTCCAGCACTTTGTAGCGACTTTGTATATTATTGGCGGCACTTTGGACGCCCTCTTTGCATCACATCTTTGATTGTAGGTTTTACTGGTGTGGAGTCCTGTTTCTATGTTGGTTTAGCTTATGGGGTGCTGGTACTGCTGCTTTGAGCGTGATTATGATCTCCTTATGTTTAAGGGCAGAACCTGGGCAGTGTTGTATTCTTATTCCGGGACGGAGAGCGAGTAATTCTGGCCAAGTAGTAAGAAGTCATAGTGGCAAAGTACACTACCAGCAGGCATGTGTTATGAGCATGCTACCTAGAGACAGGTGTTGTTAATGAGCATGCTACATGAGGGCAGGTGATGTGAGGGCACTGCCCGAAGACAAATGCTGTTAACAGGTGGACTAAACCAGGACGGGTGATGTGAGCGCACAACACAAGGATAAGTGCGGTTAATGAGCACGCTGCACGAGGGAAGGTGTTGTTAATGAGCTCGCTACATGAAGGAAGATGTTGTTAATCAGCGTGCAACATAAGGGCAGGTGTTGTGAGTGTGCTTCCCGAATACAGGTGTTGTTAATGAGCGTGCTGCATGAGGGCAGGTGTTGTGAGCGCGCTTCCCAAAGGCAGTGGCTGTTAATGAGCACTCTATAAGGGCAGGTGTTGTGAGCTCGTTGCTCGAATATAATTGTTGTTAATATAAGTGGGTGCCCTTTCTTTTAGGCCAGATATTTATGAAGTTCTGATGATGTGGATGATGCTCATCTTTTATTTACATAAAAGATGCAAACTTTAAAAATCATTAGTGTCACAGTCACGAGCCTGTTCACACGGTAATTTACATGAAGCATTTATAAAAAAAAGTTAATAAAATATTGTGGTGACATGGGTAGGGTTATGCTGATGGATCAGTAGCTTTTGCTAAATCTTACGGCGCCCTTAGAGGGGGGGGGGTGAATAAGGGCTTTATGAAATTTTAATTTTTAAATAAAAATATCAGAGTTAATTAATGAAGTTATGAAATATTTTATAGGAAATTATATTTTTATATCTAAACAAACATATTATACTACCGCTAGCGATATCACTGCCGCTCAGCGCTAGATACAGATATTGAATTCTAAGAGTGTATTATAAAAGGTAATTTACAATATATTTTACTTTAATGCTTTTGAAAGAGAAAATAATATTTAAAATATTTTATGACATGAAAATAAAATCAAGATAATAAAACAATAAATGACAAGATTTTATTTTATAAGAAATTGATTACCAAATATTTGATCTCTAATTCGCTAGAAATCGAGGCGAATATGACAAATCTCTTTTTGATGATTCACTGGTCTTTCTCCCAAGAACCGGCTGGGTATAGCCTATCTTACCCCAGATACGGACTCTAGCCTCCCCTAGATCTAACCTCGACCTAGTAGCTGCACACAAGGCGTCGAATTTCTCCTAAGCCACACAATGACCTAGACGCCACGCACAAGGCCGCGATTTCCTCCTAAGCCATATATGGACCTAGATGCCACACACAATGCGGCGATTTATCTACCGATTACAAAGATGAAAAGATAAGTTACAAAATAAAAATTCAAAATAAAAACTCCCTCAAAATGAAGCTCTGAAGATGACGTCAAATCCTTGCAAAGATTGTCTTAGATGTTGCGCACGAACCGTCTCTTCTTCGCTCTTGAATGTTCTTGGGAAAGTGGGAGTTTTCTGAAGGCTGGAGCTCTCTGGATGGAATGCACATGAAAAAATACTCTGGGTAATAAAAATTCTAGTCTCCATAGAAAATGAGCCAAATGTTTACTTTGGGGATATCGCTTGGCGATACTGGCTATCGCCTGACAGCGATATCATATCTGACTGCCACATGTCCCATGATTCGGAGGATTATGTAGGATGATTCTATCGTGGACCTATCACCCGACGATATCAGATATCGTCTGGCGATACCTTCTTAGTAGCTGGATCGTGTGGAACATGGCCTTTGTCACGCTAATGCAATTTTCACTATCACCTGGTGATAACTCCTTTTCACTTTTGCCATACAAACCTTTTCCAGATTGTAGATGACTTCATTCTCATTCCGGAATGGAGTGGCACGTTCTGTAACTCCCCCGGATTGAAAGTTATGCATGTTTGAAGTTTAGCACACAAAACTTGTCCTTTTGTTTTTTTCCTAAAGTGTACATACCCTTGGATCATGCCCATGACTGAGGACTTGTCTCCTCATTAAACCTGTACAACCTGCACACTATAAACACAGAAAAGAATAGATCAAATAAATCACGGTATTTGTTATTCTCAAATCAAGAGATGTGAAACGCACACTCCAATAATCTTCCCCTTTTGATAATAACAAATACCTCTATGAGAAATTAGTGAGTTTAAGAACAATTATGTTTATATGTAAGTGCGACAAAAGATACACATGGATAACAATTTTATAGCATGATATCTTTTAAAGTACGGGTGCATACTTTTCCTATATGAAGGCCCCCCTATATAAGTGTTCCCTATATATTTTACTCCCCCTAAATATCTTTTCCACTAGAATTCTCAGTTTATTCTCCCCCTTTTGTTATTAGCAAAAGTCAGTAGGGATCAGTATATAACTTTTAAGATTGATTAGGGATAACTTATAGGAAGAATAGTCATCATCGAGAAACAAATGAGGTATGCACCTCCTATATGATTACTCCACTTTCATGCTTCCTATGAATTTTTAATGTACTCCCCCTAAATAATTAGAATTATGCAATTCATTATCCTCTTTGGTAATATCAAAAGAGGGTATTAGGTGAGTGTATGCAATAAAAATTAATGTGCTCTATATTGGAGAAAAAATATAATATATAGCTTATTGAATACCACTTGTTAAAAATAAGCATGATGGAGCATAATATAGTAAGCAACATAGATGAAATGATAGAGTGAACATTTGTGTTTCAAGATACCACTTGTTGAAAAACAATATGAATTAGTGCAAGTAATAATCACATCGGAAAGTATAATAAGCATTCTTAAAAATAAACATCCTTTTTAGAAAAGAAGAGCATATAAAAGATAATCAGTTTTAAAAATGAAAAGTTGATGTTTGAGTTAAAGTTCCAAGAGATGTTATTTGATTGAGATGTAATTGCAAGCATGATTTGAAAATATCAAGAAAAGATACAAAGTTACAATGTAATAAAATTTGCATTTCAAGTAAACAAAAACATTAAAATGGTCATGCTTTGGTATCTAATGCATTTACTTAAGTTTGTAAAGAATTGTGCAGGTATGCATTAGGATCCAATTCTCATGAGTAGAAGTTTTGTATATGATAATAATGTGTGCAAAAGTAATTTGATAAAGTATACAAATCTATTAATCAAAACGAATGGCATATATAATGAAATAATACAACATTAAAATACATAAATAAAATTACGTCCATGATTTGTCAATACACATATATAAAAAGTACAACTACCAAGGTGCTTCGCACACACAATTCTCATTAATACTTACCATGGAGCGAAGTAGTGCTTGGAGGATCACATTTATTCTTTTTAACTTTGTTTTTATTTTAGCGATCCAGTGTACTAAGAGAAGTGGTGAATACTTTTGTTTGCTACAAGACACTTTACAGTCCTTTCCAAGGTGCTCAACCTCACAATACTCATTAAGACTTATCAGGAGGGTGAGTAGTGTTTGGTGGAGTTTTCCTTGTAATTTATTATATGCTTTTTATGCTTGTGACCAAGGACTCCGAATTCACTTGTTTCTCAAACAATATCATTTAAATTTTGTAAACCACTCTTCTCTAATGAATAAGTGCGTGAAAAATAAAGAATTGAAATAAACAATTCAATGTAGTGTAGGTAATCTATTTATGCGTTTAATTATTATGTTATTACACTACACAATCTTGCAAGTATAAGATTAAAACACATGTAGGTTATCAAAATAAGTGAGTGTGTAAAGTCATTATCAAACACAAAACATTACTCATACTTAGAGACATGCTAAACAATTATACACATGTTTTTCACAATCAATTTCATTGCACATAACAAGATAATATTCAAGGCATGATAAAATCAAAATAATGTTTTAAGAAACATGAAAACTAAATTAAATATTGTATTTAATCTTTAATTGATATAATTAATCATCTTTGACAATGACAATGAATAACAAGCAGTTTTTATAATTTTTGTTTTTAAAAAGTAAAATAAAAAATTAATATGCATGACATAAAAAATAATAGATTTTATAATATTGTTCATGCAGTGATAGTGATGTAATATGTCATAGATTAAAAATACCCTAACTATATGTCTACACCCTAGCCCCGTACTAAGTGACGGATGGACATGAGAAGTTGCCCACATGACGTAGGTTGGGGTGTTAATCTCATATGCATGCAAAAGATGACACTCAACCTAGCACTCTATCTCCCTAGTGCCTCACAAGGACCCACTGGAACCCTCCCGGGTTAAGGACGAGACATGACTTAGAGGTTAGGTCTCTAATGCACACAATCCTACGCTCTCGCTAATGTGAGACACAAACTATGGCTAAATAATCATGGATATACTAAGCATTTAATCCTAAGAATGATTTCATAAACTATGAGTTTATTTGATATTTAAAGTTATAGGAGATTTTAAACCACATAGTTATTATGAATTTAATTTTTAATATTTAAACTTTTAATTTATTTAAGCATGACAATAGGAAATAACTAGCATGGATAATAATATTCAATACGTGTGGATAATAATATTCATTATGTGATAATGTTCATTATGTAATAATATACGCATTTAATATTTTAGCTTAAGACCTCTTAATAACGCATTTAAATCCATTTTTTACAATAATTTCATTAAACTTGATAGTATCACATAAAAAATTCAGTACTCAATTTATAATGAAAACATAAGATAATAATAGGCAATGAATTTGATAAGTATGGATGCTAAAAAATAAGATAGATAAGTCACTTGAAATTTGAAAATAATATGACTTGTTATTCAATTTCATTCAATTTTATTTATTAGAGAATTTAGGCTTAATATGTAAAAGTCATATATCAAAATATATAAAGTGACAAAAATACGTGTTGGCTCAAAAACAAAAACAAAATTCACAAAGAAAAAAATATTCATTTTAGCATATTGTGACGTAAATTTTTATGTATTTCATATTAGATTGATTTCTACTTCACACAAGTAATTGTACACTAATGAATTAGAGATTTAGGTATCCAAAGTGAACTGAGTGTGATGGTTCTTTTGTGTACCCAAATATAGTGCATTGGATTATGGAGAGAAAGTGATGAATGGACCATTTCAAGTGGAGTTAATTTTCAATTTTAATTTTGGGCCTCCATTCATACTTTGGTTGAATATGTTTCAAATTTCCATAGCCATGAAAATGATGCCAATAATTATAGTGATTTTTAAAAGTATTATTAATAGAAAATTTATGAACATTTAATTTAGAGTTGAGAGAAAATTGATTTTGTGAAACATAATGATAGTTGTTTGAAAAATAATGAATTAAAGATTTATGAGTTTTGAAATTATTTTTCAAATTATAATCGAGTTGCTTTTCATTTTCACTCTTCCTTTTATACATACTTTTATTTAAAATACTAATAGAAGTCTTACATAATTTTGAAGATAAACTAGAAATAAAGGATTTTTTGTTACTTGAAAATTGTTTCATAAATAATTTTAATGATTCTAGTTTATACATTATAGCATTGTTTTCTTTTATCAATTTTTCATTATGCTCTTTTAAAATCAACAGCTCTTTTTTAAATTCATTGAATCTTTCTTTAAGATCATTGTAATCATAACAAGGTGTAGAACTTTCAACTATAGAGCCTGAAAGAGAATTTGATACATCAATATGTGATTCTACTTTAGCGTTTGCTTTTAAACTTATATTTTCTAAACATAATTTTGAATTAACAAATTTCAATTTCTTAACTCTATGTTTAGCAATTTCAAGCATGTGATATGTAGAAATATAATTTGAAAAAAAAAGAGAAGAATTAGATTTTCTTACAACACTTTTGGATGAGACATGATTTGAACATATAGTTCCTTTGACATCTTCATCGTCCTCTTCCATAAATGAATTTTCATCTTCTCTTTTGCATGATGTGTTCACTTCTTCCAATCCATTTGATGTGCACTCCATGGATTCATCAAAGGAGGAGCATTCTTGAATACTTATGCAAGCATTCATATTCTCCATTTCTTGTACTTGTTTTGTTCCTGAGGATGAATAATCATAAGTTTCTTCAAAAAATTTCCAAACATCATAACTAGTAGGAAACATATATATTTGTTTAAAAATATTTTGGTTTAGTGTGCAAAATAAACTATTTAAGGATTTAGTATTTAAAACTAATTAGTTTTAATTTAATATACTTGGGGATTTTTTAATAGTAATATTCCAAACTTTTTCATCAAAAGATTTAAGTAAAATTTTCATTAAAATTTTCCATCCTTTATAGTTTACACCCATAAATAATGGTGGTGCTAAAGATTTTTCATTTAATAAAATTTTATCCCCTCTAGTGGTTATGAGATCATGAAGCGTCATTATTCCCAGTTGTGAAGCCATTTTGGAATAACCTGCATCTGATACCAATTATTGGATCTTACGACACCCTTAGAGGGGGGGGTGAATAAGGGCTTTATGGAATTTTAATTCTTAAATAAAAATATCATAGTTAATTAATGAAGTTATGAAATATTTTATAGGAAATTATATTTTTATATCTATACAAACATATTATATTAAAGATTACTTTTTAGAAAATTGCAAAATTCAATATTATTATACCACCGTTAGTGATATCACTATTGCTCAACACTAGATACAAATATTGAATTCTAAGAGTGTATTCTAAAAGGTAATTTACAATATATTTTACTTTAATGCTTTTGAAAGAGAAAATAATATTTAAAATATTTTATGACATGGAAATAAAATAAAGATAATGAACCAATAAATGACAATATTTTATTATATAAGAAATTAATTATAGAATATTTGATCTCTATATCGCTAGAAATCGAGGCGAATATGACAAATCTCTTTTTGATAATTCACCGGTCTTTCTCCTAAGGACCGACTAGCTATAGCCTATCTTACCCCAGATACGAACTCTAGCCTCCCCTAGATCTAACCTCGACCTAGTCGCTGCACACAAGACGGCGAATTTCTCCCAAGCCACACAAGGACCTAGACACCACGCACAAGGTAGTGATTTCCTCATAAGCCATACATGGACCTAGACGCCACGCACATGGCGACGATTTCTCTACCGATTACAAAGATGAAAAAATAAGTTACAAAATAGAAATTCAGAATAAAAACTCCCTCAAAATGAAGTCCTGAAGATGATGTCGAATCCTTACAAAGATTGTCTTAAATGCTACGCACGAACTATCTCTTCTTCGCTCTTGAACGTTCTTGGGAAAGTGGGAGTTTTCTGAAGGCTGGAGCTCTCTGGATGGAATGCATAGGAAAAAATACTCCAGGTAATGAAAATTATTATCTCTATAGAAAATGAGCCAAATTTATACTTTGGCAATATCGTTGGGCGACACTGGCTCTCGCCTAACAGCGATATTATATCTGGCTGCCACGTGTCCCATGATTTTGAGAATTCTACGGGATGATTCGATCATGGATCTATCGCCCGACGATATCGAATATCACGTGGCGATATCGGATATCGCCTGATGATACCTTCTTGGTAGCTGGATCATGTGGCATGTGGCCTTCATCACACTGACGTCATTTTTGCTATCGCCTAGCGATAGTGGCTATCACCTAGTGATATCCCCTTTTCATGTTTGTCATATGAACCTTTTCCAGATTGTTGATGACTTTGTTCTCATTCCGGAATGGGGTGGCACGTTCCGTAACTCCTTCCGGATTGAAATTTATGCCTGTTTGAAGTTTAGCACACAAAACTCATCCTTTTATTTTTTTTCTAAAGTGCACATACCCTTGGATCATTCCCATGACTGAGGACCTGTCCCCTCATTCAACATGTACAACATGTACACTATAAATACACAAAATAGTAGATCAAATACATCATGATATTTGTTATTCTCATACCAAGAGATGCAAAACGCATGCTCCAACAGCTTTCTCTTGGGTTGATTGCCTTACGAGTGCCCTTCATGTCCTTCATGGAGAGCATATAGTTGATCTCATGCTGGTTGATTCAGTGCTCTCCCCTATAAGAATCTTTCTGTCAGCCCTTGTCTGACTAGACACTCGATCTCCTCCTTCATCTTGGAGCAATTTTTTGTGTTGTGTCCTTATCCACGTGGTGGAACACATAGTACTTTGACCAGTCCCATGCATCTTTTGCGAGTGGTCTGGGTTTGCAGAGTATCTCCTTGTCATGAATTGCGTTGAGTATGTTTGTTCTTGAGGTATTGAGGGGTGTGTATTTTTGATGTTGTCTTGGTCGCGGATTGTCACGACGCTCACTGCTCTTTCTAATGTTTGATGAGGCTTTTTTCTCTCTCCTTATTTTTGGGTCTCTATCAAATTGTTGCTGATATATCTCGATCGCTTTGTCAGCGATGATTTGTGCTCCATCTATTCGTAACAACTCAGAGTAGCTCGGTACTATTTCTCTCATTAATGTTTAGTACAAGCTTCCTGGGTGGAGTCCTCCTAAGAAGAAGCCTCGCAAGAGTTATAGTCAACTCCTAGGATTTGTCGTGCCTTAGTTGTGAAACAACAAAAGATTTATTTAAGGGTTTACCCTTCACTTTGCTGGATCCCAGAAAGGTGAGAGGTGTCCCGTACAACCCCCCAGTTTTCAACAAACTGGTCGACAAAGAGTTGAGACAAACTTGCAAAGTTATCGATCTCTCCTTCCTTCAGGGTGCAGAACCAGGTTCGGGTTTGTACTTTCAAAGTTGTTGGGAATTTTTGACACAATAACTGATCAGAGGCATTGTTGAGCTTCATGATGTTGGAGAAATGGTGAACCTACTCTGATGGGTCATATGTTCCTTTGATTGCCTCAATTTTTGGGAGCTTGAAACTGTGCGGGATTGGGTGTACCAGAACTTTGAGTGTTAGTGGGGACCCAGTCCTGACTAGGAAGCATAGATACATGACATGTTAGCCAACCTAGCCGTACACTTCAGCTATCTGTTCTCTAATCTTTTCTCTGATTGGTCTTTTTGCAATATTTTTTGGGGCACCCATCTATTGGTGTTGTTGCTGCTGACTGGCTTCAGCATCTCTAAGTAAATGGGTGAGGTTTGAAGTGCTTGCTTCTTCTGAATATTCCAGTGTATTATCTTGATGGTTCTCTATGGTGGGAACTAGAGGTGAAGGTGGATGATTGAGTGGTGCGGCTGACATGATGGGTGCATGAGCTGCCCCAAGAATATTTGAGGAGTGTGAGCACTTCAGCTTGCATCTTCTCCATGTGGGTGACTCGTCCGTCAAATGCATTGTCCGGCGCGGTAGTGGCCTCCTCCTGCCATGGTGCGTTGATAATAGAATATGAAAGAACAGTATTGCAAAGCCCATGTAGGGTAGACCCCTGGGTTATGCAAGTGCTCCTCCTTGCCATCAATATTAGTCACGAGCATCATTGTGCAGAGAATACTATCTACATGATCTTCTTTAAGCTTTGGGGAACCTGTTTCCTAAAAATGATGCAAAATTATTACGGCCAACTCAACCTTCCTGGTAGACCACACTAAACTAGGGGTCTGTTTGGCAGAGCGGCACAGCAGCGGCATGCATCCGATTTCCATGCCGCTCTGCCAAACAAAAAAAACACACTGGCGGTGGCAGCCTTGCCACCGCCATTTCCTGCCGCGAGTGGGCACCCCGGCAGGGGCAGCGCTGTAGCCCTAAAAACAGGATAGGGCTGCAGCGCTGTTTAAAAAAAATTAAATATTATATAATATTAAGTATTATATAATATTAAATATTATATTATATAAAATATTAATTATAAAATATTTTATAATTAATAAAATACAAAGTATTAAATATATAGAAAATAAATATTATACAATATATATATATATATATATATATATATATATATATATATATATTTATAATTACATAATTAATATTTATATATATAAATTTATAATTACGAGTCGATCTCGAACTCATCTTGTCTTGTTCATGAACTCACGAGCCAGATCCTGAGCTTTTTATTTTTATATTTTTTATTAAAAAAGAAAGAATAAGAAAATACATGTGTCTTGAGTGAATCGAGCGCGCATACGTGCGTCTTGACGTCCGTTAGGAATTGTAGCGTCGAGCCGGACAAGATCAGGAAAACAATCTATTACTCGTCAGAACATATTTTGGGGAAACCTATCAATATTAATATATTTACTTTTATAATTAAATAAAATTAATGTCGAGCAAATTGTTTATTTATTTTTTAGATTTCGTAAATTCTACAGGTTGTTTAATTATTACTATCTCTATTTAATTCTGCACCACTGTTTCACACAGTACTGCAAATACAGTTTTCCAAACAGTTTCATAAATTTTTCCATCACTGTAAAACAGCTGATTCCTGCACCACTGTTTCTCACCACTGCTTCCTGCACCGCCACAGCTTAGCCAAACAGGCCCTAGGTCGTCTTAGACCATGGGGCAGTCGAGTGTGCACACAGTCTTATAACTTGTGGAGCAGAATACAAAGCAATTTTAATATGGAAAAACCCCTCAACTGGGTAAAAAATCATGTGACCGGTACGGTGCCAATCAAACTTCACTATTGGCAACATTTTCTAAATAATCAAGGGAATTGAGGGCAACAAGCCGCTCCCCGTTACAACTTGGAGGTGAGAGAGATTGCAGGTGCACTAGGGGGGTGATAAGCCGCCTCACACGAAGCACATTTTCTATCACTTTCTAGCGATGGCGGATATCATTGGATGTCACTCAGATGTTGATCATGATAGCGCAATAGCAAGGCGTGTAGAGATGCATTGGTGGAGACTTGTGGAATGCTACACACATAGAAGATTGCTTGAAGTGACTGGCTTGCAATCGTCTTCTTCCTCACATCATCGCAGACTTAGATGAATTTTTAGGTGGCTCAACGGGAGGAGGAAACTTGTAGGAGAATTTCTGCAAAACTCCGACCTGACGAAGAAGAAAGCTAAGAGGAGAGAAAGTTAGAAATGAGAGGGGTCCTGAGCCTTTTTATAGGCTCCAAGGGGGTGGTTACGGTAGTTGTGCGGCAATCTGCACAAGATAACCACCCAAATTACAAATGCAGACCATATTTTATATAGTTTTGAACAAGTATTTTTTATATAATATTTGTTATGCGCAGACCATAATTAAATAAATAATCTTTCCCACTAACCATGGTGGTTACGTAGGTGATTATGTGTGTAGTTACCCACGTATCGGATGTTGGTTATCGTGATGGGATGATCGGGCGGTGGAGAGGGCCTGTCATTGAAGGTTCACGGGCAACCGGCTGATTACCTCTAATAGAGGCGACACTGGCCGCACCCTGCAGGGCCGACACTGACCTCCCCCAGCGGAGGCACTACCGTCCGCTCCTGGCGGCGGCCTCCCCTTACGGAGTCAGCGTCGACATTTCTGAATGTGGGAGGCGGCGTCCTCCCCTTACGAGCCAACGACAACCACTTCTAATGGGGGCGGCAGAGGCCGCCCTTTGTGGGGCCGGCGTTGGACGCCCCCAATAAGGGAGGCGTCGGCCTCCCCTCATGGGAGCGGCGGAGGTCACTCTGAATGGGGGTGGCGGCGGTCGCCCCTAGCGGGGCCGACGTCGGTCACCCCTAACGAGGGCGGCATAGCTGCTCCTAATAGGGGTAGTAGTTGTTCGCCTAAACGGTGGCAGCCCTAGTCCCTCCTTGTAGGGGTGGTTCCAGGTGGTGACAGTGGCGTCTGGCCATTTCGGTCTGCACCGTCCCCGCGAGGGGAGGTTGGCGCCACCCTTGTTAGGGGAGATCGATGCGGTAGGCCGTCGCCGCCACCATTAGGAGCGATCGGAGCGGGGCCCGGTAGGGGTGGACATCGCCCCCGTTAGGAGCGGTGGTGCCTACCCCGCTAGGGGAGGCCGCCGCCCCCGTTTGGAGCGGTCAGCATCGGCCAAGCAAGGGGATGTCGCCGCTACACACGCTGGGAACGGCCTGCGCCGGCCCCGCAAGGGGCAGCCGGCAATGCCCGCACTGGGGACCCCCCCCCCCCCCCCACCCCCACCCACTAGAGGCGGTCAGCCGGTTTCCTGTGAACTTTCGATGTCGGGCCTTCTCCGCTATCCGATCATCTCGTCGGGATCACCGTCATCCGTTACATAGGAACCACCCACGTAACAAACATGGTTAGTGAGGAAAGTTATTTATTTAATTATGGTTTGCGCATAACAAATATTATATAAATTATATATGTTTGAAACTATATAAAATACAGTCTGCACTAAGTAAATTGGGCGGTTACGGTGTGCGGATAGCCGCATAATTATCGTAACCATCCCGTGGAGCCTATAAAAAGACCCCAAGACCCCTCTCATTTTTAACTTTATCTCCACCTACCTTTCTTCTTTCTCAAGACAAAGCTCTATCGAAATTCTCCTACGAGCCTCCTCCTCCTGTCAAGCCACCCAATAATTCGCTTAAGTCCATAACGACACAAGGAAGAAGACGTCTAATAGACCATTCCTATTGGCCTCCTACGTGTGCGGCTCCCTGCAAGCCCTCGGCAATGCATCTCCATGCATCCCACCGTAGTGTTTGACATCCTAACAATATTAAGGGTGTTTGTCCCCACTTGAAAGTGATAGAAACTAAGCTTCGTGTGAGGCGGTATATCGCCCACCGACCACACCTGCAATCTCTCATCTCAAAGATGTAACGAGGAGCGGCCTGCCACCCTCGATTTCACCAACAATCTATAAACTGCTGTCAATAGTGAAGTTTGACCGACACCCAACCAGTCACGTAATCTTTTACTCGGTTGTGGAGTTTTTCACATTAAAATCGTCTTGTGTACTTTTCTACTTATTCATTGACTGTGTGCGCGTTCGACCGCTCTATAGGCTTAAACGAGCGAGTTTAATCTGGTCTACTTAGAGCGTTGAGCTAGCCGCAACAAGAGGCTTGCCAAATATGTGACTAATATAGAATAGCGTGAGATGATTATAAAATTTTAGTTTTTGCTTTGGAAGCGCTAGCCAAATTGGAATTATATGACATTTTTTTGGGGATTGAACCTAGGCTCTATTTGAGGGGACTTATTTTCACAGTCAAGCGGTTACTCTCCCCTCCCCCCCCCCAAGGGGAGGACTAATTAGCTCAACTGGGGGTGGCCCTGTAGAGCTACCAGCTCCCGAGGCCATCCTCCTCGTGGGTAGGGGGTACCTAGGCAATGGATCAAGGGAGATGGGGTAGCTCTATGTTAGGAATTTTGTCGGGAGGCAGAGGGAGACGAATGGAGGAAGAGAGAAGCTCTGGGATTTCAAAATTTAGATAGAGAAGTGACGGGGATCAAATGGTTTTTCGGTTTCCATGAATTGGGATTGATGTCTTTAATTATAGGATTCTTATACGCAGAGCGAAATCGTCTATTTGCCAAATTGTACTTTTCGCAATTTTAACGAGAACAAAAAAAATATTATTCCTAGATCAATGCATAGAAATTAAAAAAACATTCATTTCACCAATTCCAAGTGATCTTAAAAAATATTTCGGTCCGTTCGGCTCCCTAGAATTGGAGTTGGGGCAACAGAATTCTAATTACAGTGTTCGGATGTTAGGAATTCCCTCGGAATTGAAATTGGTCCAATTCCATGGAATTCAAATTTGTACTATATGATCAATTTTAGGGGTAAAGACAGATATTTCATGGAATTCAGTTTTTTACTATGGTCGTCGTTGCCCAATCTCATCGTCATCGCCCGATCTCGCCGCTGTCGTCCGATCTCGTCGTCGCCCTCGGATCTCCCCGCAACCGCCCAATCTCACTGCCGCCTCCCAATCTCGTCACTGCTCAATGTTGCTTCCCGATACCGCTGCCACAGCCCGATCTCGTCGTCGCCACCGCCGCCGCCGCCCGATTTCGCCGCCGCCGCCACTCAATCTCGCCGCCGCCCGATCTCGCTGCCACCACATGATCTCGCCGCAGCCAACTGATCTCGCCACCACTTCCTGATCTCGTTACTGCCGCCCAATCTCGTCATCGACACTGCTTGATCTCGTCGTCGCCGCCTGATCACGCCCCCTATCTCATCGTCGTCGCCCGATCTCGCTATCGTCGACCGATCTCGTCGCTGTCACCCGATCTCATCATCACTGCCCGATCTCACCGTCATTGCCCGGCTATAATTAATTGTTGGTACACGAAGTTGATTTTTGTTACGCCCTCGAACAGAGCTCGGCTATTTGAGTGTCAATACACGTGAAGACGGAAGGAAACCAAAGGCGTCAATGGGGATGAACCAACCGGTTCAACCCCCTCTCCCTCTATTTGAAGACCGACAGTATGGTGGTCGAACCAGACCAGTTCATCCCCCATATGGGGAGGGGCCGGCCGCCCCCTCTCAACCCCGAGTATAAATACCCTGGGTGGCTCTCTTGGTGGGCAAGCAAGATTATTCCAAGGTATTTTCTCTTCTCTTCTACTCAACCCTAGTTGTCTAATTCTTCTCCTTTATATCACTCTCTCCCCCTTCCTCTTCCTAACATTTGATTTCAAAGGCTCTTTTCTCCACCATGGTGACTACTCGAATGCAAGAAGAAATCGGCCGCTTGGAAACCTTAAAGAAAAATCTGATGAGGTTGACGGATTCGGTGGCCGCCATTGATGAAAACGTGAAAACATCCATTCAAAGGCTAGAAGAACGGATCGACACCCGAATGAAGGAGATAATGGCATTGTTGGCACAAAATCTGAAGGATAAGGCCATGTCGAAAGATGATCCGAGAGGATCTTCTGCTCTACGGGCCGATCCGCACCAGAGCAGTGGAAACATGGGGCAGAGGACAACGGAAGCCTCGGCCAGGGAGAGGGATCAGGAGGTCGACTCGCAGTAGGGGGCAGATCGAACCTGGCAGCAAAATCGGCACCGGCGGGTTCAACGTAGGTGAGATCGGTGTAGGCAGGTTCGGCGCGGGCGGGTTCGTTGCAGGTGGAATTGACGCCGGCAAGTTTGGCACGGGAGGGTTCGGCTTAGGGGTGGACAGCGGCTTGGGCCCAGGCGGCGGGTTTGGTGCTAGAGGAGGTGGGTGGCCGATTCCCCCATATGGAGGGGGGAAGGCCTGCTGCCTACCCGCCCGGAAGGGGGTAGCCCGTGGGGTTCGGGGGAGGCATATAGTGGGTGGTCAAGGTGTTCTAGCGGTGGGGCCGTTTCGTCAAGGGTTTCCGGGCATGCCTTTTGAACCCGGGGAACCAATAGGGCTGGTGGAGTATGGACAGGAGGCGGGGTGGCATGGATAGGCCGGTCCGCGGCCGTACATGCCGTCAAAGTTGACGCGAATGAATTTTCCCAAGTTCAATGGGGATGACACCCTGGAGTGGTTGTAGAAGGCGGAACTATTTTTCAGCTATCAGGAGAATCCCGAGGGGCAGTGTGTGCAGTTAGCATCATTACACCTGGAGGATGATGCTTTCCAGTGGATGCAGTAGTTCCTGAGGGGCAAGGACTATGTGCCCTGGCCGACTTCGTGGATGGATTCACTGCTCGTTTTGGACCATTAGAGTACCAACACTTTGAGGCACTCCTATAGAAGCTGTGGCAGAAGGGTACAATGATGGAGTACCGAACAGAGTTCGAGAAGTTGGTTAACCGAGTATAGTGGTAAGAGAAGAAATTACTTAGTTGTTTTGTGTCTGGCCTCAAAAACTATTTGCAGGATGAGATCCAGTCCTACATGCCCCGCAGCTTAAACCATGAGATCAGTTTGGCTCGGATACAGGAGGAACGCTATAATAGGCAATGCTCCTGCAGCACAACACGTACTACTACCACCATAGCGATGGTGAGAAGGGAATCCCATGGTCCAAGCAAGCCGGTTGTAACTCGACTGACTTGGCCGGAGCTTCAGGTGCGGAAGGAAAAAAGGTTGTGTTTCAACTGTGATGAGAAGTTCGCTCCTGGGCACAAATGTCAAAAGTTCCAGGTGTTCATGCTACATGAGGGGGTCAAGGAGGAGGAGGGGGACATGGTTCTCGTGCCGTACTTGATAGAGGAGTCGGTGGTGACAGAGTTTGGAGTATCGATACAGGCTATGGAGGGCTGCAACGCCCCCTCATTATGCCTATGGCGGGTAAGGTCCTACGAGAACGTGTGACAATTCTGATAGATAGTGAGAGTACCCACAACTTCGTCCATCCCGAAGTGGTGTGCCGAGTGGGACATGTGATCGATCGAGGGGATTCCTTTCAGGTGATGGTGGACGATGGGAGCAAGTTGTAGTGTAAGGGGGTGATGAAGTAGGTGGAGCTCAACATACAAGGCTACACGGGTCATATGGATGTTTATCTTCTTCCCATCTGAGGTTCAGACATGGTTCTTGGGGTGCATTGGCTGCAACAACTACGACGAGTCACCTTTGATTGGGACGACATGACTATGGAGTTCTTACAACATAGGACGTAGTTTTGTATGAAGGGCCTAAAATCCTCTCCAGTGAAGAAGCTCTCTGTCTGAAGCGTACAACGTATTGGGGAAGAAGGCAACATGATGGCAGTGCTTTTGGGGGTGAAGTCGGTCGTCATCGGGCCATCTGAGGTACCCATCCAAATGCAGTATATCCTAGAACAGTATGCTGCCATTTTACAGGAGCCCCGCACTCTCCCACCGCCGCGCTTTTGGGATCATCAGATCGCCCTCAAGGCGGGGGTGGAGCCGACCAACATCTGTCCCTATCGATACCTAAACATGTAGAAGGCTGAGATCGAGCGCAGTGTTCACGAGATGTCAGATGTATGGATCATCTGCCCAAGTACGAGCTCATTTTTTACCTCGATCATCTTGGTCAAGAAGAAGGATGGTTCTGCGTAGACTACTGCGCGTTGAACAGTGTCACTATAAAGGACAAATTTCCTATTCCCTTGATTGAAGAGTTGTTGGACGAACTGTACGGAGCACATCAGTTCACCAAGCTGGACTTGCGGTCCGGTTACTATCAGATCCTTATGTGAGAGGGCGACATCTACAAAACAGCTTTTCAGACACACGACGTCCACTATGAGTTCCTGGTGATGGGCAATGGGCTGACCGGTGGGCCATCTACCTTTCCGGCCAACATGAACGAGATTTTTCGTCCGCTCCTTTGTTGTTTTGTGTTGATTTTCTTCAATGGCATTCTCATATACAGTCCCAGTTGGGAGGAGCACTTAACTCATGTTGAAGAAGTCTTCTCCATCCTCCGCCAGAACTAGCTCTACACCAAATGGTCCAAGTGCTCCTTCGGTCAGGAGGAGGTGGAATATTTGGGACATTTAGTCTCGGCTCAGGGCGTCAAGGCCGACCCCCGGAAGATTGAGAGTATGATGTCCTGGCCACGACCACAGACTGTACATGCACTACGGGGCTTCTTAGGCCTTACCAGATACTACCGTCACTTTGTGAAGGACTATGGTAAGATCGTCCGGCCTCTTACCCAGTTTCTGTAGAAGGACACCTTCCACTGGCAGGATCAGGCGGAGGAGGCCTTCCAAGAACTCAAGAAGACCATGATGACTACGCCGGTCTTGGCGCTTCCCCAATTTCACTAAGGAGTTTGTTGTGGAGACTGATGCTTATTGAGTGGGCCTTGGTGTTGTATTGATGCAGGAAGGGCGGCCCATAACCTTCTACAGCAAGGTGTTGGCTCCTCAGATGTTGGGGTTGTCCACCTACGAGAAGGAAATGTTGGCAATCATTCATGCAGTGGCCCTGTGGCAGCCATATTTGTTGGGAAGACATTTCAAGATCTGGACGGACCATCAGAGTCTAAAACATTTCTTGGAACAGCAAGTATCTTCTCCTCTCCAACAAAAGTGGGTGACCAAACTTCTAGGGTATGATTATGAGATCGTCTACCAACATGGGAAGGACAATCAGGTTGTTGATGCTTTGTCCCGCTTACCTGAGGGCGCCCTCGCTTAGATTACTACACCACTGCTTGACTCCATTGACGAGATACAAGATGATGTACAACATGATTCCGAGTTGCAACCTTTTGTGGAGGCTCTTTGATAGACACATGAGACAACTCTAGGCTACCATCTTTAGAATGACAGGTTGTTCTATCAGGGCCGCGTGGTCATTCCTTTGAATTCTGCCTGGAGGGCGGTTATGATGCATGAGTTCCAGTCCTCTCCAACGGGTGGTCATAACGGTGTTCTTTGCACTCTCCAGCGGGCACGAGCCAATGTTTTCTGGAAGGGGATGCGTTGTGAAATCAGTTTGTTTGTTCAGTAGTGCGAGACTTGCCAGAGCCAGAAGTATAAAACCACGTCCCCAGTCGACTTGCTCACACCCTTGGAGATTCCTCACCAGATTTGGGATACTGTTTCCATGGACTTCATTGATGGGCTGCCCAGGTCTCAGGGCAAGTCAGTCATCATGATGGTGGTCGATAAGTTGTCCAAGTGCGGGCATTTCATAGTACTGATCCATCCTTACACCGACGATTCTGTCGCCACACTTTTTTCCCGCGAGATTATCGGCCTTCATGGCATACCACGGGCGATCATCTCGGACCGTGACACGACGTTCGTCAGTAACTTTTGGAAGGAGCTCTTTCGCTTCCAAGGGACCTCTTTACGTTTTATCATAGCTCACCACCCCCAGACAGACGGGCAGACAAAGGTACTCAATCTAGGCGTGAAAACATACCTGCGTTGCTATGTTATAGACAAGTTGCGCACTTGAACGAGTTGGTTGCATTGGGCCGAGTACTGCTACAACAAGTCCTACCACACTGCTAGCAAGATGACTCTGTTCGAGGTCGTGTACTATCGTCCTCCTCCTTCTTTGAGCAGTTATGAGTCTAGCAGTACGGCGTTGCCCGCCATTGACCGTGCACTTCGTGATCGTGATCGCACACTCGTTGCTTTGCGCGAGATTCTCCTGATAGCACAGGACCATATGAAGGTGCAAGCTGACAAGCATTGGAAGGAGTGGGAGTTCCAGTTGGGGGATGAGGTCTTTCTCAAGCTCCGCCCCTACAAGCAGTTGTCTGTGGCCCAACGGTCAAACCAGAAGTTGGTACCTCGTTACTATGGCCCCTTTCGAATTATCTGGTGAGTGGGCCCTGTTGCTTACATGTTAGCGTTGCCCGAAGGATCGAGGATACATCCGACCTTTCATGTCTCCTTGTTGAAGCAAAAGATCGATGACTTTGTTCAACTTGGTCCTCTCCTGCCCGAGGCCACAAGCACGAGCGAGCTGCGACCGAAACCTCAGGAGATTCTGATGATCAAGTGGAAGCACTACAGCACTGAGTACCTTAAAGAATTGGTTTCAAGATATCCTAAACACCTAGAGGGGGGGTGAATAGTTTCAATTCTTTTTCCTTAAGGCAGATAATCTTTTGACTGTTAGATCACAGAATATTCAGCAATTAACACAGCACAGATTAAACAACACAACAATACAGAAGACACACAGTTTTATAGTGGTTCCCCAAGTGATGGGTACATCCACTTTACCCCTTCGTCTATCTAGTAGTGTACTAGATTCGGCCTAACTTCCTTCTTCCTTCTCAGATCCTCAGATCTTACAACTCAGAAACCTGAATGGTTCCTACAACTCAGACTTCAGCAAGTCCTACAGCTCAGATTCTTTCAAAGAATCCTACCTCAGAGTGAGTCCACACTCCTACAACTCAGGCAATTAAGCCCTACCTCAGCCTCTTCCACAAGGCCTACAACTCAGGCACTCAAGCCCTACCTCAGCCTTTTCCCAGGCCTACAACTCAAAGAACTTAATCTCCTACCTCAGGCACACAGCCCTACCCCATCCTTTATAAATTTAGGCTTACAACTTAGATCTGTAAAAGATCCTACAGAAAACAAAATTGATGATAAAAAGAATAGTTCCTTCACCGAGATAGAGAGAGAAAGGGTGACGGCTTCTTGATCAGTTCTTGATAGATCTAATCACTCTAGAATCAACCTGTACTTAGCTTCTTCAAAGCTTCTTGAATCTGAACAAAGTAAGGTTAATCTTCTTGAAGTTGGAGATGATTCTCAATCCAGCTTTTTCTAATCAGATGTGGTTCTAATTTCTTCTTGCAGACTGTTCAGGATCTGCCCTCTCTGGATGTCTTGTAGATTTCTGGATGAATACTTCTCTCCTTGTTGTTGGCTTTTTCTCTCCTTTTTTTCATCATGAATCTGATGATAGAACATGTCTTTATATAGGCTCCATCCGAGGTTACCGGCTGATCTGGTTCCCAACAGCTTTCTGACAGCTCTGACAGATACAACATCATTGTCAGTTATGATAGCTGTCAAGTCTCCGGAAACTTCATTATACTTTGACTTAGTAGCAAAGTGTCGAGACAATTCTTCAAAATGTGTCGACACAAATAGTTCATGTGTCGACACAATCCTTGGTGATGTCGACACAGCTTGCATAATATCGACACAGCACTTCTCTATCTTCTTGACATAGCTTCAGCAGAATGTGTCGACACAAGTCCTGTGTGTCGACACAATCACTTCTTGTCTTGACATAGTTGACTTCAACAAAAATTCTGGTGTGTGTGACAAAAGTCCTGTGTGTCGACACAGTTGTTGTTGACTGAGCTTTCTGTGTGTCGACACAGCTGTTGTTGACTGAGCTTTCTGTTTGTCGACACAAGTCATGTGTGTCGACACAGTCTTTGTTGACAGAATCTCTGTGTGTCGACACAAACTGGCTCCGGGTGTCGACACAGTCTTTGTCGACAGAATCTCTGTGTGTCTACACAAGTTCTGTGTGTCGATACAAACTGGCTCTTGGTGTCGACATAGCCTTTCCCATGTGTCGACACAATGCTTCTCAAGTGTTGACACTTGTACTTAGAAAATTTTCTTTCATTTCCTTAACCTGCACATGGAAACTCAACACCACATCAAATACACCTTGATGAATATCATTGAGTTAGGTGAGGCTTCTCCAAATCTTGTACACATATTCCAATATACCCAACAATCTCCCACTATTTGGAGAAGTCATAACCCTTAGTCAATGATATACATCACTTATAATAAAACAAAGATTATGATGTATAAAAGCATTATTCAGACAGGTTAATATATAAACAAAACCAGCATATCACAAAATATGATAACATATAGAGAAGATGAATCAATGTTTTGTTTTAACTACAAAAAGTTTCTGAATAACAGATTACATAGATTTTAAAACTAAAGATTACAAAGTTCTAAAATCTAGTTAATCTATTTTATGGCTGATCAGGCTCCTTGATTACAATGCCTTTGCCAGACTGAATACTTGCTTGTACACTAGCTTCAGTGTCTTTAGCTGGCTTATTTCCTTTAAGATCCTTCTTCTTGAGTTCTTCAGCCTTAACCTTTTGCCTTTCAAAATAATGATAAGGCTTTGGAAAGTATTTGCTTGGCTCCACAGCAGTAGCAAGTATCTTTCCAGCTTTGAGATCCCTTCTAAACTGAAATATGGCATCTTGTCTCTTCTGATACTTACTCCATTCTTGTTCTGAGTACCACTTGACCCTATCATGCATGTTGTCTTTAACTGCTTGCCAGGCAGTGAGAATTATATTCCTGGAAGTGGGACTCCATTTTTCAAAATCAGGTTTTAGTTCAGCCTGCTCTCTAAACCTTTTCTTAGAAAGTTGAGCTTCTTGCTCTCTTTTCAAGGCTGCTTCAGACATCTCAACTTTCTCAATAACCACATTCTGAACCTCCTATGGAGGACTGTACATTTGTTGAACAACAGCTTGAATTCCTTCAAAGTCAGCAGGTGGATAAATGATTTGAGCCACTTCCTGCTGAGTCCCTTCATTGTAAGCAGCTTGCATGCCTAACTCAGCTGTGTTGTCATCATCACACAGGGGTGGATATCCAAGAGTGGCTCTGATGGTATTAGTTATCCATTTAGCATGTTCAGAGCTTGCATTGACTAACACTCTCTCCCCCTTTATGACTTCTCTTTCAACATGGTCTCTTAGATCATCCTTTTGGAACCTTATCTGATTATCTAGATAATTGGTACCTTCCTTGTAGAATGCTCTGAACTTCAGCAGCTGATCATAAATTACCTTTTGAGAGTCTTGAATATCAGTGTTAATATCAGTCAAATTTGCTTTGAGAAGTTTATCAAACTCAGCCTTTTCTTTAACAATGTTTGCAGTTAAAGCAGTTGTTGTATTCTTAAGTTCTGTGACAATCACATTGTGGGATTCTGTTAGATTGTCATTCATTCTTATTTGATTTTCCAAAACATAGCCTTGTTTGACTGTGATATCATCTATCTGTGTTTTGGCTTCCACTTGTTGTTTGGCTAAATAAACTACAACATTACCTCCCTTATGGAAGCAATCTGTCATCTCATGTTTATGCTGATTTACCTCAAATCTAATAGATTTTATATCTTGAGCCAAAGAAAATTGGAGTTACTTATGGCTTTCATCTATATATTTCTCAAGAGCTGCTCTTTGCTCATCCATCTTAATTTGCAGTGCCACCAACAATGAGCTGAAGTCAACTGCTGGAGCTGGTGGTTGGGAGACAGTCTGCAAGGCTTTCTTATAGCCTAAGCTCTTCTTTTTGAGGACCATCAGTTTCTCTTCTTGGCCCTAGAGGTTGTTTCATCTTCTGAATTTTCTGAGGAACTTACTATGTCCATAGTGGCTTTTGGACTAGAGGGTAACTCCTTCTCAGTTTTTGGCTGCTCCCCCTCAGTCCTTGCATCTTGTATGTCAGGAAATAACTCTTCTAGAGTTACCTCTTGGTTTATTTGAACAGAAGGAATAGCTTGCCCTTTCTCAGTAGATTCACCTCCTTCAAAGTCAATAGTGTCTTCCATGGTAATGTCCTGATCTGGGACATGGTCTTGGATATTTTTATCAACGTCAGGTAGGAGCACATCCAATGCATCATTCACAATATCCACAACAGTTTGATTGATGTCTTGAACTACCTCAAGTATTGATTGAGTTGCTGCTTCACTATCTAATGCAGCTGTGTGGACAGGTGGCTATTGCTCAGGAGCTCCCCCTGAAGGTAATGCCTCTTGTGGAGCTGAAGCTGGAGAAAGCTCATTGGCTTCCCCTTGATGAGGCTCTTCTTGTACCTGATCCAGGTGGATGTTGCTTTCTGGAATCTGCTCCCCCTGCACCTGACCATCATCTATAGTATCTGAAGAAGGTGATTTTCTAGTAATCTCTGGTCTTTACTCATTTGAGCTGAAGACCACCTCTTCCTCTGAATCACTGGAAGAATCAGCTGTCTTGTGGGTTGGTTTCTTCTTTGGTTGTATCTGTTTTGTTTGTTTCTGTGGTGTATAAACATCCTTGGTCAGGACCCTTTCCCATCTGGATAGTATTCTCAAATCCATTCTTCTCATATGATTGATCTTAGATCCTGCAATCTGATTCATTACTTTAGGAATATTCTCATCCAGATATAGACTTAGAATTCTGCCTAGATTAGGTTTCTTTAAACTTTCTTTGATCTTTTCAAAGATCACAGCAGACTGGTTGGTTTTGACCTTGAAGATGACTCTGGTCATTAGATTGAACATGTAGGTAGATATCCTTTCATGTCCTCCTGCTTTGCACAGAATTACTTTTCCTATAATTTCAGAAAGAAATTTTCCATGAGAGTTCATTCCCTTTCTGAGCATAGAAGATCCAATCTTGGTGGTGGGATCCAGTCCACGCCATTGGAGAGCTTCTCTGGTCATGGAAGATACTATTTCATTGTCTTCTTGAACCCTTGGCAAGTGTAGTGTCTTCCTCAAACTCTTCAGGGTGAGTTTGACCTTGGTTCCTTGAATAGATGACTTAATTTTCAAGCCCGTCGAATCCAGTGTTGCTGCTGTGTAGAATTCAAGAACCTCCTTCTTCCAAATCTTGGTAGGTTCTGAGACCAAGTATTCTAAGCCATTTTCTGTGATTAGGGTAATCACAGCTTTGATGTCTCTAGATCCACTCGCAAAGGCATCACGAACTAGTTCACAGCCTTCGTTGATGTTGTCTTCCAGCTTTGGCGCCACGAGGGATGAGAGAGATAGAAGAAGAGAGATGAAGGTCTGTCGACACAAAGGATTAGGTCTCGAGAATGTTGAGAGCGAAGTCGACAGGGGTGTACTTCCACCTATTTATATGTTTCTAAATAAAGAAGGTCAAAGGCAGGTTGAATTAAACTTATTGTGTTGACACAGACTATTAAAGTCTCGACAGAGAATTACTATACTATGTGTCGACACCAATTGCGATGTGTCGACACAAATAATCTTAAGAGCTTACACTAAACTCAGCGTGTCGACACAGACGACTGTATGTGTCAACACTAACAATTAAGTGTCAGGATAGCTATGTGTCGGCATAAAATTCTGAGTGTCGACACAATCTTCTGGATGTGTCGACAGAATTTTTCTTATGTGTCGACACCATCTACTAAGTGTCGACACCTTTGTCTTTAAGTGTCGACACAAATTTACTTAGTCAAATTTGTCATTCTTATTTTATGTTCATCATGCCTAATTCAATTTTAAAATAATTGAATTTCATCCAGTAGTTTGGTGAACATGTCAGCAATTTGAAAATTTGCATTGACAAATTCTAAACTTATATCTTCCTTTTCAACATGATCTCTAAGGAAATGAAATCTTATTTCTATGTGCTTAGTTATGATATGTGAAACAGGATTTCTAGCAATAGAAATGGCACTAGTAGAATCACAAAATAATGGAGTTCTACTTACCTGGATTCCATAATCTTCAAGTTGATGTTGAATCCATAATAGCTGAGCACAGCAGCTGCCTGCAGCAACATATTCAGACTCAGCAGTGGAAATAGCCACACTTATCTGCTTTTTACTGCTCCAAGACACCAATCTTCCACCTAAAAACTGACATGTGCCAGTTGTACTTTTCCTGTCTTCTTTGCATCCTGCAAAGTCTGTATTTGAATACTCAGTTACTAGAAAATATCTATTCTTAGGGTACCAAACACCAAGATTTGGTGTTCCCTTAAGATATCTCAAAAATTTTTTGACTGCAGTATAATGAGACTCTTTAGGGTAGGCTTGATACCTAATACAGACACATGTAGCATACATGATGTCTGGTCTACTAGCAGTTAAGTATAAAAGGGAGCCAATTATCCCTCTATACAAAGAATCATCTACAGGTTTCCCTGCATCATCTTTGCCTATAGGCATACTTGACCCCATTGGAGTTCTCATGGTGGAGGCTGGCTCCATGCCATACTTCTTAATCAACTCCTTGGTGAACTTAGACTGAGATATGGACAATCCATTATCAGTCTGTCTAACTTGGAGTCCCAAGAAGAATTTCAGCTCCTCCATACTGCTCATCTCAAACTTCCCATGCATAGGTTTGACAAACTTTCTACAAAGGTTGTTTTCTGTAGATCCAAAGATAATGTCATCAATATATATCTGAACTAGGATCATCTTGTCTTTTGATTCCCTAAGGAATAGAGTTTTGTCTATTTTCCCCATTGAGAATTTGTTCTCAATGAGGAAAGTAGACAGGGTTTCATACCAAGCCCTAGGGGCTTATTTCAAACCATATAGTGCTTTCTTAAGCCTATAGACATACTTAGGATAGAGAGAATCTACAAAACCTGAGGACTGTTCAACATAGACTTCCTCTTTTAAGTCACCATTTAAAAATGCTGACTTGACATCCATCTGGAATACCTTGAACCCATGGTATATTGCATAGGCAAGGAATAACCTTATTGCTTCCAACCTTTCCACTGGAGCAAATGTCTGATCAAAGTCTATTCCATCTTCCTGCTTGTAGCATTTTGCTACCAGTCTTGCTTTGTTTTTGACTATGATGTCATTTTCATCTAGCTTGTTCCTGTAAATCCACGTAGTCCATATGACATTATGATCCTTTGGTTTAGGAACCAGCTCTCATACTTTACATCTTCTGAATTGATTCAGCTCCTCCTGCATTGCATCAATCCATTTTGGGTCTTTTATGGCTTCTTCAAACTTCTTGGGTTCCATTTGGGACAGGAAACTTGAGCAAAGAACTGTGTTCATGTTCCTGCTCCTTGTCTGGACTACATGTCTTGGATCACCAATAATTTGGTATGCTGGATAATCCTTTAGATGCCTTGTTACTGGAGGTAATCCATCTACACCTTGATTTTCTCCAATCTCTTCAACATGTTGTACTTCATTGTCCTCTCCATCAGTTTGAGGGTCTTGTACTCCCCCTGGACAACACCCATCAATTTCTTCATCTTGCCTTGCAGGTTGGTCTTCATTAATGGTTAGCTTGTCCATCTTTTTCTTCAAACCTATAGAGCTACAAGATACACTAGACTGCTCACAGTTGATTAGTTCAGTTTCATCATAGACTATATGAACAGATTCTTCTACAACTTGAGTAGTCAAGTTATAGACCCTATAAGCTCTACTGTTGTTGTTGTACCCAACAAATATCCCTTCTTGAGATTTGGCAGCAAACTTAGTTAAATAAGACTTGTCATTATTAAGTACATAACACTTGCTAACAAAGATCCTAAAATAGGATATGTTTGGTTTTTTGCCTTTCATAATCTTATAGGGTGTCTTTTTATGACTTTTAGTGATGGATGCTCTATTGAGAACATGACATGCAGTGTTTACTGCCTCAGCCCAGAAATATTCTGGGAGAGAAGTGTCACTTAGTAGTGTTCTACTAGCCTCAATAAGAGTCCTATTTTTTCTTTCAGCAATACCATTTTGCCGAAGAGTTCTAGGTGAGGAGAACTCATGATGAATCTCTAGTTCTTCACAAAATCTTGTCATGCATTCAGACTGAAATTCAGTCTCATGGTCACTTTTGATTTTGACCACTGAACTGTTAAGTTCATTCTGAATTTGCCTAACAAAATTGTGGAAGATAGTAGGGGTTTCAGATTTCTATCTCGGGAAGAAAACCCAAGTAAATCTAGAATAGTCATCCACAACTACAAGTGTATAGACTTTCCTACCTAGACTATGAACTGGTATAGGACCAAATAGATCCATATGCAGGAGGTACAAATACCTCACAGAATCTATGGTATCATGTCCATGAAAATAGGTCTTGGTCTGTTTGCCCTTTTGGCAAGCTGAACATACACCCTCTTTTATGCACTTGAACTAAGGACCATTCCTCACTAGCTCCATGCTATAGAGTTGGCCTATAGTCTTATAGTTAAGGTGAGCTAGCCTCTTGTGCAATTTGACACAATGAGATGCTTTCTCATCTGCAACTAAACATATAGGAGAGTTCTTATTCTCACAATCAAAACTGAGACAATAAACATTTCCTTTTTTATAACGTGACAAGATGACCTCTTGATCACTTGTCCTTCTAATCTGACACACATTCTTAATAAATGAAGTGTCATAACCAAGATCACTCAGCTAGCTTATGCTTATTAGGTTGTGTTTCAAACCTTTCAAATAAGCCACTTGGGTGATAGTAATTGAGCCATTGGAAATGTTACCAAACCCTTTGATGATCCCCTTTTCAGATCCACCAAAGATTATTTTGGGTCCATTCTCTATGGGAGAGTAGTCCTTCGGCATCCTTCTTATTCCAGTCATGTGCCTGGAACAACCACTGTCCAAGTACCATATTGGGGTATGGTCACTTGGACTCACCTGCATCAAATACAATTACTTAACCTTAGAACCCCAATAATTATTGGGTTCTAAGTTCAGATTAGACTGAGACTTGACTGATTTCCCTGCAGTCTTCCTAACAGGTAAGCTGACATTTTTCCTGACATTAGTGTTGTGCCAACAATCTATGGCATAGTGCCCAACCTTGCCACAGCACCAGCACTCATATCTATTATATCTTCTTCTAGATACAGTCTTAACAACCTTGATGTCATCTGTCCTTTTGTTTAGTGCTGGGGCTGGTTCATCAAATACCAATGATTTCTGAAGAACATGGTGTGTTTGTACATGGGCTGCCCTGTTGACATTTGCACCCTTGTCATTCAGAATACCAGCCTTACTGTGACCATGTGTAATGTCATGGTCAAACTTATTAGTAGACTGCACCACTTTTCTGAAGGAAATAGGGGGTTTGAAGGCTAGTGGTTGAACTGGGGCTTTGCCTTTTCTTTTGGAATTAGCTGCCCTAGTTCTTCCCTTGAAACCTAATCCTATCTTACCCTTTTGGTGAATGAAGTCATCAATCAAAGGTAAGACAGACTTTGGCTTTGAGAATTTAGCCACAAGTTCCTTTTCTCTTTGTAGTCTGACTTCCAGACCCTTGATCTGATCATTTTTGAATGTAATTGTTCCCATCTGAATAAAAGTTATATTTTTCAGCTTGGAAACCTCATTCAACTTCTGATCCAGCAATTTTTCTGAATCAGATGCATCCAACTTAAGAGCAGCAATTTCCTTAGCCTGGTTTTTGACAAGGTTTCTGCTTCTCTTAAGTGCATGCAACAGATCACCATACTCATCAATAAGTTGATGTACATCCCCTTTAGATTCTGAACCATCCACATCTCTTGATGCAGATGCTTCTGATTCTGATCTAGTATAATAATCAGAAACTGATGAAAGGTTGTTTACCTTACTAGGATCAGGCTGATCCTGCCACTGATCTTCTTCAGATATAGCCATCATCCCTTTGCACTAAAGATCAACCCCATTGATAGAATCCAGCATTTGCAAGAATTCTATCTCCTCTGAATCCTCTTCAGTTGTAAACAGTCAAATGAAGGCTTCAGCTTCAGTCTTAGCTTCAGAATCTGATGATGAGGAATCAGTCCAGCTTTTCTCCTTCTTTGCAGCAAAGGATCTCTCCTTCTTGCCCTTGTTTTGCAGTTTCTTCTTGTCATTTGATTCCTTTCTTTTGTCAGGACAGTCAGCAACTACATGTTCAGTCCTGTTGCAATAATAGCAAACAATCTTAGTAGAAGTTAATTTACTAGGTTTAGTGTCATACCTGTCCTTTCTTGAAGATTTCCTTTTCTGATAATAATCATCCTTGGACTGTGAGGAGGATGGCTTGGATCTCCACTATTTTTTCTTTAAGAATATTTGAAATTGCCTTGTGAAAGCAGGAAAGTCTTCATCAGAATTAAGGTTGTCTGATGTGTGATTGTCAGAATTTTTTGAGATGACTTCAACAACTTTCTTAGGAGGAGATGAAGACATCCTCCTATCCTTCTTTGTGGCTTGAACCTTGAAGGCAGCTGACTTCTCTCTATATTCAGACTTATTGCTTTTCTCCTCCTCCTTTCTAACAGTGAGCTGCATCTCATAGTATAATAGTTTTCCAAATAGAGTTGGTGGAGGAGTATCTGCAAGCCTGGCCACCTCTCTGATGGCACATATTTTAGTATCCCAGTCCTTGGTTAGAGATCTAAGAAACTTATCATTGAGCTCATATGTGCTAAAAACCATTCCATATGACATTAGCTCATTGACTATTCTGAAAAACTTCTTGTAGCACTCAGTTATGCTATCAGTTTTGGCTTGTCTAAAACTTTCATATTTCTGATTAAGCATAGACTTCATGTCCTCTCTCACTTCTTCTGATCCCTCCATGTTGACAATCAAGGTGTCACATCTCCTTGGAGGTTTTGTAGTGAATCAAGTTTTGGAATGTTGAGTCATTTATAGCACTAACTATTATGTTCTGTGCTCTCTTATCCATAGTAGCTAAGATGATCTCATCCTTTGTCATTTCAGAATAATCTTTTGGAGTTCTGAGATTTGCATCAAGAACTAAGATTTTTATAGGAATGAATGGCCCTTCTTTAACTGTAATATAGATTCTTGGGTCAGATGCTTCCATAAACAACCTGACTCTCTCTTTCCAAATACCAAAAATTTCTTTCCTACAGATAGGTAATTTCATGGATCCAAGTTTCTTGTGATTTTCTCCTGAACCCATTTTGTCTAAATGTTAACTGCCTTACAGATCAACTCAGACTATTAATTCTTTTCTTGAGTAACCTGGATTTGATACCACTTGAAAGAATTGGTTTCAAGATTTCCTAAACACCTAGAGGGGGGGTGAATAGGTTCAATTCTTTTTCCTTAAGGCAGATATTCTTTTGATTGTTAGATCACAGAATATTCAGCAATTAATACAGCACAAATTAAACAACACAGCAACACAGAAGACGCACCATTTTATAGTGGTTCCCTAAGTGATGGGTACATCCACTTTACCCCTTCGCCTATCTAGAAGTGTACTAGATTCGTCCTAACTTCCTTCTTCCTTCTCAGATCCTCAGATCTTACAACTCAGAACCCTGAATGGTTCCTACAACTCAGACTTCAGCAAGTCCTATAGCTTAGATTCTTTCAAAGAATCTTACCTCAGAGTGAGTCCACAATCCTACAACTCAAACAATTAAGCTCTACCTCAGCCTTTTCCCAGACCTACAACACAGAGAACTTAATCTCCTACCTCAGGCACACAGCCCTACCTCAGTCTTTATAAATTTAGGCTTACAACTCAGATCTATAAAAGATCCTACAGAAAACAAAATTGATGATAAAAAGAATAGTTCCTTCACCAAGATAGAGAGAGAAAGGGTGAAGGCTTCTTGATCAGTTCTAGATAGATCTGATCACTCTAGAATCAACATGTTCTTAGCTTCTTCAAAGCTTCTTGAATCTGAACAAAGTAAGGTTATTCTTCTTGAAGTTGGAGATGATCCTCAATCCAGCTTCTTCTAATCAGATATGGTTCTGATTTCTTCTTGCATACTGTTCAGGATCTGCCCTCTTTGGATGACTTGTCGATTTCTGGATGAAGACTTCTGTCCTTGTTGTTGGCTTTTTCTTTCCTTTTTTTTTCATCTTGTATCTGATGATAGAACATGTCTTTATATAGGCTCCATCCGAGGTTATCGACTGATCTGGTTCCCAACGGCCTTCTGACAGCTCTGACAGATACAACAGCATTGTTAGTTATGACAGCTATCAAGTCTCCAGAAACTTCATTATACTTTGACTTAGCAGCAAAGTGTCGAGACAATTCTTCAAAATGTGTCGACACAAATAGTTCATGTGTCGACACAATCCTTGGTGATGTCGACACAGCTTGCATAATGTCGACACAACACTTCTCTATCTTCTTGACATAGCTTCTGCAGAATGTGTCGACACAAGTCCTGTGTGTCGACACAATCACTTCTTGTCTTGACATAGTTGACTTCAACAAAAATTCTGTTGTGTGTCGACACAAGTCCTGTGTGTCGACACAGTTGTTGTTGACTGAGCTTTCTGGGTGTCGACATAGTTGTTGTTGACTGAGCTTTCTGTGTGTTGACACAAGTCCTGTGTGTCGATACAGTCTTTGTCGACAGAATCTCTGTGTGTCGACACAAGTTCTGTGTGTCGACATAAATTGGCTCCTGGTGTCGACAAAGTCTTTGTCGACAGAATCTCTGTGTGTCGACACAAACTGGCTCTTGGTGTCGACATAGCCTTTCCCATGTGTCGACACAATGCTTCTCAAGTGTCGACACTTGTACTTAGAAAATTTTCTTTCATTTTCTTAACCTGCACATGGAAACTCAACAGCACATCAAATACACCTTAATGAATATCATTGAGTTAGGTGAGGCTTCTCCAAATCTGGTACACATATTCCAATGTACTCAACAGTACCGTCCAGAGCTACTAGTCAAGTGGAAGAATATGACCGCGGTGCACAACGCATGGGTGGACTTGCCGGAGTTCCGTAGCTTTACCCAGATTACCACCTTGGGGACAAGCTGGTTCTTGATGGAGAAGAGAATGTTACGCCCCCGGACGTAGCCCGATTATTTGGGCGTCAATACACGCGAAGGTGGAAGGAAACCAAAGGCGACAATGAGGCTGAACCAACCTGTTCAGCCCCCTCTCCCTCTATTTGATGACCAGCGGTATGGGGGCCGAACTAGACCGGTTCAGCCCCCATATGGCCGGCCCCTCTCAACCCAGTGTATAAATATCCCGAGGTGGCTCTCTTGTTGGACAAGCAAGATTATTCCAAGATATTTTCTCTTCCCTTCTACTCAACCATAGTTCTCTAATTTTTCTTCTTTAGATCTCTCTCTCCCCCTTCCTCTTCCTAACAATTTTTCTGGTGTTGTGTTCCTTTTTTTGTCAACTTCTATATTTTCTTAGAGATTGTAAAAAATAATTCCCTCCACCACTTGGGTTTGTTGTAATAACTTTTGTCTCGAGTGACACAAGACTGCAACTTCAAATTGTCATGTCGCCCGATCATGCATGAGAAAAAAAACATATTTTAAACCAATTCCAATTCCAATTCTAGAAATTCATCCTGCAGTCGAACAACTGTATAGGAATTCAGACAAATTCCAATTCTCACAGTAATTGAAATTAGATTAATTCCAATTCTGCAATTCCAATTCCAGTGAGCCAAAAAGACCGTTAGATTTTTTTTATTTAATTAGTGAGCCTATGTGTTTACTTAGGCTCTGTTTGGGACAGCTTATGATGAAGAATAAGCCGCTAATTGAAAATTGATTCTTGCATAGAAATTTTATAAAATCAATGATGAATAAGTAGCTCAATGTTTGGATAGCTTGTTCATAAGTGCTTATCTAAAATTTCATTCATTCATGAGAGTCCGTTCGGTTGGACGCATCTTTTTTCGCCCGGACGAGATTTATTCGTGCGAGCGAGTTTTGTTTGCGAGGCCGCGATGGTTTTCGCCCGGTCGCATTTTTTTCACCCGCGCTCAATTTTTTCGGCCAAATGAGTTTTTCGCACGGGCGCAATTTTTTCACCCGGGTGAATTTTTTCGCCCGATCGCGGTTTTCTTCGTCCGGTCACGGTTTTTTTGCCCAAGCGGTTTTTTTTGCACGAACGTGTTTTTTTGCCCGGATGCGATTTTTTTTCACCCTGTCACATTTTTTTCTCTCGGGTGCGTTTTTTTCTCCCGGGCGCGTTTTTTTTCCCGGACGCGTTTTTTCTGTCGGGTGCTTATTTTTCACCCGGACGTGTATTTTTCGCCCGAGCGCTTTTTCTTCGCTCAGGCGAATTGTTTTTCGCTCGGACGCGTTTTTTTCGTCCGGACGCATTTTTTTCGCCCGGACGCAATTTTTTCGCCCCAGTGTTTTTTTTTTGAAAGGGCGCATTTTTTCTCTCGGACGTGATTTTTTCACCCCGACACCATTTTTTCTCCGCAACACAATTTTTTCTCCGCGGTGCAAAAAAAACGTGCCTGGGCAAAAAAATCGCTCCCCATTCTGCCCGGAAGGAAAAACCACATCCAGAAAAAAATCTCTTCTGGGAAAAAAATCGCGTTCGGGCGAAAAAATCGCTCCCGGTGTTAAAAAATCGCGGCTGTGTGAAAAACTCCCGCTCTGGCGAAAATAACGCACCCGGGCGAAAAAAATACGATGGGGGCGAAAAAATTGCACCGGGGAGAAAAAATCGCTCCAGGACGAAAAAATCACGGTCGGGCGAAAAAAAACTCGCCCGAGGCAAAAATATCGCACCCGATAGAAAAAGTGCTCCTGGGCAAAAAAACACGCTATGGCTAAAAAATTGCTTCTGGACGAAAAGATTGCGTCGGGGCGAAAAAAATCCCGACCGGTCAAAAAAATTGCGCACGGGCGAAAAAATCGCGCCCGGTCGAAAAAACCGCTCACTTGGTAAACAATTTCGCCCGGTCGAAAAATTCGCGTTTAGGTGAGAAATTCTCTCGCGGACAAGAAATTCGCTGCGGGGTGAAAAAATTATGTTCGGATTAAAATATAATCCCTTGTGAGAAGGTATATATTGGACCCACTAACTTATGAAAAAATAATTTATCATCAATTTTAAAATAATTGATTTTCTATAACCGCACAAATAAACAGTTACAAAATTGCATTTGTGTTTTAAATAGAGATTATTCATCAACATAAACTGTGTCAAACAAAACCTTACAAATTTACATAAAATACTAAATATTATATACGCTCAATTTTTTTAAATAAATAAGTTGATTGCAATAAAGGTTCTTTATAAGTTCCTGAGAAACTACATTTAGGTAAAAGTATAGCCTAAAATTTGAAAATGAGTACCTTTTATTTCTTAAATTATTGATTAGAAATTTATTTATAGATAAAGAGCATTTAATTCAAATAAATAATTGAATATTTAATAAGGGGATAAAAACGTTTACACAGCATATAATAATTCCGTTAATTATTATGCTGTAATGTATATGATTTATGGCAGAACAAGTCAAATATTTTTACGGGTATAAAGTATAACCGTTACTATTCAGAAAAATAATAAAATAAATGTGTTGATTCATTAAATGGCTGCATATATTGTATTAATTTAAATCTTGCGGGCTGGACTGTAACCTTTAACAATATAACTAAGCGTGGGCCTTTTTTTGTAGGCCCAGGCAGAGGTGAGCTCACCACTAGAAGGCGGCCTACTGGACTCGCCAGAATCCAAATCGGCTCAAATCCAGGAGTGGCCCGAAATTTGGTTGGTGAGATCCTCCCTAAAATGGGAGAGTTTTTTTTATTCTCATGACCCTGTCTCGCACTAGAAATAAGTAGGCACGGCATACGTACAATGCGCATTATGCGGGTTTTTTGTCCGTCGGATCCACGATCTGACCGCCAGCCAAGCCCAAAAAAAGAACAGAAAAAATGTCATGCGATTTGCTTTTCGGACGGCGGGCAGGCACTATCGGGACGATGTGCATCGTACGTGTAGCGCACAAAACACATTTCATCGCCTGCACCAAGGGAACATTGTCAGGGCGGCTCCATAAAACGACCACCTTATCTAGAGCTGTTACTTCAAATTGAAAACCGTAAACCGAACCGGAATCGCAAATAACCAGACCGAGCCGTTCGCAAATTATTCGGGTTCCGGTTTGAATTTTGGAACCGTGAACAACATTGGTACGAGTGTGGTTCTTACATTTTATAATCCAGACAGGAACCGGAACTGCAGCATACAAGTCTCAAGCGGTTTCAAGTTTTTTAGATCCGATCCAAACCAGACTGAAGTAGAACCGAAACACAACCCGTTTATTATTATTATTATATTGTTATTTTTTATATAATTATCTATAATATTTATACTTACTATCACCAGTAAAGCTGGTGCAGTTTGAACCCAATCCGTAATCGCACTAAAGGGGGTCGATTTTAGACCGAACAAAACTACACCGCATAAAAACTGTGTGTTATGATTTGACATTGGTGCGGTTTGAAGTCAATTTTTGCTGTGCACTTTTGATTTTTTATACAGTTATATAATATATTTTTAATTTTATTTAAATATTTTTATTGAAATATTTTATTTTAAAAATATAAAAGATATATAACAACTATTTATTAGTAATCATGAAAGACAACTAATTGTAGCCAATTATTATGGTTTACCATGCCGACGAGACGTGCGCAAGCCAATTAGATCTCGTGACAAGTCTACACATGTCGGAAGACGATGAATACTATCCCACCGACCGTGGAAAAAAACGTCGAGAAGTGCGCAATATAATTATTTTTATTTCGATGTTATTTTGAGTTTTACTATTTGCAGTCTGCTTTTATTTTATTCCGCCAACTTTAATTTTGGTTTTAGTTGAAACCTATTGGAACCGGACCGAATCACATGGAACCGGACCGAATAGTTAATGGTCTGTTTGGTTTTGGTTCTTGGTGAACCGTAATCGTAACCGTTGACATGACAGTTCCAAAAATTAAGCTGGAACCGGAATTAGGACCGGAACCAGTGAAACCAAATATGGTTTTGATTCTAATTTGAAAAACCCTTACCTTAGTGGTTCGGTTCATGATTTTAGTAGAATCAGAAACGAACCAGAACCGTGACAGCTCTAACCTTATCACTGGTGTAACGCCCCAAAATCGTGTCGCGGGGTTAAATGATGTTGGGGTGCGTTTAGGGGGCGTGGTCTGCAAATAGCTTTTCGGACTAGGGTTTTCTTTAAAATCTAAAATTTTCCCCCTCTCCTCTCATTTCTCCCCAACCGCCTTTCCCTCTCTCATGATCCCTCTCTCTCTCTCTCTCTCTCTCTCTCTCTCTCTCTCTCTCTCTCTCTCTCTCTCTCTCTCTCTCTTAGCTTCTCTCTCACGCACAACAAGCCCGCCTCCTACCCCGCTCCCGTCTCGCTGGAAGGAGCAGCCCGAGCGCCGCTCCTGTCGCCGCTGGAAGGAGTAGAGGCCGACCCACTCCTCTCCCTCCTTCTCAACCGTCGCAGCTGGAAAGGGGCTGAGCTCGGCTTTCCTTGTCCCGGCCATCGCCTGTAAGGGGGAACCCCTTTTCCCTCCTTGTCTCGGTCGCCGCCAACGAAGAGAAGACGAACCTAGCCGACCTTCCTCTCCTCTTGGCCGACCAAGAGGGGTTAGGTTTGGGCTTACGCTTGCAGGAGGAGGCAGTCCGGAGTTGTTGGTCGGGAGCAACTCAAGTTTGGCTAGGGATCACAGCGAAACGTTCGATTTGGAGCTCAGACCGGTGCGTGGAAACCAAGTCCATGACGACCAATCTATGGCTCTAAAACACACATCAAGGGTAACGATTTTTCTTCTTGGGCAGGTGAAGCCCTTAATTAACATATTTTCATGGAAGCCCCTCTCCACCGATGGGTGAGGAAGGGTGCTCTCCGACGGGTCGATGTTTGAATCCCTGTTATTAATTGCATTAGCACCCGGAAGCGCGAGTATGTTTTAGGCATGCTGTGTGAAGTCCATCTGTACATGTTGGTCAGGATTGGCGATGTTCTGGGGTTACCGGAGAAGACTCCATGAAATTTGTAAGTTTGGATTTTGGGTGTCTGCACGGGGCTGCAGTGAGTACTGGAGGTGTGCTCCAGGAAACACCCTAATGTTTGCACGATATCGTTGGATCGTCAGTATTAACTCCCGGGGAGTTTTGTTGTGTTTGTGCGAAGCCCGTCTCTCGGAGACCGTAGGGCTAGTGTGTGGAGTTGTGCTCCTTGAGTGCCAAACTCAGGTGGCAGCGAGTGCCGCCCTTGTTACATAACAGTTAGTTATGTAGGCGATAATATGGAAGAGGAGGTTTAACCTCATCATGCATGTTGGGTACGACGATTTGAGCAACGGGTGACTGAACTGTACCTGCACTATATGGTGTAGTTCGACTACCTAAGGAAACTGGTGCATTGCTATAGGCATAGGAGAGAGCTGAGGAACTTGTGTCACGGCTAGCGAATGCTCAATGTATTGCCATCCAGTACTGGACTGAGGATGGTGGTGGGACCCGGGGAAATCTGGTACACCGATAAGGTGCCCTGAGTGCACGAGACGTTGGGCCGGTTGCACCAACATTTGTGTTGTTTGGTGATTGAATGATACATTCTAACTTTATGTGATTATGCTAATCCGCTTGCAGGGAAGAAGTATGGCCACTCCCGAGAAAGGGGTGGGGTCGTTATAATTTGGTAAGCTCTTGAAAGTCCACCTAGTGTCAACTAGCTTCACCTGTGGGGGGGAATATGTGACGTGCAGCGTTTTTGCGGAATTAAAATTGTACCTGCACACGAAAATAAAACAGCACAGCAAATAGAGTACACAAGCTATTTATAGTGGTTCCCCGATTTGGGTACATCCACTTTCCCCCTTCGACCTATCTCCCAACAAGGGACGACTCGGTCTCTTCACCAACAGGATTGAAATCCAATCCTTGCACTATCGGAAGGAACCCTTCCACACGTAGGAGACAACACTCCCACAACACGGGTTGCACCCAACCCTTACAACTAGGAACCAACGTTCCTTTACAACAAAAATAAACTAGAATGTACAAGAAATACAAACTACTTTTGGAGACCAAGGTGTCCCTCTTCGTTCGATGACAATCGAAGAGTCCACAAGCCTAGATCTCTCTTGGAGAGAATCTCCCCGAAACCGGCGGCGGCAAGAGGGGCGGCGGCTTGGTTCTCGGGATCGGCGGCGACAACGGTGTGCTGTTACCGTACTTTGGAGATGCACTCTTCTTAGCAAAGCTAGCAAGGTCTTCCAACGGTCACACTAGGATCGATCATCTCGATCAATTCGGAAGGGGAAGGTTTTCCCGATCAACGAATCAAGAGACAAGGGATCTCTGGTTAGACGCGTGAGACGCTATGCTTGGCTAGGCTTCTGTCGCCGGGAGATCTGGAAGAATCTCGATCATAAGCGGCGACCAACTAGCACGAGCGGCGACGGCGGCGGCGGAGCAGTTTCGCGATTTAGGTCAAGGTCGGCTGCTCGGCTTCGTCTTTTTCTGTGTTTGTACTGTTCAAAAATACGCGTGTATTTATACACAAGTATACTCCTTAATGACCGTTGTGGGTCCCACCAGAAGAAACCCTAGTTCCGGTTCAAAACAGTGCCAGCGGCAGAGTCCGGTCCAGTGGTTTCCAGGAATTTGTCCAAGTCAGATTCGGGGAGAATCGAAGATGATTCTCGACGATTCGGCGAGAATCAGCCGGTGATTCTCGTCGATTCGGCGAATCACTTGATGATTCTCGCCGAATCACTTGATGATTCTCGCCGAATCACTTGATGATTCTCGCCGAATCACTTGATGATTCTCGACGATTATGACTTAGCGCCAGATTTGCACGCCTAAATGTAGCAGGAAAGAAACGGCGAGAATCAGCCAGTGATTCTCGTCGATTCGGTGATTCTCACCGAATCGGCGAGAATCACTTGGTGATTCTCGTCGATTCTCACTTAGACGATTTTTCGTCTTTCCGCCCAAAAGCTGCTCTTTGACCCATCCGTGCTCCTTGTCTGCTCTTGCATAATCACAGCCCTGTACTTGAAAGTAAGTACACTCCAATAGAGAGAGTACACGTAGGCCAACACACTGATCTGCTCAACGAGAGATTACGTCGTGCAGACCCGTGTATATTGACCTACTGCACCCTGACATTGGTGTGCACTTAGCGTGGAATAACTGCAAGCACAACTTGAAATATTTTGTCAAATACATTGTCTATTTACCTTAGCTTGTTCAGGGGCTTCTTCAAATCAGGTACGTTGTGGATACAATACTCAACAATCTCCCCCTATTTGAAGAAGCCTAAACCCTACAAGCTAAGGTGAATAAAGCGTATGAGAATGAAAATCATAACCTTGAAATTTAGTTGAGAGAGATATTCATTACCAATACCAATTTCTTGAGAGAAAACTTGGAGAGCAAACTTGGAGCCACCTTAGCCTTAGCCGAGAGGGTAATCTCCCCCTTTTCGGCTTCTTCAAATCTGGGTCTGTGGCATTTGACCCCTTGCTCCCCCTCAGTTCTTGCACCTGAGCTCACAATGGAGTTCTTGACAGAGGCTCCCCCTAGAGGCACGATCCTGGAGCTTCTGTAGTCTTCATTCCTCATAGTTTAGCATCCCCAATTCAGTTTTGAAAAGACTGAACTTGGCCTCGTCTAAGGGCTTTGTGAATATATCTGCAATCTGCTTGTCCGTGGGGACATAATAGAGAGATGTCCTTGTTCTCCACGTGCTCCCGAATGAAGTGGTAGCGCACTTCAATATGCTTCGTTCTGCTGTGCGATACCGGATTGTTGGCAATATCAATTGCACTGGAGGAATCGCAGTACATTGGTACTTCTGTGAACTGAAGGTCGTAGTCGGCTAACTGGTTCTTGATCCATAGGAGTTGTGCGCAACAGCTTTCTGCCGAGATGTACTCAGACTCTGCTGTGGAGGTAGCTACACAATTCTGCTTCTTGCTGTTCCATGAGATAAGCCTTCTTCCGAGGAATTGACACGTCCCGGAGGTACTTTTCTTGTCATCCCTGCTCCCTGCAAAATCAGCATCTAAAAAACCTATTAGCTCGACATCATTGTTTCTCGGGTACCACAAGCCAAGGTTGGGAGAACCTTTAAGGTATCGTAGAATTTGCTTTTCAGCGACATAGTGAGATTCCTTAGTGCTCACCTGATATCTGGCACAGACACATGTGGAGAACATGATATCCGGTCTACTGGCAGTAAGGTAGAGTAGGGATCCAATGATGCTTCTGTATTTGGTTTCATCGAAAGGTTTACCTTTCTCATCCTTATCCAGAGACATAGTGGATCCCATTGGAGTCCTCATAGAGGTTGCATTCTCCAAACCGAATTTCTTGAGGAGTTCATTTGTGAACTTCGTCTGAGAGATGAAGATTCCATCCTCAGACTGTTTCACTTGAAGTCCCAAGAAATACTTTAGCTCTCCCATACTGCTCATTTCAAACTTTCCTTGCATAAGTTTAGAAAACTTTTTGCAAAGATTATTGTCCGTTGAGCCGAATATAATGTCATCGACATAGATTTGCACCAGCAAAATCTTGCTTTTGACTTCCCTGAGAAACAATGTCTTATCTATTTTACCTTTAGAGAACTTGTTCTCAAGAAGAAAACTAGATAAAGTCTCATACCAAGCTCGTGGAGCTTGTTTTAACCCATATAAAGCTTTATTAAGAAAATATACATGATTGGGATAAGTAGGATTGACAAAACCTGGGGGTTGAGCGACGTATACTTCCTCTTTCAGGTTGTTATTCAAGAATGCTGATTTCACATCCATTTGATAGACTGTGAATCCTTTGTGCGAAGCATACGCCAGGAACAGTCTGATAGCCTCGAGCCTTGCCACTGGTGCAAAAGTCTGGTCGAAGTCAATCCCCTCCTCCTGTTTGTAACCCTGAGCCACCAGCCTGGCCTTGTTCTTTATGATGACACCATGTTCATCCAGTTTGTTTCTGAAGATCCACTTGGTGCCAATCACATTCTGCTTGTGTGGTCTGGGAACTAGCGTCCAAACGTTGCATCGTTCGAATTGATGTAGTTCATCTTGCATGGCCAAAATCCATGCCGCGTCTTTGTTCGCCTCGTCGAACTTCTTTGGCTCAACCTGTGACAGGAAGCTAAGATGCATAATCTCGTTAACAGTACCTCTTCGAGTTCTGACACCAGCACGAGGATCTCCAATGATCTGCTCTCCAGGGTGATCCCGCACGTGCCGGAGCTCTAGAAGTCTGGCATCTGGGGCTTCGACTACTTCTTGGGCTTCTCCTTCTTCTAAGAGATTTGTTTCATGTTGATCTCCAACATTCCCAATTGACATTGAGGTGGAAACTTTGACATACTTAGGAGTTTCATCTTTAGCGATCTCATCGAGACTCAGCTGTTCAAGTCGTGCACCTGCATCTTCAAGAATACCACTGGACGAATTGCAGTTAAGCAAACTTCCTTCATCAAATACAACATTAATTGATTCTTCTACCACTAGGGTTTTCTTATTGAAGACCCTATAAGCCCGACTATGGGAACTATAGCCCATGAATATGCCTTCGAAGCATTTTTTCCCCAAATTTAGTACGTGGGTACTTCCCATTATTCAGTACATAACATCTGCAACCAAAGATCCTTAAATAGGACATGGTTGGTTTCCTGCCTTTCAGTAGTTCATAGGGCGTCTTACGATGACTTTTGTTGATCAAAGCTCGGTTTTGTACGTGACAGGCCGTATTTACAGCCTCTGCCCAGAAGTATTCTAGGAGAGAAGCGTCTTTCAGCATTGTTGTGCAAGCTTCAATGAGAGTTCTATTTCTCCTCTCCGCGACTCCATTTTGCTGAGGAGTGCGCGGGGAGGAAAACTCATGAAAGATACCTTATTCTTCACAAAACTCTGTCATAGCACCAGATTCGAATTCTGTTCCATGGTCACTTCTGATTTTGACCACTGAGCAGTTAAATTCGTTCTGAACCTGCTTGACAAAACTAGTAAAGATGTCAAACGTATCTGACTTTCGTTTTAGGAAGAACACTCATGTAAACCGAGAATGATCATCAACTATCACTAGCGTATAGGACTTGCCCCCCAAGCTATGAACTTGCATTGGACCAAACAGGTCCATATGTAGAAGATAAAGACACCGGGAAGAGTCTTTGTCTACAATGCTCTTAAAGTTAGCCCGAGTCTGTTTGCCCATCTGGCATGCAGGACAGGGGCTATCCTTGATGCACTTGATAACGGGAGCATCCCTTACTAAGTTTTTAGAAAACAGCATACTAATTGTTTTGAAATTAATATGTGCCAATCTCTTGTGCCATTGTTCACAAAGAGATGCACTGTCTGTTGCCACTAGGCATACGGGGGTAGATGAATCTAAACTAAGAAAATTTAAGCAGAAGATATTTCTGCTCCTAATGCCTGTTAATACCGTCTCAGAGGAGGCACATGATATTATCAGGCATTTATCCTTGCAGAACTTAATGTCATAACTTTTATCACATAACTGACTTACACTGATCAGGTTATGGTTTAACCCTTCAACATAAGCCACGTCGGTGATAGAGATTATACCATTGGATATCATACCGTAACCTCTGGTGACTCCTCGATCTGAACCCCCAAAGATGAATTTGGGTCCATTCTCGACTGGAGTGTAATCACGCAGCAGGCTTCTTGTCCCAGTCATATGCCGGGAGCATCCACTGTCCAAGTACCATATTGGCGTTTTGGTGGCCTTTGGACATTTCTGCAAAATAAAATTAATTTCCCTTAGGAACCCAATCGAACTTGGGTCCTAGATTCTTGGTTAGCAGACTCCCCCTCGGGTGGTTAACCCTACGAGTAGTCGGCCTCGCATTGCTAACATAGGGAGTCTCGTCATACCTCGGATTAAACCAGCAATCCACAGCAAAGTGACCGACTTTGCCACAACACCAACAGTCAAATATGTTGTACCTCTTCCTAGACTCCTGCTTTACCTTGGGAACGGTGGGTACAGCCGGGGCTTTGGATCTGGAGATGGAGGCCTCATAGTGATTGCAGTCACATGACTTCTTCACCTTCTGTTCCTTTAGTATATGTAAGACCCCCCCCTTTTTTTTTCTTTTTCGACACCGGGGTCTTAGGCCCAGAACCGCCGTTTTGCGGTGACTCCTTCACGCCCTGAAGGGTCATCACCACAAAGCGCCGATTCTGCCGGCCAATTCGATCACAGAAAAGTAGCAGAATAACGAAGGAAACAGAAACTGCAGTCCACAGAGAATCACATGACATAATAAATATATCTCCACGAAGGGAGTGTCCACAGCAAATAACATCAGAGTAGCAAAAACGGGCTTATGCCCGGTACATCAATCCTCACTACAAGATCTCTCATGCAGAAACAAAAGTAGAAAACTGCTCAGGGTCGAGACTCACGGTCCCGGCTGCGTGAACTCCGGAGCTAGACTGCCCCACCTCCAAGCGCACCGGTCTCTGGGGCTGCTCCTCCATGCTGGTCTCCGCGATCCCCTAAATGATGCGGTTCGAAAACCGTTAGTCTAAAAGACTAAGTCCTATCATCCCCCACTCCTTCCCCCACGGCTCCTAGGCACCGAGCGGAGAGGAAGAAAGGGGAGGACTTGAAGGTGGAGAATATCAAAAGCAGATGGCAGCGGTCCCAATCTAGCAAGTTCTATAGCATATAAAGACAATAAGCTGTAATATGAAATGTAACATTCGCTTTTGTGAAAAACACATAAGCCAAGGGGTCTTTTGCAAGGTTCCCATCGTATAAAAAGTCCCATACCGATTTATACGTTGGGGTGTCAGCGGTCAAACAGCAGTAACTAAATATATCAAAATTAACCTTAATTTATAAACTTGCCCACACAAGCTTATAGACTAAGGGGTCGTGTAGCAGGTCCTAAAGTATAAGCGTCTCATTCCACTTATACTTTAGGTGTCAAGGTTTAAGGTAACGATTATGCTATGACATGCAAGTGGGTATGATGGACATGCAAGTGCAACACACACACCCGACTCTGTGCACACAGACCTTTAGTTCCCCCTTTCTGGAGCCGTAACCTCCCAGGATACCTCCGTAGTGGCAGACGGAAGCGGTGGGTTGGGCCTCGCCCACCTCTAAACCAGTAAAGCACTACCGGTCAGACCTATCGTATGCCTCAACGCTTGGTGCACGAAGCGGACTCCTGCGTACTCTTGCCGGCTGGCGCACCGGACTTCTGTTGGCGAAGTGCTAACCACACTTGCCGAGTCAACGTATTGGTGTCGGTGCATCGACCCTCCAATACCGAAGACCCACCACCTTAATTTCCTTTCCTTTTATGCACATGCAAATTAGCGTAATCAAGAACCGAGCCGAAGCTCCCCGGACCAACACGTCCGTCTCAAGCAATCGAGCCGAAGCTCCCCGGACTCAAGGTCCGCCTTTTAACCATCCGAGCCGAAGCTCCTATCCAACCTCTGGTGCCATCAGTGTTGTGGAATGTGCAGCCCTAATTACTAAGTTACTCTTTTCAGCTTGTTAAACAGTTTACGTTAACCCAGGACTGCCCCCGGTATTCCCTGTGAAGGGCTCTCAAGGGGCACTAGGAACTATGTTGGGATTACGCCCAGCGTTCCCTTTCGCAAGGTACTTATTTTATTATTGGTTGATTCCCTTACCCCTTTATTTTCTCATATTTCGATATACTAATCCTAGGGTATTTTTACTCCAACTCTCCTTGGGTAGGACGATCTTTCGTTGGACCCGATCGCCGATAACCCTAGACAGAACCATACCTTACTCACCCATCTTCCAAAGACGCACCTAGATCTATTTATCCTTCCAGCAGCCCAATCAAGACTCATCAAGTGTGCCCTAATTCATGTCCCAACTGATTTTCTGCAGTTTTACTAAACGCAGGCCACTTAAGCTATATGACCCGTAGAAAGGGAAGTATGTCATATGTTCATCCAATGCTCATGTAAAAATTATTAGAAGTTCATATGGGCATATGCAGACTGAATCCACAATTTCCTAATTTTTATGATTTAAATACTAATTTATTTATTTATTTTAAAAACCAAAAGTTCCAAGGTTGAACAGGAAGTACAAGATTTAAGCAATATAATGCTCCACTAAAATTATGATAAATGTAAGATGGGTAATCATCTAAAAATCCAGAAGTTTCAAATTTTTCCAGCAAGATTTTAGCCCTTAAATTGTATTTTCAATTTATTCCAAATAATTCATAAAAAAGGGATGTACAATGAAAATACTTCCAACAATTCAGAGAAAATTCCAGGATGATGGTAAGGGCCTATGGAACCTCTATGTAAACTTTCATAATTTTATTGAAAGAATTATTGCCCAAACTAATTAATTAACCTATTCTCAAAAATATGGCCTTGTAAAGAAAGTTCTGGAAACAGACCTCTAAAAATTATAAATAAATTCATACAAGTATCTTGGGGCCTAAATACATCAAAACCTAAGTGTCATGATTTTTAATCAGATATATCAACCATAATGAATTTTTCTTACCAAAGCCCATTTCTGAAATTAATGAAGGAAGTACCAAATAAATTAATTGTAAATTGTGATAAAATTCAGAGGTGATCAACTAGAACTATAATAACCTCTGACCAAGTTTTATCATGTTTTAAAGCACATAACATCCTTAATAAAATTAAACATCATTTTGGGCCTTTTGGTAATTAACAAATGAAGTACTACCAATTTTAATCAAAATTCCTCAAGTAAATTATCAGAGATCCAAAACACCCTAATCCCCTTACTACCCAAATTTGGTTAAGTTTCAAGGTGTTTAGCTAACCTAAACCTACACTACAAGTTTTAGGACCTAAGTTAGGGTTAGGGTTTTGTGGGCCCAACCTTTTTCACAATTTGCTAATATTTTTACCAGAGGGTTTTATATATCCTAGGAACCTCTTTGCAAAATTTGGAGTTCACCCAAGGTGTTTAGGACTCATACCCTTCACAAGCCCAAAAGGTCCCTCCTTGGGGTTTGTCCTAGGAACTTAGGGCAAATCTATTCCTCCCTACCCCATATTCCATGGAGAGGTGATAAGTGCTATAACAAACCAGTGGCCCAAATTTCAGCCTCTGTTGAGGTGATTTGGTCACTCAAAACCAAAAGTGCAACTTTTGACCAAAATGCCCTTTTTAAGGTATAGCTAGGGTTGGGTCAAAACCTATTCAAAACACATCCAACTTAAATGAAATTTTATACAGATACCTACAATGAACCCAGGGACCACTCACCAAAATTTGGGAGGGTTGGAGGTGTTTAGTGCACCTATTTAATTTATCTAATAATTATTAAATATTTACAAAAACTATAGAAATATTTTCTCCAAAAATTCCCATTTTTGGGCAGGCCCTAGGTATTTCTAAGATAGACGCTCTGCCAAAATTTCAGCTAATTTGGGCTAGGGGTGAAGAGTGGGCACTCAATTTAATGACTGCCTAGCCCTAAGGGTATGTCCCACCAAAATGGGTGCCCTGGTCAAACCAGAAGCCTAAATGGGTTCAAACCAATTTTAAAATAACGTAGACAGGAAGGGCTACAATTCATGTGTTGATCATTTTCCCATACAGAGCCTCTAACTATTTTTAAAAATTTAAAACATTAAATGCATAAAGTGTGACAGAAATGCATTATTTTGAATTAATTCCTATAGTTTGAAATCGGGCCCGCACGCATCTTGAAGCAAAAGGGACGGGATCCCTTCATCTTCTTCCTTGAGCCGACGGCCAGGATTCACCCCGCCTGGAGCCACTTCCAAGCGCCACTGCCGGCGATCCAGCCCCTTCCCCGGCCGACCACCGCCACCAACACCTCCGTTGAGGTGGTGGCTATCGTCAGGCGGCGGCTCCGCCGCCGGAGAGGTGTTTTCCGGCGGATAAAGCAAGAGATTTTCTTGCCGAAACCAGGAAAAATCCCGGATTGAATCGGGCTCAATTGAGCCCGAAACTCAAGCCTAATGATTCCTAGGATCTACCCGCGGGTTAAGGAGAGGAGGAGGACCTTCCTGGCGGCCTGGATGCGAGAGGAGCGGCGGGATGCCATTGACGACGGCGGCGGCGCTCGGCTTCTGCAACTGCACAGTGGAACGGCTCGTCTCCTCCAGGTAAACGCTCTAAAATGATCCCCTCGGCTCCCTGAAGGTGTTTAAATGGCAAATGGGGGAGAGGGGAGGCTGGTTCTTCAATGGCCATTAACACCATTAATGGTGTGGCTCGGGTTGTGTGGAGGGGGCTGAACCCACCCCTTGGTGGCCGGGAAACGGCTGGAATCAACTCCTCTCTCCTAGAGGAGTTGATTGCAACCATAATGGGTGGCTGTTAGTCTCCCTTGGCCGGCCTCTCACTTCCCCCTTCTTCTTCCTTGTTTTCTCTCTCCTCCATTATAAGGGAGAGGAGCTCCTTTCTCTCTCCTAGTCACCCCTGGTTGACTAGTCAGCCTAAATGCAGCCCACTAGATTATGATGGTCATGGGAATGGGTTTAGCCTAAGGGAGAAGTGGCTTGGGCTTGGGTTAGCCCCTTTTTGGGCTAAGTTTGACTTGACCCAAATGAGAGTTGACTTGGTCAATTTGACCATCTGAGTTGACCCCAATGGATCCTTGGTGACCCATTGGACTCCCTTAAGGTCTAGGAAGACTTGAGTAGGGTTGGTTGGGCATCTTGGGGTCACATGCCCCTTGGTAAGGGCACTTTGACCATTTTAGGGCTAGAGTTGACTTGGGTCAACATAACCATTTGGGTTGACCCCATTGGGTCCTTGGTGACCCATTGGCCTCCCCTAAGGTCTAGGAAGGGTTATGTAGGGTTACCCTGCACTTTGGAGGTCACATACCCTTAGTAAGGGTACTTTGACCAGATTAGGAGCTTGAGTTGACTTGGGTCAACCTGGCCTCTAGGGCTGACCCCAATGTGTCCTTAGTGACCCATTGACCTCACTTTAGGGTTAGGAGGGCATAGGTGGGGTCCTCTAGGCTAGGAGTAGGTCAGTTGACCCTAAGTAGGCTAGTTTCACCCATTTAGGGCTAGGGTTGACCTTGGTCAACTGGGCCTCTTGGGTTGACCCTAATGGGTCCTTTTTGCTCTAATGGGCCTCCAAGGTATTAGGGGTGTTGTGGTAGGGTCTTGGGGCCATGGTGAAGCCCCATTGTCATTCTAAACCATTGTTCAAAATTCTACTATTAGCAGACCATGGTGATCCTCACCTTGGCCTCCTATCTCTTGGCCCATTTCTGGCTTTCTAGGGTTTGTCATGACCTAGTCATGGCCAAAACCACTCTTAGGGGTCTAGTTGGAAATGGGATGTTACAAATCCCAATAAACAAAACAAAGATTTCGTCCTCGAAATCAAGGTTGAGCCTACGGGTCTTACTACCGAAGGAAAGAGTCTTGTAACATCCCATTATGATACTTTGTTTGTTAAATTAGATTCTACGGGAAAACTTAGATCTAAGACCCTTTCGCCCAATCGGCAAACCAAAATCCCAAAAACAAGGGTAAGCCCCCAATAAACAAAAGATAAGCCTCTATCTGTCTAGAGCAGCTCTTAGTATACTTAAAGCAGGAAAAATAAATTAACATCTTGAGGGATCTGAGAGGTATACCTGACTGAATAGCTCGGGGTATCTTTGTCGCATCAGGTCCTGTGGCTCCCAGGTATGCTCCTCCTGGCTGTGGTTCCTCCACAGGACCTTGACTAGTGGGACCTTCTTGCGTCGCAAGACCCGCACTCCTCGGTCGTCGATCCTCACAGGCTCCAAACGAACCGACCGGTCTGAAGCTACCGGCCCTTCGGTGGTCAAAATCTGCTGCTCCGGGCGTAGCAGAGCCCTCCTCAAGGAAGAAATGTGGAAGACATCGTGCAGCGCTTCCAGCTCTGGTGGTAACTCCAGCCGGTAGGCTAGGGGTCCGATCCGCTCCAGGATCCTATAAGGGCCCATGTACCTAGGGCTGAGCTTCTTCCTCCGACCACGCACCCGCGAGACTCCATGCATGGGCCGGATCTTCAGAAACACCCGGTCCCCCACCTAGAACTCCACCTGCCGATGCCGGGCGTCATAATACTTAGCCTGTCTACTCTGTGCCTCGAGCATCCTGTCCCTGATCAGCCTCACCTGTGCCTCGGTGTCTTCAACAAACTCTGACCCCAACACTTTCGGATCTTCGTTCTGCACCCAAGAAAGCGGGGTCCGGCATCTCCTCCCGTACAAGGCTTCGTAAGGCGCCATCCTGATGCTGGACTGGTGGCTGTTGTTATAGGAGAACTCGACAAGGGGTAAGAGTTTCTCCCACGGTTCCCCGCGGTCCAAGATGCATAGCCTTAAAAGGTCCTCCAGCGTCCGGTTGGTGCGTTCTGTCTGCCCGTCTGTCTGGGGGTGGAATGCAGTGCTGAAGGTCAACCGCGTGCCTAAGTAAGCTTGCACGGATCTCCACTCCCTGGAGGTGAACCGACCATCCCGATCCGACACTATCGTCCTGGGCACGCCATGATAACGAATGAATTGTTCCACAAACTTCCGCACCAGTACTCCTACAGAATCATCCTTCCTGATCGGTATAAATCGAGCCACCTTGGTCAACCGATCAACGATTACCCAAATCGAGTCATTCCCTGTCCGAGACCGGGGAAGCCCATGTATGAAGTCCATGGCTATGTCATCAAACTTCCACTCCGGCACCGGGAGTGGCTGCAATAGTCCTGCGGGGTTCCTGCACTCCGCCTTCACTAGCTGACATGCCTCACAATGGGTCACGAAGTGTGAGACATCCTTCTTCATGCCCGGCCAGTACATCGTCTTCTTCAAATCAGCCGTCATCTTTGTGATCCCCGGGTGTACAGAATACCGGCTGCTGTGCGCCTCCGTCATAATATCCTCCCAGATCTGGCCTCCCTCCGGTATATACACCCGTCCTCTAAAGCACACCAGGTCGTCCCTCAGTATGTAGTCTCCTGCAGTGCCTGCCTCCAGAGCTCGGAAGATGGGTTCCAACTTGGCATCCTGCCTCTGTCCCTCTCTGACCCGGTCTCTGATGTCATCGGTAACGCCTATCGCGGCCAAGTACTCCTCATAGAGCTCAGGATCATCAGACGATACCGGAGTAATGTGCATGTCCTCTAGTCTCTGCAGCAGCTCCATAGACATCAGCTGAGGCTCTGCTCCTGCTGTGGCAGCCCTCCTACTCAGTGCATCTGCTACCACGTTCGCCTTTCCCGGGTGGTAATGCATCTCATACTGATAGTCAGAAAGGAACTCCACCCACCGCCTCTGCCTGATGTTTAGTTCCTTCTGCGTGTCCACGTACTTAAGGTTCTTATGATCGGAGTATATGTCACAGTGGACTCCATAAAGGTAGTGCCGCCATATTTTTAGTGCGAATACAACTGCTCCCATCTCCAGGTCGTGCACTGGGTAGTTCTTCTCATGGGTCTTCAGCTGGCGGGAAGCATAAGCTATGACGTGTCCGTTCTGCATCAGTACTGCTCCCATCCCCTGATATGATGCGTCGGTGTAGACCTGAAATCCCTCCCTCCCCGAGGGGAGAGTAAGAATAGGAGCCGAGGTCAGCCGATCCTTCAGCTCCTGGAAAGCTGTCTGGCACTGCGGTGTCCACACGAACGGTACCTCCTTCTTCGTCAAGGATGTGAGCGGGAGGGCGATTCGAGAGAATCCCTCCACGAACTTCCGATAGTAACCGGCAAGTCCTAGAAAACTCCGTACATCAGTGGCTTTTTTCAGCTGCGGCCACTCCGAAATAGCTCGAATCTTTGCCGGATCCACTGCCAGCCCGGCTCCGCTGATAATGTGGCCTAAGAAAGCCACCTCCTTCAGCCAGAACTGACACTTACTGAACTTCATATAAAGGCGATGCTCCCGCAGTCTTTCCAAGGTCAGTGCCAGATGTCGTGTGTGCTCCTCCTCCGTCTTAGAATAGATAAGGATGTCGTCTATGAACACTATGACGAACACATCCAAATAGGCCTCGAAGACCCGGTTCATGAGGCTCATAAACGCCGACGGAGCATTCGTGAGCCCGAAGGGCATCACGATGAACTCATACAATCCATATCGGCTACTAAAGGCTGTCTTCGGAATATCCTCCTCCTGGATCCGCAGCTGGTAGTAGCCTGATCTCAAGTCCAGCTTCGAAAAATAATGGGCTCCCTCCAGCTGATCGAACAACTCGTCTATCCTGGGGAGCGGATAGGTATTTCGGACGGTCAGCCTGTTTAGTGCTCGATAGTCGATGCACAGGCGTAAAGTGTCGTCCTTCTTCTTCACGAATAGGACAGGAGCTCCCCATGATGAGGAGCTCGGCCTAACAAATCCTGCTTCCACCAGCTCCTGCAACTGTGTCCGAAACTCCGCCAACTCCTTTGGGGCCATCCGATAAGGGGCCTTGGATACCGGCTTAGCCCCTGGTACCAACTGAATCTGGAAGTCCTTCTCCCTATGCGGAGGTAGTCCTGACAGCTTATCCGGAAAAATATCGGCGTAGTCACGAACCACCGGAATGTTAGCAATCAGGTCCTTCTCCTCAGTCATCTCGAATAATACTTGATATATCTCGTCCCCTTGCATATGAGCCTTAACGGCCTGAATAGATGAAAGCAGGTGACGGGAGACCGGTGTAGTACCTTCGAACGTCGCATAAGTATCGCCGTGGCTCAGCACGACCCTCCTTGCCGGGCAATCAATCTGGGCATGGTTCCAGACAAGCCATGTCATGCCCAAGACGAGGTCGAAGTCCAGCATCCTCAGTATCGTTGCCGGGGCCTCGAGTGTCAACCCGTCTATGGTAACCTCCAGGAGGCACTTTTCTGTGGACTGGATCTCCATCCCATTGGGGAGGCGCACCCTCCTGGGTAGTCCCGTATAACATCGAATCTGATCCAGGTCCTTGACGAAATCCTCCGACACAAAGTTGTGCGATGCCCCCGTGTCGAACAGGGCATGGGCAGGTTTGGCGCACACCATCACCATTCCTAAATCAGTTTGAAAGAAACTCTGGTGTAAGGTTTTCTAACCTAGGTCGTTTAGTAGTTCTATTAACACTTAATATGAGTAATGAATGAATCCAAAATTAAGATTACTCTCATACCTGCAATAACCCTGTCCGGGTTCCGGGGCTGTGCTAAGTCCAAAGCGTAAATCTGCTCCCCATTCTGCCTGCGGTCGCCTCCCTGGTAACCACGTCCTCGGCCGCGTCCTCGGCCTCCGAAATGCTGGGCCGGTGGGCCACCCCGTGGTGCTGGAGGTGGTGCCCCCCTCATAGGGCAGTCTCTCCGGAGATGTCCCACCTGGTGACAATGGAAGCACTCTGGCGGGGGATACGCCATACCCCGGGGTCTCTGCATCTCCTGGATCCGGAGAGGTTGAGGGGCCAAAACCACCTGCTCTCTCGGCTCCTGCCTCAACTCCTGACGAGGCTGCTCCTCTGCCCTCCTTCCATCTGGTATGGTGCCTCGCCGCTGATCATTCCGGGCCCTCCGGCCCTGGTCCTCCGCTTGCCGTTTCCGGCCCCGAGTGGTGTGCCAGTCGGCCTCAATCCTCTTCGCCATCTCCAAAATTCGGGAGATGGGCCCGTCAGAGACAAAAAGCAAGGCCTCCCTCAACTCCTCTTTTAGGCCCTTATAAAATCTCTTGACGTAACCTGCTTCGTCCAGCTGATAGGAGCCCGCATATCGGGCCAAATGATCGAACTCTCGGTGGTACTCCACCACCGTCCTGGTGCCCTGCCTCAGCTGCAAGAACCGCTCCTCCAACTCGTCCCTGGCCGACTGAGGAACAAAGTGTTCCAGCAGCGTGGCCCTGAATTCTTCCCAAGTGATTTCTGCAATCTCCCTATCAGCAAAGGTCGTGTCCAACAGCGTCTTCCACCACCGCTTAGCATGTGACTCCAAGCAAGATACCACTAGGGCCACCCTCTCCTCCCAAGGGCATCGTATCCCAGTCAACATCTCGTACATAACATCCAGCCACTCCTCTGTCCGTACTGCCGACTCTGTCCCTAAGTATGATGGGGGAGAGAGTCCTCGGAAGGTGCTCATCCAGTTGGCCCCTGGGTTTGGCTGCTGGGCTGGAGCTTGCTGAGCCCGGAAAGCCTCAAGGATAGCTGTAAGGGTCTGCCCCATGTCTGACTGGAGGAAAGGTGTGGGGACCATGGGAGGTGGTGCAATGTCTGGAGTCTGCTGAGCTCCTCCTTGTGGGGTGGGCTGAGCTGGGGGCTGCAAAACGAACTACATTAGTAGGTAATCAACTCAATGCCTAATGATAGTGGACAATTTACATGTGATTCCCCCCATATGGGCACACCACTGCTTCCGCTGCTTAGTTTGTCCCCAAACTAAACCCGCGCGGGGGTGACCCAGGGTTGTGGACGGCTACTTTTCGATCGAGGTCTGCCTCTGATACCACTTGTAAGACCCCCCCCTTTTTTTTTTCTTTTTCGACACCGGGGTCTTAGGCCCAGAACCGCCGTTTTGCGGTGACTCCTTCACGCCCTGAAGGGTCATCACCACAAAGCGCCGATTCTGCCGGCCAATTCGATCACAGAAAAGTAGCAGAATAACGAAGGAAACAGAAACTGCAGTCCACAGAGAATCACATGACATAATAAATATAACTCCACGAAGGGAGTGTCCACAGCAAATAACATCAGAGTAGCAAAAACGGGCTTATGCCCGGTACATCAATCCTCACTACAAGATCTCTCATGCAGAAACAAAAGTAGAAAACTGCTCAGGGTCGAGACTCACGGTCCCGGCTGTGTGAACTCCGGAGCTAGACTGCCCCACCTCCAAGCGCACCGGTCTCTGGGGCTGCTCCTCCATGCTGGTCTTCGCGATCCCCTAAATGATGCGGTTCGAAAACCGTTAGTCTAAAAGACTAAGTCCTATCATCCCCCACTCCTTCCCCCACGGCTCCTAGGCACCGAGCGGAGAGGAAGAAAGGGGAGGACTTGAAGGTGGAGAATATCAAAAGCAGATGGCAGCGGTCCCAATCTAGTAAGTTCTATAGCATATAAAGACAATAAGCTGTAATATGAAATGTAACCTTCGCTTATGTGAAAAACACATAAGCCAAGGGGTCTTTTGCAAGATTCCCATCGTATAAAAAGTCCCATACCGATTTATACGTTGGGGTGTCAGCGGTCAAACAGCAGTAACTAAATATATCAAAATTAACCTTAATTTATAAACTTGCCCACACAAGCTTATAGACTAAGGGGTCGTGTAGCAGGTCCTAAAGTATAAGCGTCCAATTCCACTTATACTTTAGGTGTCAAGGTTTAAGGTAACGATTATGCTATGACATGCAAGTGGGTATGATGGACATGCAAGTGCAACACACACACCCGACTCTGTGCACACAGACCTTTAGTTCCCCCTTTCTGGAGCCGTAACCTCCCAGGATACCTCCGTAGTGGCAGACGGAAGCGGTGGGTTGGGCCTCGCCCACCTCTAAACCAGTAAAGCACTACCGGTCAGACCTATCGTACGCCTCAACGCTTGGTGCACGAAGCGGACTCCTGCGTACTCTTGCCGGCTGGCGCACCGGACTTCTGTTGGCGAAGTGCTAACCACACTTGCCGAGTCAACGTATTGGTGTCGGTGCATCGACCCTCCAATACCGAAGACCCACCACCTTAATTTCCTTTCCTTTTATGCACATGCAAATTAGCGTAATCAAGAACCGAGTCGAAGCTCCCCGGACCAACACGTCCGTCTCAAGCAATCGAGCCGAAGCTCCCCGGACTCAAGGTCCGCCTTTTAACCATCCGAGCCGAAGCTCCTATCCAACCTCTGGTGCCATCAGTGTTGTGGAATGTGCAACCCTAATTACTAAGTTACTCTTTTCAGCTTGTTAAACAGTTTACGTTAACCCAGGACTGCCCCCGGTATTCCCTGTGAAGGGCTCTCAAGGGGCACTAGGAACTATGTTGGGATTACGCCCAGCGTTCCCTTTCGCAAGGTACTTATTTTATTATTGGTTGATTCCCTTACCCCTTTATTTTCTCATATTTCGATATACTAATCCTAGGGTATTTTTACTCCAACTCTCCTTGGGTAGGACGATCTTTCGTTGGACCCGATCGCCGATAATCCTAGACAGAACCATACCTTACTCACCCATCTTCCAAAGACGCACCTAGATCTATTTATCCTTCCAGCAGCCCAATCAAGACTCATCAAGTGTGCCCTAATTCATGTCCCAACTGATTTTCTGCAGTTTTACTAAACGCAGGCCACTTAAGCTATATGACCCGTAGAAAGGGAAGTATGTCATATGTTCATCCAATGCTCATGTAAAAATTATTAGAAGTTCATATGGGCATATGCAGACTGAATCCACAATTTCCTAATTTTTATGATTTAAATACTAATTTATTTATTTATTTTAAAAACCAAAAGTTCCAAGGTTGAACAGGAAGTACAAGTTTAAGCAATATAATGCTCCACTAAAATTATGATAGATGTAAGATGGGTAATCATCTAAAAATCCAGAAGTTCCAAATTTTTCCAGCAAGATTTTAGCCCTTAAATTGTATTTTCAATTTATTCCAAATAATTCATAAAAAATGGATGTACAATGAAAATACTTCCAACAATTCAGAGAAAATTCCAGGATGATGGTAAGGGCCTATGGAACCTCTATGTAAACTTTCATAATTTTATTGAAAGAATTATTGCCCAAACTAATTAATTAACCTATTCTCAAAAATATGGCCTTGTAAAGAAAGTTCTGGAAACAGACCTCTAAAAATTATAAATAACTTCATACAAGTATCTTGGGGCCTAAATACCTCAAAACCTAAGTGTCATGATTTTTAATCAGATATATCAACCATAATAAATTTTTCTTACCAAAGCCCATTTCTGAAATTAATGAAGGAAGTACCAAATAAACTTAATTTTAAATTGTGATAAAATTCAGAGGTGATCAACTAGAACTATAATAACCTCTGACCAAGTTTCATCATGTTTTAAAGCACATAACATCCTTAATAAAATTAAACATCATTTTGGGCCTTTTGGTAATTAACAAATGAAGTACTACCAATTTTAATCAAAATTCCTCAAGTAAATTATCAGAGATCCAAAACACCCTAATCCCCTCACTACCCAAATTTGGTTAAGTTTCAATGTGTTTAGCTAACCTAAACCTACACTACAAGTTTTAGGACCTAAGTTAGGGTTAGGGTTTTGGGGGCCCAACCATTTTCACAATTTGCTAATATTTTTACCAGAGGGTTTTATATATCCTAGGAACCTCCTTGCAAAATTTGGAGTTCACCCAAGGTGTTTAGGACTCATACCCTTCACAAGCCCAAAAGGTCCCTCCTTGGGGTTTGTCCTAGGAACTTAGGGCAAATCTATTCCTCCCTACCCCATATTCCATGGGGAGGTGATAAGTGCTATAACAAACCAGTGGCCCAAATTTCAGCCTCTGTTGAGGTGATTTGGTCACTCAAAACCAAAAGTGCAACTTTTGACCAAAATGCCCTTTTTAAGGTATAGCTAGGGTTGGGTCAAAACCTATTCAAAACACATCCAACTTAAATGAAATTTTATACAGATACCTAAAATGAACCCAGGGACCACTCACCAAAATTTGGGAGGGTTTGGAGGTGTTTAGGGCACCTATTTAATTTATCAAATAATTATTAAATATTTACAAAAACTATAGAAATATTTTATCCAAAAATTCCCATTTTTGGGAAGGACCTAGGTATGTCTAATATAGACGCTCTGCCAACATTTCAGCTAATTTGGGCTAGGGGTGAAGAGTGGGCACTCAATTTAATGACTGCCTAGCCCTAAGGGTATGTCCCACCAAAATGGGTGCCCTGGTCAAACCAGAAGCCTAAATGGGTTCAAACCAATTTTAAAATAAAGTAGACAGGAAGGGCTACAATTCATGTGTTGATCATTTTCCCATACAGAGCCTCTAACTATTTTTAAAAATTTAAAACATTAAATGCCTAAAGTGTGACAGAAATGCATTATTTTGAATTAATTCCTATAGTTTGAAATCGGGCCCGCACGCATCTTGAAGCAAAAGGGACGGGATCCCTTCATCTTCTTCCTTGAGCCGACGGCCAGGATTCACCCCGCCTGGAGCCACTTCCAAGCGCCACTGCCGGCGATCCAGCCCCTTCCCCGGCCGGCCACCGCCACCAACACCTCCGTTGAGGTGGTGGCTATCGTCCGGCGGCGGCTCCGCCGCCGGAGAGGTGTTTTCCTGCGGATAAAGCAAGAGATTTTCTTGCCGAAAACAGGAAAAATCCCGGATTGAATCGGGCTCAATTGAGCCCGAAACTCAAGCCTAATGATTCCTAGGATCTACCCGCGGGTTAAGGAGAGGAGGAGGACCTTCCTGGCGGCCTGGATGCGAGAGGAGCGGCGGGATGCCATTGACGACGGCGGCGGCGCTCGGCTTCTGCAACTGCACAGTGGAACGGCTCGTCTCCTCCAGGTAAACGCTCTAAAATGATCCCATCGGCTCCCTGAAGGTGTTTAAATGGCAAATGGGGGAGAGGGGAGGCTGGTTCTTCAATGGCCATTAACACCATTAATGGTGTGGCTCGGGTTGTGTGGAGGGGGGCTGAACCCACCCCTTGGTGGCCGGGAAACGGCTGGAATCAACTCCTCTCTCCTAGAGGAGTTGATTGCAACCATAATGGGTGGCTGTTAGTCTCCCTTGGCCGGCCTCTCACTTCCCCCTTCTTCTTCCTTGTTTTCTCTCTCCTCCATTATAAGGGAGAGGAGCTCCTTTCTCTCTCCTAGTCACCCCTGGTTGACTAGTCAGCCTAAATGCAGCCCACTAGATTATGATGGTCATGGGAATGGGTTTAGCCTAAGGGAGAAGTGGCTTGGGCTTGGGTTAGCCCCTTTTTGGGCTAAGTTTGACTTGACCCAAATGAGAGTTGACTTGGTCAATTTGACCATCTGAGTTGACCCCAATGGATCCTTGGTGACCCATTGGACTCCCTTAAGGTCTAGGAAGACTTGAGTAGGGTTGGTTGGGCATCTTGGGGGTCACATGCCCCTTGGTAAGGGCACTTTGACCATTTTAGGGCTTGAGTTGACTTGGGTCAACATAACCATTTGGGTTGACCCCATTGGGTCCTTGGTGACCCATTGGGCTCCCCTAAGGTCTAGGAAGGGTTATGTATGGTTACCCTGCACTTTGGAGGTCACATACCCTTATTAAGGGTACTTTGACCAGATTAGGAGCTTGAGTTGACTTGGGTCAACCTGGCCTCTAGGGCTGACCCCAATGTGTCCTTAGTGACCCATTGACCTCACTTTAGGGTTAGGAGGGCATAGGTGGGGTCCTCTAGGCTAGGAGTAGGTCAGTTGACCCTAAGTAGGCTAGTTTGACCCATTTAGGGCTAGGGTTGACCTTGGTCAACTGGGCCTCTTGGGTTGACCCTAATGGGTCCTTTTTGCTCTAATGGGCCTCCAAGGTATTAGGGGTGTTGTGGTAGGGTCTTGGGGCCATGGTGAAGCCCCATTGTCATTCTAAACAATTGTTCAAAATTCTACTATTAGCAGACCATGGTGATCCTCACCTTGGCCTCCTATCTCTTGGCCCATTTCTGGCTTTCTAGGGTTTGTCATGACCTAGTCATGGCCAAAACCACTCTTAGGGGTCTAGTTGGAAATGGGATGTTAAAGTATAACAGGCTTGGCTCCTGGTGCCTGCTTTCCATTATGGCCGCTAGAGAATTGACCATAATTTCCCATGTGGATTTCCTCATAAGGTGCTTTGAAGACACTCTCATTGAAGTTGCGGGGAAAAGTCCAACCATCATATCGGCTCTTTGGCTTTGCAACCGAGGGCCGGAAATGATGACCAAAGGTTGATTCAAAGTCATGTTGGTTGCAAGGAAAGCTAGGCTTTCTGAACGCAACAGGACTGAGCGGAGCCTTTCCCTTTTCAGCAGCAGAGGCCTTCTTGGCAGCCTTATTCTTCCTCTGGTTCCTGTTTCTCCTGGATGAGGAACCAGATACCCCTACATGCCCCAAGCCAGCTCCTTTGGCCTGAGCAGAGAAGGTATCAACTACTGGAAGAACTGTTTTTGGCATACAGAAGCTCTTGACGATCTTCCTTTCTGCCGCAAGTTGTTCTTCCAACTTGTCGACTTCCTCCTGCTTAAGATCAAGGAGCTTAAGAGACTCTGAATGCTTTGAAGTCAGGTCAAGGTGCTCCTGTCGGAGAGAAATCAAACTGGTGATCTCTTCCCTTAGGGAAACACACTCACCCTTAAGGAATTTCACTTCCTTTTTCTCAGCCTTCAATCTCTTATGACACTCCTCGAAAGTGTTGAGCAGAAGCTCATACTTCTCGAGGAGCTCCGCTTCACGGGCCGAAAGGCTATCCTCAGGGTCATCATCCTGAGACTCAGGATCAGAGTCAGAGTCGGAGAGAGGGGTGTGAGCTTTTACCTTCCCAGTAAATGGGGGGCATTCTCCTTCTGAGTCGGAGCGACCCACCAGCCCGAAGTAGGCTTCCTCATCATCACTGGAGTCTGAGGAATCAGACTCACTCAGTGTCTTTGGCCTTTTGGCGATGTAGCTCCACTCTTTCTTCTTATCTCTCGGATGGCGCAGATCTTTGTGTCCCATTCCTTAGTGAGGGACTTAAGGAATTTGTCATTAAGTTCACCATCAGTGAACACTCTACCATATCCTTTGAGGGCATTGACAATCTTGAGGAAGTTCTCGAAGGTGACTCCGATTTCTTCCTTAGGCCCTTGTCTGAAGGCCTCATATTTCTGGTTCAGAAGGGATCTCCGATCATCCCTCACTTCATCAGTACCCTCCATTAGGATAATCAGGCAGTGCTAGATCTCCTTTGCTGTCCTGCAATTGCAGAAGTTCTGCATCATTGAGTCATTGACCGCGCTGACCAGAATGTTCTGCGCCTTCTTGTCAAGTCCCACCAGCACCATCTCGTCCTTGTCCATTTCAGAAATTTTCTTTGGCACTTTCTTGGTAGGATCTATGGTGGAGACCTTAGTGGGGACATAAGGTCCCTCCTCCACGATCATGAAGAGTCGAGGATCAACTGCTTCCATGTAGAACCTGATCCTTTCCTTCCAGATAGGAAAGTTGAGCCTGGTGCACACTGGGATCTTGTCTGTGAACTTGAGCTCGTCCATAGTAGATGTTTGTCTTCTTCTTGACACTAGTGGCAGGATTCAACTCAAGGTGTTAACCTTTTTGATGAGTAACCTCGCATTGATACCACTTGAAAGTCCACCTAGTGTCAACTAGCTTCACCTATGGGGGGGGGGGAATAGGTGACGTGCAGCGTTTTTGCGGAATTAAAATTGTACCTGCACATGAAAATAAAACAGCACAGCAAATAGAGTACACAAGCTATTTATAGTGGTTCCCCGATTTGGGTACATCCACTTTCCCCCTTCGACCTATCTCCCAACAAGGAACGACTCGGTCTCTTCACCAACAGGATTGAAATCCAATCCTTGCACTATCGGAAGGAACCCTTCCACACGTAGGAGACAACACTCCCACAACACGGGTTGCACCCAACCCTTACTACTAGGAACCAACGTTCCTTCACAACAAAAATAAACTAGAATGTACAAGAAATACAAACTACTTTTGGAGACCAAGGTGTCCCTCTTCGTTCGATGACAATCGAAGAGTCCACAACCCTAGATCTCTCTTGGAGAGAATCTCCCCGAAACCGGCTGCGGCAAGAGGGGCGGCGGCTTGGTTCTCGGGATCGGCGGCGACAACGGTGTGCGGCTACCGTACTTTGGAGATGCACTCTTCTTAGCAAAGCTAGCAAGGTCTTCCAACGGTCACACTAGGATCGATCGTCTCGATCGATTCGGAAGGGGAAGGTTTTCCCGATCAATGAATCAAGAGACAAGGGATCTCTGGTTAGACGCGTGAGACGCTATGCTTGGATAGACTTCTGTCGCCGGGAGATCTGGAAGAATCTCGATCAAAAGCGGCGACCAACTAGCACGAGCGGCGACGGCGGCGGCGGAGCAGTTTCGCGATTTAGGTCAAGGTCGGCTGCTCGGCTTCGTCTTTTTCTGTGTCTGTATTGTTCAAAAATACGCGTGTATTTATACACAAGTATACTCATTAATGACCGTTGTGGGTCCCACCAGAAGAAACCCTAGTTCCGGTTCAAAATAGTGTCAGCGGCAGAGTCCGCTTCAGCGGTTTCCAGGAATTTGTCCAAGTCAGATTCGGTGAGAATCGAAGATGATTCTCGACGATTCGGCGAGAATCAGCCGGTGATTCTCGTCGATTCGGCGAGAATCACTAGTGATTCTCGCCGAATCACTTGATGATTCTCGCCGAATCACTTGATGATTCTCGACGATTATGACTTAGCGCCAGATTTGCACGCTTAAATGTAGCAGGAAAGAAACGGCGAGAATCAGCCAGTGATTCTCGTCGATTCGGCGAGAATCACTTGTGATTCTCACCGAATCGGCGAGAATCACTTGGTGATTCTCGTCGATTCTCACTTAGACGATTTTTCGTCTTTCCGCCCAAAAGCTGCTCTTTGACCCATCCGTGCTCCTTGTCTGCTCTTGCATAATCATAGCCCTGTACTTGAAAGTAAGTACACTCCAATAGAGAGAGTACACGTAGGACAACACACTGATCTGCTCAACGAGGGATTACGTCGTGCAGACCCGTGTATATTGACCTACTGCACCCTGACATTGGTGTGCACTTAGCGTGGAATAACTGCAAGCATAACTTGAAATATTTTGTCAAATACATTGTCTATTTACCTTAGCTTGTTCAGGGGCTTCTTCAAATCAGGTACGTTGTGGATACAATACCCAACAGCTCTTGTTGACCATTGCTTTGTTTTCCACCGCTTGGTGGATTGTTTGCTTGCAGATGTTGTGGAGTCAAACGTGAAATAGCGGGCTGAATCCCTTCATGCTGAGCTGGCCCTCGAAGGCTCAATTGTTTGTTTAGTTGTTTTTCATGTGTTGCCGTCCTGCGTGCCTAAGTATGCAAACCATTTTATTTGGTTAAATGCTATTGATGTATGGCCTTAAGGCCAAATATGTGGATGTTGTTATTTCATTCCTAATATCATGGTTAGTGGACATTCTGTAACACCTCTTCCCAATTTTTCAAAAATCAGCCATCCGGTCGGATCAACGATATAAAGAGAACTAGTAAACAATATTAAAACTATTGCACAACAGGTATAAAGAAAAGAAATAATGAGAATTTAATCTTACAACGGATGCTATGAAAGAAACTAAGGGTAACCACATACCTTTTTAAGCTGGATTCACGGAGCCACTAAACATGAAATGAGATGAAAGAACTAAAAATCAGAAATAACATAATTAGTCTGATACATGATTGTTGAAGTTGGTGACCGGGCGGTCTGTCTTGGCGGGTTGAAGACCGCGCGGTCTGGCGGTTTGACTCACCGGCTTGTAAACCGGGCGGTCTAGCGATCTTCACAGGCGACCTCTCTGCTTCTCTTGTTGTAGCCGTGCGGTTAGCCCTTCTGTCTAACCACGCGGCTTGTGCGGTTTACTTTGTATAGTCCGCTTAGCTTGTAAATTTTTAGTCCCACATCTCTTATTTGTATTCTCTCATCTCTCCTCCATTCTATATAAGGGAGGACATACCTTTGTAATAGTTACCTTTTTTGGATAATAAAATTTCGATTATTCAAAAGTTTATCCGCTTGTTCTCTCTTTTTCGCTACTTTCTAACATGGTATCAGAGGACACGGTCATTTCCTCCTGATTCTGTGCGCTCTTTGTTGTTCGCGGCTTGTTTTCCGCTTTCTGCGACCTGTCTCGCGGCTTGCCTTCTTTTCTGTCCGCTGCCCTGTTCGCGCGGCTTGCTTCTTCTTGGTTCTCTTCTCCTACTGCTATTCGTCGCAGCGACCTGTTTCCTTGTCGCCGCGCTCCTTGCTCTTTCTTGCCTCTCCGACTTCCTAGTCTTTGCGGCTTGTCTCTACCCGCTGCGGACTTCTTCTCCCTGTCCGCTTCTGCTTTCCCCATAACCGCTTGTCCCTATACTCGCGGTTTGCTGCTGTGATCTGCCTGACCGTGCGGGTTGTTCCTTTCTCACCCGCATCTTGGTCGCGGTCACCTGCTCTTCTCCTCTCTTCTGTTCGCTCGGCCTTTTCAGTCCGCGCGACCTCTTCCCCGCTGTGACTTTGACCTCTTGCTAGCCGCTACTGTTCGCGCTCTACTTATTGTTGCCTTCTACCCGCTCCTGCTTGCTAGTCGCGCCGGCCTCATCTTTTGCCGTGCGACCTGTTCTCCTCTGTTCGCCCGACTTTTTCAAGCCGTGCGACTTCTTTCCCTCTGCTTTGCTCTGCTTCTTGGTAGCGGCCTTCCTAGCCGCCCGACCTGTTTTCTGTTCGCCCGGCTTGGTGCTCTTTTCTCTTCTCGCGGCTTGTTCTTATCGTAGCAGCTTGCTCCTCTCTTGCTTCCATGGATTTCCCCTCCTCCAGCCTGTCCGCCTCCGTGGTCACCTCTTCTGGTAGTGATCATGTTGTTACTCGCGGAAGATGGCTAATCGACTCTGGTGCAACCAATCATATGACAGGCAATCCTCAATGTTTCTCTCTTCTTGACACACATGCTCAGTTGCCCCCGGTCATTGTTGCTGATGGATCTCCCTCCCCGGTCCATGGGACGGGCATGGTTCAAGTCACTCCATCTCTCTGCCTGGCTGATACCCTCTATGTGCCCAAGTTTCCGTGCAATTTATTATCGGTTACTTCTTTATGCAAGCAACTACGGTGTTCTGTCATATTCACCCCTAGCTCTTGTGCTTTTTAGGATCCAGACTCCCAACGGACGATTGCTACCGGGACTGAGAGTGGTGGCCTCTACTTCCTCGAAAACGTTTCTGCTCTATCTGCCTTCTCCTCCTCCTCTATAGATCTTCTCCAATGGCATCTTCGCCTTGGACATGCTCCTCCCCGAATTCTCCGCCAACTCCTGCCGCACCTCCCTCCTCATCATCCTCCTCTCAACTGTGATGCATGTCAACTTGGCAAACATCACCGCTCATCTTTCCCACCAACGCAAAGTCGGGGCACTTCCCGTCCGTTCGACCTCGTTCACTCTGACATATGGGGTCCCGCTCCTAACCTCACCATCGGTCGGGGTAGTTCCTATTTTGTCACCTTCATTGATGATTTCTCTCGATGTACGTGGGTATATCTTCTCAAAGATCGCTCCGAGCTGTTCTCTGTTTGGACCTCCTTTTATTCTATGGTTAAGACTCAGTTTGATACGTCTATTAAACTCCTTCGTTCAGACAATGCTAAGGAGTATCTTAGCCACGACTTCTCCTCCTTTTGTCTTCACCATGGTGTTCTTCATCAAAGAAGTTGTGTCTACACCTCACAACAAAATGGGGTGGCGGAATGCAAAAACCGTCACCTCCTTGATGTCGCTCGCACTATGATGACTCAAATGCATGTTCCTCGCTCCTATTGGGGCTATGCTGTCCTCCTCTCCTGCTATCTCATCAATCGCCTTCCCTCTATAGTTCTCCACGGTGCTACCCCCTTCTCCATTCTTTATCCGGACAAGGATCCCTTTCCTCTTCCTCTGCACATCTTTGGCTGCACCGCTTTTGTGCACTCTCCCGCTGCCACCCGTGATAAACTCTCACCACGTGCCACCAAATGTGTCTTTCTGGGCTACTCTCCCACTCAGAAAGGATATTGCTGCTTTGACCCTGTTACCCGCAAGCAATTTGTCTCTACGGATGTTACCTTCTTTGCCAATGCCTCTTACTTCTCTCCCGCTTCCTCTTCTACTCCTGCTCCTACTTCTCATACCAACACATCCATTCCCTCTGCTCCCACTGATGTTCCGCCCTCTCCACCCACTCCACCGTCTTCCCCATCCTCATCATCTCCACCCTCTACTCCGCTTTCTCCCTCCACTCCGCTGCCATCTCTCTCTACTCCCGGGCCAGCTCTCTCCACCACGGATACTCCGGATGCTGAGGCACCTGCTGACCTGGATCTCCCGATTGCTCTTCGCAAAGGGGTTCGGGCCTGTACCCAACACCCGCTTGCTGAAGTTGTTTCCTACGATCGTCTTACCCCTGCTCGCCGAGCTTTTGCACTGGCTATCTCGGCCACTGCCACCCCTCGTTCCTATCAGGAGGCCCTTGCTATTCCCCACTGGAAGCTGGCCATGGATGAGGAAATGCCGACCCTCACGGAGCGGGGTACATGGACTCTTGTTCCTCCTCCCTTCGGTACTGATGTTGTTGGCTGTCGCTGGGTCTTTGTGGTCAAATTTAGCCCAGACGGCACTGTGGATCGGTATAAGGCTCGCCTTGTTGCTAAGGGTTTTACTCAGACCTATGGGGTTGATTACTTTGACACCTTCTCCCCTGTGGCTCGTCTCAGCACTATCCGGGTCCTTCTCTCTGTGGCCGTAAATCGGGATTGGCCGATTTCTCAGCTGGACGTCAAGAATGCCTTCCTTTATGGTGATCTTCAGGAGGCCGTTTACATGGAGCAGCCTCCTGGGTATGTTGCTCAGGGGGAGACACGAGTATGCCGGCTGTAGAAGGCAATTTATGGCCTCAAGCAGAGTCCTCGAGCTTGGTTTGACAAGTTCAGCGGCATTGTGGCGGCTGTTGGTTTTGTGCGAAGCTCTGCTGATCACTCTCTCTTTATTCGCAAAACTCCTTCTGGGCTGGTTGTTCTTGCTGTGTACGTCGATGATATTCTTCTCACTGGCGATGACCAGGAAGGGGTAGCCCTGACAAAGCGACATCTTCGCCAACATCTGATCACTAAAGATATGGGCTCTCCAAAGTACTTTCTGGGGATCGAACACTCTCGGAAGCCCGACTCCTTAGTTCTCTCTCAGCGTAAGTATGCCCTTGATCTTTTAAAAGAGGCAGGATTAACTGGAGCAAAACCTGCCCGATGCCCCATGTCTACTGGGGAGGACAAAACCTGGACAGATGATTCGCCTCCTCTTTTAGATAGTTCGCGGTACAGGCGTCTGGTTGGTAAGCTCATATATCTCAAAGTGACCAGACCCGACATTTCCTATGTTGTGGGCAAGGTGAGTCAATTCATGCAAGCGCCTAGGGAGTGTCATCTACAGTCCGCCTTGCGGATCTTGGAGTATGTCAAAGCAGCGCCTGAGAAAGGATTACTTTTTCAGAAGAATGGTCATCTGAGGATTGAAGCCTACTCAGATGCAAGTTATGCTGATGACAAAGGGGATCGCAAGTCAACCTCAGGTTTTTGCACCTTTGTTGGGGGAAATCTGGTGAGCTGGAAGAGCAAGAAGCAGTCTGTTGTCTACAGGTCCAGTGCAGAAGCTGAGTATCGCAGTATGGCGTCAACCACTTGTGAGTTGAAATGGTTGCGGGCTCTCATGCTAGATTTAGGAGAGGTGTACAACCATCCTCTACCTATGTTCTGTTATAACAAGGCCGTCATATACATCTCCAAAAATCCGGTATTCCATGAAAGAACAAAGCACATTGAGGTTGACTGCCATTTCATTCGTGAAGAGATTTTAAAAGAACAAATTTGCACTCTGTTTATCACGTCTGATAAAGAGCTGGCTGACATCTTCACCAAGCCAGTTTCCGCCTCGTTTCTGCATGTTTGCGACAAGCTGGGCATGATTGATATATATGCTCCAGCTTGAGGGGGAGTGTTGAAGTTGGTGACCGGGCGGTCTGTCTTGGCGGGTTGAAGACCGCGCGGTCTGGCGGTTTGACTCACCGGCTTGTAAACCGGGCGGTCTAGCGATCTTCACAGGCGACCTCTCTGCTTCTCTTGTTGTAGCCGTGCGGTTAGCCCTTCTGTCTAACCGCGCGGCTTGTGCGGTTTACTTTGTATAGTCCGCTTAGCTTGTAAATTTTTAGTCCCACATCTCTTATTTATATTCTCTCATCTCTCCTCCATTCTATATAAGGGAGGGCATACCTTTGTAATAGTTACCTTTTTTGGATAATAAAATTTCGATTATTCAAAAGTTTATCCGCTTGTTCTCTCTTTTTCGCTACTTTCTAACAATGATATTCAAAACATTAACAAGATACAGTATCCAAGGCTACGAGTGTATGTTGAAAGAAAAGAAAACTGAATAGGAAACCAACTACAAACTGACACCACAAGGACGCTCATCCTAGGCGTAGTTTCCCACTTGGGTCACATGTAAAAACATTGCCTACAAGGGGATCAGAGTAAGGAAAAATAACTCATAGTGACACTAAAATATTTTCTTAAATGCTGAATGCATGCCTTTTGAAAATATTTTTGTTCATTAAAAATCTTTATGCTAGATGTTATGCAACCCTTTACAATATTTCCTGATCAACACACATACTCATTCTTTGTTTATGAACTTTCATTTTATTTACCCAAGTCCCGCGTTCACTACATAGTATACTGTCTCACGTCAGGTATATACTTGAGTTCTAGGTGGCTTCTAATTTGCACTTCTATTTGATAGGCTCTAGGCAGAGTAGCTCCTAACTCGCATCTGAAAAACTAACGACCCGAGACCATCTTACGAACTCAATTGTCATAGTATCGCACGGACACGGTCTCGAATCTACTAACTGTCTCAAAGGGGAGTCAACTCGCAAGACTCTACTGCTCATAGGATACCATATACCTTATGAGAAAGGTAATGCGCCTCTACCAAGCACGAGAAGACTTATGTGAGCTTACTGACTCTTTTAGGTCTGACGCTACTCTGCTCGGGACATCTCTTTGGTGTACTACTGTGCGACTCTTGATTTTCTTGTGGTCGGCTAGAAGGGATGTTCACACCCTTAATTAGACAAATTTCCAAACTTACGTACACGTGTAAAGGTTTTGTACCTAACGTTAGTATACATGATCTGACTATTCAGGTCTGGAAAAGGGTGTCATCCTGCACTAATTCTACAACCGTTTTCCTACAGCCACACCTTTCTATACATGGTTATGATGCTTGTAAGAAATTTACACATGCGTGCATAAAGTAATTACTTGATATGTCTAACTAATAGTAATTAGACTTCCTTACAGTGGTGATGCAGCGCTCGTACACTCGGCGCGACGATATTACTTTTTCGAAGAAAATCTGACAATTGAGGACTTCCAGAACTTTTCCCCGAGGCCACCAAAAATCTGTAAACCATGACAACTCTAAATTACATATTTTTCCCTTTAGAGTTATCTGTAAATTAACTCAAAGCGGCTAGGGTAAAAATATGAAGAACCAAAATTGTGAGGTACCTCTATGTGAGAGCGATTAAGACTCAACTATGCAATCAACTCCAGATTATGATAGATCTAGTACTCTGATCCCTAATTAGGGCATGAAGAAAAGAGAAGATAGTTAGAATCAACTTCCAATTAGAAGGATTCCCACCAAGAAATGAAGACGAGTGAGGAACTAAATTCACCGGGACCAAAACGATGCCTCAACACCCATAACTTCCATCGGTTAGTGATGAATCCATCTCTCCTATGGCACAGGAAGGGAGGAGGAAACTCGATGGCGCCTGCACAGGAAGGAGGGTGGGTTGACGCTGGGAATCAGAGCGGGGGAAGCGTCGCTAGGGTTGCGGGGGGCGGAGCGCACGATCTTGCGAAATACCGAAGTCGGGAGGGGAAGCTGCAGTTTCCGTGAAGGGTTACGGGATTTATGGGTTTTGCGGCTTTTAAAACTCGGCTAAGCACGATTATGATAACTTCTGGGATGATCCGGCCCCTTTATTTACCCAAGGAAGTGAAAATTTCTATATACACCCCACATTTAAAGTGTCATTCCACATTAACTCCTTAAAAATTTTGTGTTTCGCTTCCCTATTAAAATAAAATGCGTCACACAAATTTTACGACTAACATAAATCAACTAATTAACGAATGCGATTTTAAAAAATATTAACATTTTACCTCGACGACGTGTTGCCTCGATCAAAATCTTTCGTGATTTGACCCTGCAATTTAATTATTTTTTTGCGTCAAAGATACGGTTGTTACACATTCTCCTTTGGGCGTTGTTTTTATTTAACTCATTTTATTTTTTTCCGCTAGAATGCAACTCTGTGTTAGGATGCGTTTTCAAAATATTGCGAGTTTGGTGTTTCATTTAGTAACTCTTCCTTCTTTCTGTTTCATATGACGCGGGGCCCCGACCGGACCTTCTGCTATATTATTCGTGACAGTTGGGGGTATTACAATTTAGTATTAGACTCTGGTGTCATTCTTCCTTATTTGAATTCGTGGTCGAATTCCTTTCAAGGGGTGGTGAGCACTCACGTGCGTTGTCATTATAACATGAAAAGAACCCATGAATGTATACTTAGGAATGAAAAACACACATGAAACATGTTAAAAACATTGTTTGTGGAACCTGAGCGTTCCTTTGTTTGTTGTTTGCTATGTCTTTTAGTCACTAACATATGTTTGACACAACTATAAGTGACCAGAAGTGGTGCTGAACAGTCCCAAAATCAGCATTCTGCAGAGAGTAATGCACCAGCGGAGGTGCCTAAACCTCCTTCTACCGAGACAATCTATTTAGTTGTGAAAGCTGTGTTCGCTATGATCAATACACAGCCAAGAGAGCAAGTACACCTAGTGGTGGCCCCGGTGCAGGCTGTCGTAGTTGAGCCAGTGGCGGCTAGACAAGTGCTTGCTGAGCCTTTGGCGGAAAAACGAGCAACTAAAAAGCACATGAAGCATGTAATGAGCTTCAATCCTCCTATATTTTTGGGAGTGGAATCACCGACTCGGGTCGAAGATTGGCTCTCCCATATAAATAGAACCATGACATCGACAGAGATGGATGAAGCATAGAAGGTGGCCATAGCCACTTTCCTACTGGATGGAGATGCAAGGCTATAGTGGGATGAGGTGGAGTTGCACCAGCTTGCTGCCATGCAACTATCTGACGTTTCGATGGAAGTGTTATCGAGACTATTCTTGGCCAGGTACCTCCCTTCCACGCAGAGAATTACGTTGGAGAATCAGTTTCAGCGCTTGACCTAGGGAGAAGGTTCTGTTGATGACTATTTACATAAGTTCACAAGGTTGGAGCGGTACACAAGCTTCACGTTTATAGACGAGGAGCAAAAAACCAACAGATTCTACGAAGGACTGCGGGATGACCTGAGGCTGCTTCTCCCAGGCCCGATGATGCAGGGATTTCAGGTTTTGGTAAACACTACCCGATCTTTGGATCAGGACATGAGGAGAGTACAAAGTAAGAAGGACTTGGCTGTGAAGAAGCCAGAGTATAAGGTGCCTACCCCTTCAAAGTCTGTGTTTCGCAGTATATGGAACAAGATGTCTAGGTTGTCTGGACCAACCCCTCCTACTGTTACTTTTTGAGCTACTTCGAGTCGAGGCCCGTTTACATGTTATACATGTGGCAAGGTGGGGCACTACGCCCGAGAGTGTCGTAGTGGCCCGCCGAAGACTGAGATGAAGACAAGAGCATCTTATGCTAAAAAGGAGAAAGTGGTGGAGTCAACAGCTTCCCATTATACTTCTGCACAGTCTCCAGTCTACAACCTTGGCCAACATAAGGAAATAAAACAGAATGACGTGGTGACATGTACGACATAGTATACAGTTTTTACTGCTTTATATACTTGTTACCTTGTGTCTTCCTTAACCTGTTTGAATTAAGTTTTGTCCTAATTTGAGACTATCTGGCGAGAGCACTATTCGATACATGCGCTTCTCATTCCTTTCTATCCAAGGACTTCATATTGTGCATCATAGTGCCTTCCATTTTATCAACTAATAGATTGAATGTTTTGCTGCCTAATAGATGCTTGATGTGTGCGGATAGGACCTGCTGTGTTCGGGTGTGGATAGAGAACCATGATTTTAAGTTGGAAGCATCTGTACTGCCGATATCCGAGTTCGACGTGATCTTTGGCATGGACTGACTTTCGGAGTAGCGTGCATGTATAGACTGCAACTCGAAGAAAATCACACTGGGATAAGGCACTGAATACGAGACCAAATTCGCTGGTATGCGAGGATTGAGCAAGATAATTGTAGAAATCAAAAATTCGGTCTCTTGTGGAGTTCACCTACTTTTCTCCTGCAATCAAAACAACAAAGGAAGCAAAGAAGAACTGTCCCAAGGGCTCAGCGGGATGACCCACCACACACCCAGAATATCTTAGAGCGCTTCCCCTCCTTAGCCAAAGGCCGAGCTAAGGTATCCTCAGAAAGCGCTTGAGAGATGGAGCAAGGGGCACAAGAAGCATGTTTTTTGAGGTACCCCTTGGATCCTATTTATAGATTTCTAAAAACAGTCTGCAAATATCCAACTCCCGTTGTTCTGAACGGCTATGTGCATTATAGGTCTGCTTGCCAACACCGTAACTCCGCTGTTTTAAAAGGCTATGGGCGGTCCAGCGGGGGCAAAAAGTAAAAAATACCTCATAGATCGATGGGTGAGTAGCTCTCAGCTGTCTCTACTCGACAATGGCAGAGAGAACAAACATGAACTTCCCTGCTCGCGAGCTGCGAGTCCGCCATGCTGTCCGTACTCGGCGAGCCATCTGGAAGTCAGCAAGAAGGTCGAGGGAACGACGATTGTTGAGCTTCGTCCGACGAATGCTGAGCTTAGTTTGTCGAACGCCGAGCTCGTGAGGATAGCCGAACTCGCGTAGCATGTGTCGGGCCCGCCTGAGCGAGCTGGAGATTGCCGAGCTCCATTTCCCCTTGGTGCTCATCCATCTCAGAAAAAAGGGGGGCTGCCTGCCTGGTTTCTGTCGGGCCCACTCGTCGGATACAGGGTTGTACAATACTGATGTCTGCTCTCCAAGTATTCAAAGCGGTTCAGAAGGGCACGAAATTGTTCTTCATGTTATTGGATGCTATGGAGTTGAAGTCCCGTTTGAGTGACATTCCTATCGTGTCAGAGTTCGTGGATGTGTTCCATAAGGATCACCCAGGGATTCCACCCCAGCGAGAGATTGACCTCCCCATTGATTTTGTGCCAGGTGCGAAACTTGTGTCCTGTGCACCAAACATTGTAGCGCAAAAGGAGATGGCAGAGCTGAAGGTTCAATTATAGGAATTGCTAGAGTAGGGTTATATACGTCCAAGTGGTTCACCTTGGAGTGCGTCGGTCATCTTCGTAAAAAAAAGGATGGTGGTTTATGTCTATGCATTGACTACCGAGAGCTGAACAAGCTGACAGAGAAGAACAAGTATCTAATTCCGAGAATCGATGATTTGTTTGATCAGTTGAATGGATCAACTGTCTACTCGAAGTTGGATCTGAAGTCCGACTATTATCAGTTGTGTATAAGGCAGAGTGATATTCCTGAGACAGCGTTTGGCACACGTTATGGTCAGTATGAGTTCACCATGATGCTGTTCGGGTTGACAAATGCTCCATCGTTATTCATGGATTTGATGAACAGAACCTTTCAGGAGTATCTGGACCGATTTGTGATAGTCTTCATAGATGATATATTGGTGTACTCGCAGTCAAAGGAGGATCATGCGAACCATTTGAGGTTGGTTTTGCACACTTTGAGGAGTTGACTATATGCCAAGTTCTCTAAGTGCGAGTTTTGACTATATTGTGTGGCGTTTCTCGATCATGTCGTTAGTGGAGAGGGTATTACTGTGGATCCGACGAAGATAGCGGCTATACAGGAGTGACCTGTATTGACTACAGTGGTGGAAGTCCGGAGTTTCCTGGGACTTGCCGGCTTTTACAGGCGGTTCGTGGAGAACTTCTAGCGGTTAGCTTTACCTCTCACTACTTTGACGAGAAAGGATCAGAAATTTGTGTGGTCGTCGGAGTACGCATGAGCTTTTGAGGAATTGAAGGGTCATCTGACCACGGTTCCTATTTTGAGTTCGCCATGTGGTACGAATGGCTATGAGATCTATAACGATGCCTCAGGAAGAGACATAGGCTACGTCCTCCTATAGTTTGGAAATGTTATAGCATACGGCTCATGCCAGCTGAAGCTGCATGAGAGAAACTATACCATCCACAACTTGGAGTTAGCGGCGATGATATTCGCCCTGAAGCTGTGACAACATTATTTATATAATGTAAAGGTTGACATCTTTACGGATCATAAGAGCCTTAAGTAGCTGTTGAACTAGAAGGAGTTGAACATGCAGCAAAGAAGGAGGATGGAATTTCTCGAAGATTACACCTTCGAGATACATTACACACCCGGGAAGTGGAATGTGGTCATTGATGCTTTGAGTCGTAGAACTCCAACCCGAGCAAACTGGTTTCGCATGCATGATGAACGTTTAATCCAGGAATTGAAAGCCTTGGGTATCACCTGTGTCGATAGGAGTACTAGTGCAAACACATGCTTGAACTAGACGGAGGTGTAGTGTGAACTTACGGACAAAGTTCAGAGAGCGTTGGAGCTTGATGAAAGCATGAAGCGTTATGCAGTGGAAGGGTCAAATTCCTAGTTCTTGGTTGAAGACGGTCTTTTGCGGTAAGATGATCGCTTGTGCGTCCCAAAGTCTGGCGCTCTACGGGAAGAGTTAATGTATGAGGCTCACAATATCAAGTACTCAATCCACCCGGGGAGCACAAAAATGTACAAGGACATGAAGAAACTGTTCTGGTGGCTAGGTATGAAGAAGGACATAGCCCTCTACGTGGCAAAATGTCTAACGTGCGCGCTAGTGAAGGTCGAGTGTCAACGACCAAGAGGCTTCTTGAAATCGTTGTCAATCCCGGAGTGAAAATTTGATGATATTTACATGGATTTTGTGCACGTTTTGCTAAAGTTGTTGCAGAAAAAGGACTCTATCTGGGTGATTGTTGATCGGTTGACCAAAGTTGCGCATTTTATCCCAAATCAAAAAAGTGATCCAGTGGAGAAGCTAGCAAAGTTGTATGTAGAGAACATCATTCGATTACATGACATCCCTCGCATCATAGTTATCAACCGTGATGGGCGGTTTACGTCTAGTGATTGGAGGCATGTTCATCGGTCACTAGGCACAAAGCTCAAGTTTAACACAGCCTTCCATCCGCAAACGGACGGGCAAACTGAGAGGACAAATCGGATGATGGAAGATATGCTGCGAATGTGCTTTTGGATTTCAGACAGTGTTGGGAATATAACATTCACATGGTAGAGTTCGTCTATAACAACAGTTACCAGACGAGTATTCAGATGGCCCCGTACGAGGCGTTATACGATAGGAAGTGCCGCACTACGTTAGCATGGGCAGAAACCGGTGATACGAAGCTATTGAAGCGCAAAGATGTTGATCAGCCGAATGAGTCCACACGGACCATTCGAGAGCGGTTGTTGACCACCCAAGATCGTCAGGCGAAGTATTACAATGTCAAACACCGAAACATGGAGTTCGCGGTTAGAGATTTGGTATACTTAAAGGTAAAGCCTTTCAAAGGAGTGTCGAGAGTTCGACGATTAAAGAAGTTGAGTCCCAGGTATTTATGGCCATTTGAGATCACCGAGCGCATCCGCGAGGCAGCTTATCGACTTGCTTTGTCGAAGGAGTTGAGTGGGTTGCACGACGTCTTCCACATTTCTGTGTTGAGGAAGGCAGTGCAGGAACCCGATTATATGTTGGAGGTCGATAGTGTGTCGGTGGATAGTGGCCTATCTACCAGAGTGGCCTCAGTTTGCATTGTTGATAGTGATACACGACAGTTGCAGAGAAAGGCAATCAAGATGGTGAGAGTCCGTTGGGATAATTATGGCCGTGAGGAGCTCTCTTGGGAGCAAGAAGAGGTCATGCTCGCGGAGTACCCCGATCTATTTTACTCAGGTAAGACGAATTTCATTTCGTAATTTATATTTTAAATTTCGGGATGAAATTTCTTTAAGGATGAGAGATTTGTAACGTCCCAAAATCGTGTCGCGAGGTTAAATGAGGTTGGGGTGCGTTTAGGGGGCGTGGTCTGCCGATAGCTTTTCGGACTAGGGTTTTCTATAAAACCTAAAATTTTCCCCCTCTCCTCTCATTTCTCCCCAGCCGCCTTTCCCTCTCTCCTGATCCCTTCTCTCCCAATCCCTTCTCTCTCCCGATCCCTTCTCTCTCCTGATCTCTCTCTCTCTCTTGGCATCTCTCTCATGCACAGTGAGCCCGCCTCCTACCCCGCTCCTATCGTCGCTGGAAGGAGCAGCCCGAGCACAGCTGGAAGGAGCAGCTCGAGCGCTACTCCCATCGCCACTGGAAGGAGCAGCCCGAGCGCTGCTCCCATCATTGCTGGAAGGAGCAGAGCCCGACCACTCCTCTCCCTCCTTCTTTAACCGTCACAGCTGGAAATGGGTCGAGCCCGAATTTCCTTATCCCGGCCGCCACCTGTAGGGGGAACCCTTTTACCTCCTTGTCTCGGCAGTCGCCAACGAAGAGGAGCTACCCTAGCCTACCTTCCTCTCCTCTTGGCCGACCAAGAGGGGTTAGCTTTGGGCTTATGCTTGCGGGAGGAGGCCATCCAGAGTTATTGGTGGTGAGTAACTCGAGTTTGGCTAGGGATTGCGGCGAAATGTTCTATTTGGAGCTCGTACCGGTGCATGGAAACCAAGTCTGTGACGACCAAGCTATGGATTTGAAATGCACGTCAAGGGTAACGACTCTTCTTCTTGGGTAGGTGAAGCCTTAATTAGCATTTTTGCATGGAAGCCCTCTCCAACGACGGGTGTGGGGAAGGGTGCTCTCCGACGGGTCGATGTTTACATCCCCGCTATTAATTACATTAGCACCCGGAAGCACGAGTACGGTATAGGCATGTTGTGTGAAGCCCATCCGGACATGTTGGTCTGGATTGGTGATGTTCTAGGGTTCTGTTGGGTCCGGCGTTCCTTCACTTGACCCGTGACGCTCTTCTACTTATTTAAGAAATTAAGTAGCACCCTTTCCAACAGTCCGGGCTTTTGGAACAGTTGTTATGCGCTTGATCCTTCAATTGGTATCAGAGCAGGTCACGGGTTCAAGACCGGGGGAGCGCTATTAAATCCTGATTTTTCCCTTCTACCTGTGTGGGTCCGGCGGGTCAGGCAACCGTGGACATGTGGTAACCCCACCTCTGAGCCGTACAACCGTGGACATGTGGTAACCCCACCTCTGAGCCGTGTGGGCCATGTGGTAACCCCACCTCTGAGCCATGTGGGCCATGTGGTAACTCCACCTCTGAGCCGACGGGTTGTGCTGGACGCGGGGGGGGGGGATTGTTGGGTCCGGCGTTCCTTCACTTGACCCGTGGCGCTCTTCTACTTATTTAAGAAATTAAGTATCACTCTTTCCAACAGTCCGGGCTTTTGGAACAGTTGGTTATGCGCTTGATCCTTCAGGTTCCTAGAGAAGACTCCGTGGAAGTTGTATATTTGGAATTTGGGGGTTTGCACGGAGCTGCAGTTTAGTACTGGAGGTGTGCTCCAGGAAACACCCTAATGTTTGCGCGATATCGTTGGATCGTCGGCATTAACTTCCGGGGATTTTTCTCGTGTTTGTGCGAAACTCGTCTCTCGGAGACCGTAGAGCTAGTATGTGGAGTTGTGCACCTTGAGTGACCAACTCAGGTGGTCGCGAGTGTCACCCTTATTACATAACAATCAGTTATGTAGGCGATAACAGGCAAGAGGAGGTTGGCCCACGTCGTTCGTGTTGGATACGACAATTTGAGCAATGGGCTTGACTGAACTTTACCTGCACTATGTGGTGTAGTTCGACTAAGTAAGGAAATTGGTGTGTTGCTACATGCATAGGAGAGAGCCGAGGACCTTGAGTTACGGCTAGCGAATTCTCAATGTATTGCCATCCAGTCCAGGACTGAGGATGGTGGTGGGACCTGTGGAAGTCCAGTACACCGATAAGCTGTAACACCCCCTATCCGTCGCATAGCATATAGCAGTAGGTCCGGCCGGGGCCCGACGCCATATACCACAGACAGACCGGGTGGTTACTTATGGAAACCATCCAACCAATCTCAACGTCCTACACAGAGCATTCTAGCGGAAGCAGTTTAAATAAGTTGTAAACAAGAACCCAGCATAAGAGCACGAATGTCCACTAACAAGATAATAGGAATGTTATTACAAAAATACCCAAATATTCGGCCTTAAGGCCTTACAGAATGTTTCTCTTGACTAATACATGATTTACAAACCTCGGCACGCAGGCCGGTCATACATGAGTAAAACAGAAACATTTCCACTTGGGCCTTCAAGGGCCAGCTTCGCAAAAAGGGCTTTAGCCCGCTATTGACCGCTTGGTCCAGCTGCACCTGCAAGCAACAAACCACCGCACGGTGGCAAACAAAGCAACGGTCAGCAATGCTGACCAAATTATAACGATCCCGCCCTCAACTCGGGGCGGCGATGCTCCTTCCCTGCATTTCATTAGCACAAGCGAGCAATGCATATAACCATAGCCATTTCATCACAGACGGTGGCTCGCACGGCCACGCGTCCCGTGCACTCAGGGCACATTCTCGGTGAACCGGTCGATGTTACGTCAATTAAAGCCATTAACATTCCGGACTCACCACCGCCACTTAGACGGCCATTCCTATGAGCAATTCGTCTTCATGGTATTGGTCACGTCAATTTAAGCCATTGACCACCGAAGACCCCCATCTATGCCAACGGCGAGTGCCATGTAACTTTAGGTCTCTCTAACCCGAACGACATAAAGCGGGTACGGCTCCATCTAACCCGTGCTCACATCGCAACGACAATTTAAGCCATTTGCGCGGGTCAAAATTTCACCGAGTCCCATTCTACCGCAATACACATAACCCCGTTATGTTCAAGTTGGCTCTCAGGCCACCAAGTTGGCAAGACCTCGTGTCCGCCCAGTTTTCCTGGTGCACCTTTGGGTTAGTCCCCAAGGCTCCCTGCTGCAATCTACCGCGTAGAAAACCCGAAAAACACCCAATAGCACGGAGTCTTCTCCGGCCTTATGCAATGCAACATCACCGATCCGGACTAACATGTCCGGGTAGGCTTCACACAAAATGCCTACGTCCGTTCTCGCATACGGACTCTAAACAACGGGGACTTTACATATCTACCCGAAGGAACGCCACCAACTCTCCGCAAACTCGCGAGAGGGGGCTTCCTATGCTAAGAAAAGGAGCGATTCAAGCTCAAGATGAGGATCGTTACCCTTGGATTCCTCTTTGGCGCCATCGGAAAGTAATCGGATGAAATCACCGCACTAGCGTTGCCTCCGCGGATCCGGAGTCGGCTCGCGATTCGGAGCTCCGAAGCTCTCCAATGGCGGGATCTAGTTCTTCTTCCTCCAATGGCTCTCCACTTTCTCCAAGGATTTGGAGAGAGGATAAGGCATGAAAAGTGAAGTTTTCCAAGTCAACTCACGGGTATATCCCTGCAGGAACATCCCCAGCCGTCGGATCTCAACCTAAGGAAACGAACGGCTTTGATTCGGGGCTGAAATGCCCAATCTGGACCGAACACGGCCTGGCACACGCCCGTGTCCAGGGCCGTGTGCCGCATTCGCCGTCAAAATCGAATCTTCTGAACCGCACACGGGTATCGAACACGCCCGTGTTCGAGCTGACACGCCCGTGTTCCAGCTGCCACGGCCGTGTAGCCGGCCGTGTACCCCATGATTTTTCCCCGTTTTCAACCCGAGCACTGCACGGGTTCTAGGACACGCCCGTGTCCTTGCCCGTGTCACTTTGACACGCCTGGGCCCCCAGGCCGTGTACACGGGACATTTCGTCGAGGGAAGAACGACGACTGGATGACACGGCCTTGGACACGCCCGTGTCCTAGGCCGTGTGCCTTGTCTCGACGATCGTCGAGAGAATCTCGACGATTTCACCTTGACGATCGTCGACACGGGTCGACACGCCCTGCGACACGCCCGTGTCGCAGGCCGTGTGCCATTCTCGACGAATCGTCGAGAATAACTCAACGATTTCACGGCTAAGTGTCGACACGGGTCGACACGCCCTGCGACACGCCCGTGTCGCAGGCCGTGTGCCCATTCTCGACGAATCGTCGAGAATAACTCGACGACTTCGCGGCTAAGTGTCGACACACGCTCGACACGCCCTGGGACACGCCCGTGTCCCAGGCCGTGTGCCTTCAGCCAGAAACCAAAACTGGCCCAAAACGTCCCCTTTGCTCCTTTGAGTTTCGGGGCGTTACAACTCTCCCCCTCTTAAAAGAATTTCGCCCACGAAATTACATAAAGGAAAGATATACAAAAACAACATTTGTACCTGAGTGGAACAACTCCGGATACTCGTCAAGCATAGTCTGCTCTCGCTCCCAAGAGAGCTCCTCACGACCGCAATTGTCCCACCGGACTTTGACCATCCTGATCTCTTTATTGCGTAGCCGCTTGACCTCCGAGTCCTCAATCCGCACGGGCTTGACCTTTGTCGTTAGCCACTATCCACCGGCACTTGATCGACCGCGATCACTTGCATAGGCTCTTGCACCGCCTTCCGAAGCACCGAAATATGGAATACATCATGTAAACCACTTAGCTCCACGAAAGCTTCAACCTATAGGCCGCTTCTCCAACTCGCTCCAGAACCTCAAACGGTCCAAGGTACCTCGGGCTTAGCTTTTTCAACCGTCGCACCCGCGAGACATCCTTGAACGGCTTGATCTTTAGGTACACATAATCACCCACAGCGAACTCCACGTTCCTGTGCTTGGCATTATAGTACTTTGCTTGCCGGTCCTGAGCGATGAGCAACCTCTCCCGAATGGTTCTCACCAAAGAAGTAGCATCATCCACTTCCGATCGCTTATACAACTTCGACTCGCCCGTTTCTAACCAAGACAACGGCGCGCGACATCTTCTACCATATAGGGCCTCGAAAGGCGCCATCTGAATACTTGCTTGGTAGCTGTTGTTGTATGCGAACTCCACCAAATAAAGGTGGTCCTCCATTGCTTTCCAAAGTCCAAGACACACATGCGAAGCATGTCTTCCATCGTTCTATTGACCCTCTCGGTCTGCCCATCCGTTTGCGGATGGAGGGCTGTGCTAAACTTCAGCTTTGTTCCCAACATTTGCTGCACCAGCCTCCAATCATTGGAAGTGAACCGCCTATCTCGGTCACTCACGATGCTGCGGGGCACACCATGAAGCCGCACTATATTATCCACATAAAGCTTTGCCAGCTTCTCCACCGGATCATCCTTCCTATGCGGAATAAAATGCGACACCTTTGTTAATCGATCGACCACCACCCAAATGGCGTCGTTCCCTTTTGCGACCTTGGCAAACCATGCACAAAGTCCATAGAGATGTCGTCGAATTTCCACTCCGGAATAGGCAAGGACTTAAGAAATCCTCCCGGCTTTTGGCACTCCGCCTTTACTAAGGCGCAGGTTTGGCACTTCGCTACGTATAGCGCCACATCCTTTTTCAAACCCGGCCACCAAAACAGTTTCTTGACGTCGCGGTACATCTTCGTGCTCCCCGGGTGAATCGAGTACTTGGTATGGTGTGCCTCGTACAACAACTCCACCCGTAAATTGCCCACGCTTGGGACGCACAGACGACCGTCTTTCCACAGCAATCCGTCCTCCACGACGAATTTGGAATTTGACCCATCCAGAGCCTCTATCAAGAACTGCTTCATATGAGCATCCATATCCAAAGCCTGCCGAATCCGATCAGCCAGGTCATATTGCACTTCAGTCCAATTCAGCACTGCTTCAGCACTAGATTGTCTATCCACACAAACAATCTCCAACGCCTCCAGCTCCTGCACCAACCGCTCATCATACGCTGATAGCCAATTCGCTTGAGCTGGGGCTCGGCGACTCAATGCGTCCGCAACCGCATTCCCTTTGCCAGGCACGTAGTGGATCTTGAATGTATAGTCCCCCAGGAACTCCATCCATCTACGCTGCCGCATATTCAGATCTTTCTGATCAATCAGGTACTTTAGACTCTTGTGATCGGTGTAGATATCAATCTTCACACCGTACAAATAGTGTCTCCACAGCTTCAAGGCAAAAATCACGGCCGCCAACTCCAAGTCGTGGACCGGATAATTCCTCTCGTGCACTTTTAGCTGTCTCGAGCCATAAGCTATCACGCTGCCGTGCTGCAATAGCACGCAACCAAACCGCTGCCCGAAGCATCACTATATATCTCATAGCCTTCGGTCCCAACGGCGAACTCAGCACAGGCGCCGTGGTCAACCGACACTTCAGTTCCTCAAAAGCTCGCGCGCACTCCGGCGTCCAAATGAACTTATGATCCTTCCTCGTCAAAGTAGTGAGAGGTAACGCTAACCGCGAGAAGTTCTCTACGAAGCGCCTATAATAGCCGGCAAGCCCCAAAAAGCTCCGGACTTCTGCTACCGTAGCAAGCTCAGGCCACTCCCGTATCGCAACAATCTTCGCCGGATCCACAGCAATACCCTCTCCACTCACTATATGCCCGAGGAACGCCACTGAGGATAGCCAAAACTCGCACTTCGAGTACTTGGCATACAACTGGTTTCTCCTTAGCGTCCGCAACACCAAATGAAGATGCTTGAAGTGATCTTCCTCACTTTGCGAGTACACCAAAATATCGTCGATGAAGACGATCACGAAATGGTCCAAGTACTCCCTGAACGTCCTGTTCATCAAATCCATGAATACTGACGGCGCATTTGTCAGCCCAAACGGCATGACCGTAAACTCATAATGCCCGTATCTCGTACTAAACGCTGTCTTCGGGATATCACTCTCCCTTATCCGCAGCTGATAGTACCCAGACTTGAGATCTAACTTCGAGTACACCGTCGACCCGACTAACTGATCAAAGAGATCATCAATCCTAGGGATCGGGTACTTATTCTTCTCAGTCAGCTTGTTCAGCTCCCGATAATCAATACATAATCTCAAGCTTCCGTCCTTCTTCTTAACAAAGAGGACCGGTGCGCTCCAAGGCGAAGAACTCGGGCGCACATACCCTTGCTCCAACAACTCTTGCAGTTGAACTTTCAGCTCCGCCATTTCCTTAGGCGCTAGCCGATACGGAGATCGTGACACAGGCTTTGCACCTGGCACTAGCTCGATCGTAAAATCTATCTCCCGTTGAGGCGAGGCTCTAGGAAGATCTGCGGGGAACACATCAGGGTATTCCGATACCACTGAAATACAATCCAAAGCGGGCTTCGGCTTTACAACCTCCACTAGTGTAAAGAACAGTTCTGCTCCGGCACGAACTGCCTTCACCACCTGAAGAGCAGACATCAACGTCTTGCTCGACCCCTTTAAGCCCGTAAAAGTCGTCTCACGACTTGCTCCCAGCTTGACTTCCTTGCTACCGCAATCTATATGGGCTTGCTGCTCCGAGAGCCAGTTCATTCCTAATATGACGTCGAACTCCACCAACGGAAGTAAGGACGCCCGCAGGTCAAACTCCTGCTCTCCAATACGAATCTTAACCTCGAAGATTCTATCCGCTCGCATCGAACACCCATTTGGCAACAACACATCCAACTTATCCTTCGCCATCGAAGAAGGGACTCCGATGCGTAATATAAATCCTTCGGACAAGAAGGAGTGTGATGCTCCCGTATCAAAGAGTGCTCGTGCCGGATTTTCACAAATCAACACAAATCCTAAACAAGTAGTGGTAAGGTAACATGTGCATAACAAGCATATAAAGGAATTGACTTGCTATAAATTAAACCGTACTGATGAATTGTAAATATACCTATTTTTGTGTACATTAATTTAGATATTTTCATTTATTTTTGTCGTTTTTACTTATTTTCATTCAATAAAATGCTCCTATTTTTGTAAATATTATACTAACTTAGTTTATTTTATTTTTCAGGAAAAATTGAAAATCTGCCAAAAATTGACCTGTCACGCCCGTGACATGTTGGTCACGCCGTGACCAGGGCGTGACACGTCAAAATCCCGTGAATCAGCAATTTTTGAAGACCAAAGCCGACACGCCCGGGGTCACGCCCGTGTCACCCGACACGGGGCGTGACCCAAGCCCGTGACACTCCACTCGACGATTTCATCTCGACGATCGTCGAGTGTCGACACTAGCAGTCACGCCTAGAGTCACGCCCGTGACCTAGGGCGTGACACCTCTTTCCGCTCGACGATTTTCAACTCGACACTTTCAGCTCGACATTCGTCGAGTGTCGACACCAGCTGACACGCCCAGAGTCACGCCCGTGACCTGGGGCGTGACCACTGCGCCTGGCCGACAAGACCTGCCCAAAGACTTTCGGCGCGCACCGCGCCCAGATCCACCTACCTGTCACGCCCCCTGTCACGCCCGTGACCAAGGGCGTGACCACTGCGAGACCGCCACGTGTCCAGCCCGAAGTCAACTTTCCCGTCAAATCGCCAGCCGCCTTCCAAATAGTACTGTCACGCCCCATGTCACGCCCGTGACCAAGGGCGTGACTCATGTAAAATTTTTCTATAAATTCAGAGGTGCTGCTCTGGATTTCTGTTCCCCTTTTGGGCACCATTTTGCTTAGGTGTTGTGCTGCCGAAATGCTTCCAAGGCTTATGTAAGGGATAATTTCTCCCCCTCTCCTTAGTTTTATTTTCGTATCTTTGTAACTCGTACTTCTTTTTACTAAAATGTGTTTTATTTTCTTCTCTCAACATGACTTTGGAATGGATTAATGCAAATCTCCCCTATGCAATCTTATCTTTCTTCCTTGTTTTAACTTAGTTTTTTTTTGTCTTTTTAATACGTGTGTGTGTGTGTGTATGAGAGTAAATGTTATGTTTTCTTTATTTTGGATAAGTAGTTGTTATGTTTTCATTTCATTAGCTTTTGATAGCTTAGATTTTCATAAGTTTCTAATTCATCCCTATAGATCCGTAAAATCGTTTTCAAAGTGTTTTTCCTCTTTTTTTAACTTAGCTTTTTATTTCGTAAAACCTTTTCGTTCTTTTCGTTTTATTTTCACTTTTTAATCAGTTTTACGGAGTTATAGGAATGATTATATAGTCGTTATAATTTTTCGCGCACTTTGATTTTTTCATTTAATCTTTTTCCTTATTTAATTTTTTCGTTCTCTTTTTACGCATTTCTACCGCATTTTAGCGGTAGAAATGTATTCGTTTTTATTTTTCGATCACTTGCATTTTCATTTTTATTTGCAAACTTTCTTCCCGTTTAATTTTTATTTTCGCTTTTTATGCATTTCTACCGCATTCTAGCGGTAGAAATGCAGTTGTTTTAATTTTTCGTTAACTTAGTTTTTTGCAATTTTTTATGTATGCGCATTTATTTCCGCCTACTCGTTAAGAGTTAAATGACGCCTGCTTATTTTACTTTCTGTAGAGTGCGTGAGTTTGTCATTTTCCTTTTTTCCGCCTACTCACTTGAGTTCAATGGCTGGATTTTATTCTTGTAGAGTGCGTGTGTTTTCATTTATGTCGAGAGAGAATGTGCGTGCGTTGCATTTATTTTGTCCTACTCGGTTGAGTAGGACCCGCATTTATTTTCCCCTACTCATTTGAGTAGGATTTGCGTGTGTGCGTTTTACTGCTTTCATTTCTCCCGCCCACGCATTTGCGCCGGGACTCGCAATTTACTGCTTTCTTCAGTCCTACTCGTTTGAGTATGACTTGCAATTTTCAGCTTTCATTTACTGCTTTCATTTTATCGCTTTCATTTACTGCTTTCTTTTTCTGCTTTCTTTTCTGCTTTTCCCGCAAGCCGTCCCCATTCCGATGAGTGGCTAACCATTCTTAGCCCTCGACATCGAAGAGCATTGGGACAGATAAAATAGCTTAAAATAACTAAAGGTCTAATCTTTCTAATTAATTAATAGCACTTAAGGTTTGTCCGGGGTTAACGACGCGTAGGACCACATATCGATGTGTGGGCCCTATTTCCGTAGTCCATATGCTAGCTAGCCGAGAGGCCGTGCATATGGACCGATCACCCCTTGGCAAAGAGAGTTCCGCACTAACCCTCGAGAGAGGAGGCGCGCCAACTCTACCGGATTGGGTTCCCCACCCAATAGCGGGGTTCTTAGCGTAATGCGGGCGTTAAGAGGAATCCTTCGTCGGATGAGAGCCCGGTCGAATAGTCTTAGCGTTCAGGTGAGCGATAGCCCTATAGCTAGGTGAGCTCATTTTAGTGGAACCTCCACGGCCAAGTCTCCGCCTTAATTAATTAGAAATTTAGGAGCTCTTTTTTTATTTAAAGTCTATTTTAGTTCAATTGTTTTTTCGGTGCCATCGAGCTAAGCTCTTCATCGGCACCACCTTCATGCTTTCATTTTCTTTCTGTCTTTTTCCGCATTTTTCATTATATATAAAAATATCCCGACAAGATAATTATGGTAAAATAATAGTCCCCTCCAGGGAAGAGTAGAAATAATCGAACCGGACCCGAGAACAATACGACCTCGATATTCCACCCGGAATATCCTGTACTACTCACGATAGGTGCACTGGCCTCCTTCCTCCTTTATTTCGTTAAAACTCGATTTCTAAACCCTTTTTATATCCAAAATAAATAAATAAATATGCGCGCCCGTTTTCTTAAATAAATTCACTTCGCCTTTTTCTCAAATAAAACCGCCGGGTCGCCGCGTGACCGCAAATAATTTTGGAGTTTTAACCATCAAGTTTTTGGCGCCGTTGCCGGGAAATTTTAGGTTCGTTATTTTAAACCCTGGAAATCTATTAATTTTACCTATATTTTATATATATATATATATATATATATATAAATATGGCCAATATAATAATAATAATAAAAACTTAAATATATATATTTACAATTTATAAAACCAAAAAAATTGAAAAACTCAAAAAAAAAAAAAAAAATCTGAAAAACCCTAAAAATTAAAAATTTGAAAAAACCATAAAACTAAAAAAAACTAAAAAAAAAAAAACTAAAAAATCCAAAAAAATGAAAAAAAAAACTTAACAAAAATATTTTTATTTTCATTCTTGTTTTTGAAAAAAAAAAACAAAAAAAAACAAAACAAAAAAAACTAAAAAATGAAAAACTTAAAAAAATATATTTTAATTTAATTTAACTTATTATATTTTATTTTATTTTGATTCGGCGCGCTTTTCATTCTTGTGCACGTTAGGGGTGCGCATTTCCGTCACACTCACGTGGCTAAGGCCTTAGCTACCTCCGACTCCCCCACGCACATTCCCCCCTACCGCCCGCAATCTTTAGGCCGAGTTTATCTTTTTTGTTTTTTCTATTATCTTTTTGCTTTTTCTTCTCAATAATGCAGGGTTTCAACCTGGGCCTCCCGCGCTCGTCTTAGGGAAGCTCCTACCCTCCCTTTTTCTTTTTTGTACTTATTATATTTTGTATATTATCGTTCCGCATACTTAGATTGCAACATTGGGACAATGTTGGGTTTAAGTATGGGGGTGTTTTCCTATTCTGCACTTTTTATATTCAGTACTTAACAAAAAAATACAAAAAAAAATGCAAAAATCAAAAAAAAAAATTTCAAAAAAAAATTTTTAATTAAAACAAAAAAAAAAAAAAAAAACTTCAAAACAAAAAAAAAAAAAACTCAAAAAAAAAATCTCTCTCTTCCCCCCTCTTCTTCTTTTTTGTAAAAACTTGCGTCTTGCCTGCCCGCGACGGTCGACTCATCGAACCAACATTCAAATAAGAGTCTGTTCGCGGGGCCGCAATCGAGTTTTTACTTTGCCTTTTTTTTGTAAAAATCTCTCTTTCCCCCCTATCTTCTTTGTAAATAACTTTTCTTTCTCTCCTCTTTCTTATAAATAGCTTATCCTCAAAAACTAAAAATAAAAAAATTAGAAAAACCCAAAAACCCCAAAAAAATAAAAAAATCTAAAAATCTTAAAAAGATAATAATTAAAAACACAACAAAAAATGATTAAAATCCCTAAAAAATTCAAAAAAAAAAATGTTTTGTTAAATTATGTAACAAAATAATTCGAATATACCATTTCTTAACCCTTTTTGCTTTCCAAAAATCCAGTTCGAGTTAATTTATATGCGAATTTTAGTTATTATTTGCTTACTATTCGTTTATTAATTAAAGTTCGATAGATTTAAGTGTCTGGGTTAAGATTTAAAGAATTTTTTATGTCTTTTCCTTATAATAGGGAACTTGTTTTTCACCACCACTTCTAATTTTATAAATAGAAGCTCGTTTTTTATGTTAGAAAATAACATCCATGGATTTCAATTATTTCTACTTCATGCTTTTAGAAACATTGGAACGTTCATTTTAAAAAGGTTGCTCTCAAAACTTTTTGATTAAAAGCTAGTTTTATTTCTGAAAAACTAAACCCACTTCCATTTTTTTCGTGTCTTAATTGACATGATTCCCCCCTATCCCTTAAAAGATCATATGTCAATGGGAATAAGATTTCGTTCCGTAAACATAGGCACCCAATAATTTAAAAAGATTATATATGGAGTAAGAGGATAAAATTCATTACTCCTACAAATATACATTGAGTTATTTATTTATTATGAAGAAAAAAAAAATTATTATGTGTTAGGAAAATAAGATTTCGTTTTCCTAACTATCCAAAAGAAAAAAAATTGGAGGTTCGAGAAAAAATTACCTCACCTCAATATCCAAGCCTTCTTCATAGACCACCAAACCACTTAGCCTATTTCAATGATTCTAGAATTAATTTAAATTTTTTTGAGAGCATAACTTTTAAATTGCATTATTTCCTTTAACTTCTTTTAAGCAAAGGTTTTTTATATAAATCCAATCCATCTTTGTTAAACTAACAAAAATAATTATGCTTTCTATTTTATTTTTTCTAGAAGTCTTTTTGAAACTGTTCCTCTATTCATAACATTTCATAAATTAGGATTTAATTCTTTAACCCCGGATGTTTATTTTGATCTTTCTTTTTAATTAATTCAAGCGGTAGCTAAACTTAGGATCTCTTTTATTCCTTATAAGTTCATCTCCAACTTTTGCTCTGGAATAGCAAAAGCTTAAGTATGGGGGTATTTGATGAATTGTAAATATACCTATTTTTGTGTACATTAATTTAGATATTTTCATTTATTTTTGTCGTTTTTACTTATTTTCATTCAATAAAATGCTCCTATTTTTGTAAATATTATACTAACTTAGTTTATTTTATTTTTCAGGAAAAATTGAAAATCTGCCAAAAATTGACCTGTCACGCCCGTGACATGTTGGTCACGCCCGTGACCAGGGCGTGACACGTCAAAATCCCGTGAATCAGCAATTTTTGAAGACCAAAGCCTGACACGCCCGGGGTCACGCCCGTGTCACCCGACACGGGGCGTGACCCAAGCCCGTGACACTCCACTCGACGATTTCATCTCGACGATCGTCGAGTGTCGACACTAGCAGTCACGCCTAGAGTCACGCCCGTGACCTAGGGCGTGACACCTCTTTCCGCTCGACGATTTTCAACTCGACACTTTCAGCTCGACATTCGTCGAGTGTCGACACCAGCTGACACGCCCAGAGTCACGCCCGTGACCTGGGGCGTGACCACTGCGCCTGGCCGACAAGACCTGCCCAAAGACTTTCGGCGCGCACCGCGCCCAGATCCACCTACCTGTCACGCCCCCTGTCACGCCCGTGACCAAGGGCGTGACCACTGCGAGACCGCCACGTGTCCAGCCCGAAGTCAACTTTCCCGTCAAATCGCCAGCCGCCTTCCAAATAGTACTGTCACGCCCCATGTCACGCCCGTGACCAAGGGCGTGAGTCATGTAAAATTTTTCTATAAATTCAGAGGTGCTGCTCTGGATTTCTGTTCCACTTTTTGAACCACTTTGCTTAGGGTAGGTGCTGCCGAATTGCCTTCTTATGCTATGTAAGGGATTTTCTTCCCCCTCTCTTAGTGTTTGCTTTTTTTTAGCTTTCTTGTAATCACTTTTTCATTAATAAAATGTGCTAGTTTTTTCTCTCTTTGCATAGCTTGGAATCCATTTATGCACCCTACTCGAAGTGATTTTTAATGTTTTTTTTTATTTTTTATTTTGTTTTTCCTTTATGTCTCCTAAAAACTTTGTAGCGTATAACTTTTGTCTACTTTCTAGCCGTTATAATCGCAATTTTATTTTCATGCAAATACTTAGTTTTGGTTAACTTAGCTTTTATTTCATTCCTATAACCCGTAAAAACGCTTTAAAGTGTTTTTCCTTTTTTTAACTTAGCTTTTTATTTAGTAAAACTTTTTCGTTCTTTTCCCTTTATTCGCACTTTTTTTAGCATTTTTACGGAGTTATAGGAATGATATTTTAGTCGTTTTAATTTTTCGCGCACTTAGTTTTTCATTTTAAATTTTCGTTCTTTTAATTTTTTCGTTCTCTTTTTACGCATTTCTACCGCATTTTAGCGGTAGAAATGTATTCGTTTTTATTTTTCGAGCACTTTCATTTTGCGTTTATTTGCAAAAACTTTCTTCCTGTTTATTTTTTATTTCAGCTTTTTATGCATTTCTACCGCATTCTAGCGGTAGAAATGCAGTTGTTTTAATTTTTCGTTAACTTAGTTTTTTGCAATTTTTTATGTATGCGCATTTATTTCCGCCTACTCGTTAAGAGTTAAATGGCGCCTGCTTATTTTACTTTCTGTAGAGTGCGTGAGTTTGTCATTTTCCTTTTTTCCGCCTACTCACTTGAGTTCAATGGCTGGATTTTATTCTTGTAGAGTGCGTGTGTTTTCATTTATGTCGAGAGAGAGTGTGCGTGCGTTGCATTTATTTTGTCCTACTCGGTTGAGTAGGACCCGCATTTATTTTCCCCTACTCATTTGAGTAGGATTTGCGTGTGTGCGTTTTACTGCTTTCATTTCTCCCGCCCACGCATTTGCGTCGGGACTCGCAATTTACTGCTTTCTTCAGTCCTACTCGTTTGAGTAGGACTTGCAATTTTCAGCTTTCATTTACTGCTTTCATTTTATCGCTTTCATTTACTGCTTTCTTTTTCTGCTTTCTTTTCTGCTTTTCCCGCAAGCCGTCCCCATTCCGATGAGTGGCTAACCATTCTTAGCCCTCGGCATCGAAGAGCATTGGGACAGATAAAATAGCTTAAAATAACTAAAGGTCTAATCTTTCTAATTAATTAATAGCACTTAAGGTTTGCACGGGGTTAACGACGCGTAGGACCACATATCGATGTGTGGGCCCTATTTCCGTAGTCCATATGCTAGCTAGCCGAGAGGCCGTGCATATGGACCGATCACCCCTTGGCAAAGAGAGTTCCGCACTAACCCTCGAGAGAGGAGGCGCGCCAACTCTACCGGATTGGGTTCCCCACCCAATAGCGGGGTTCTTAGCGTAATGCGGGCGTTAAGAGGAATCCTTCATCGGACGAGAGCCCGGTCGAATAGTCTTAGCGTTCAGGTGAGCGATAGCCCTATAGCTAGGTGAGCTCATTTTAGTGGAACCTCCACGGCCAAGTCTCCGCCTTAATTAATTAGAAATTTAGGAGCTCTTTTTATTTAAAGTCTATTTTAGTTCAATTGTTTTTTCGGTGCCATCGAGCTAAGCTCTTCATCGGCACCACCTTCATGCTTTCATTTTCTTTCTGTCTTTTTCCGCATTTTTCATTATATATAAAAATATCCCGACAAGATAATTATCGGTAAAATAATAGTCCCCTCCAGGGAAGAGTAGAAATAATCGAACCGGACCCGAGAACAATACGACCTCGATATTCCACCCGGAATATCCTGTACTACTCACGATAGGTGCACTTGCCTCCTTTCGTTAAAACTCGATTTCTAAACCCTTTTTATATCCAAAATAAATAAATAAATACGCGCGCCCCGTTTTCTTAAATAAATTCACTTCGCCTTTTTCTCAAATAAAACCGCCGGGTCCCCACGTGACCGCAAATAATTTTGGAGTTTTAACCATCACGTACCTGTCACCACGTCAGCTTGTTTAATGGCCTCCTGTTGGGAAAGATTGTAGACCCTTGGTTGGGCCGGAGCATAGTGGGATGCGGTCGACTCTACCGCCTTTCCCTTCTCTTCATAAGTGGCTCCCGGCCTCCTCTCGGACTTAGGACGTCCGCTCCAACAATCACGGGCGAAATGCCCCGTCTTGCCACAAGTAAAGCACGCGCCCGGGGTCCGACTCGTAGTCGCCCCAGAAGCGCCAGAAGGAGCTGGACCCGAAGTCCTATGCTTCTTAAAAGTCCTCCGATAGCCTGACTTTGAAGTAGTCGGCACTCTGAACTCAGATTTCTTTTCACCCAAGCTTTTCTTCGCTTGTACACTCTTCATGTCCTTCTCCAAGGACCGGGCGGTATTGACCAAGGTTAAGAAACCCTGCGTCATTGGCCCCGACAGTAACAATCTCAGCTCATCCCTCAAGCCTTCATAAAAACGATTAGTCTTGCGCTCCTCATCCATGATGGTGGAGCTAGCATAACGACTCAACCGCGTAAACTCATGGAGATATTCATCCACGCTTCTCTCACCCTGCACCAACTTCAGGAATTCATTATCCATTGAAATCCTCTGAGTCGAAGGGAGGTATCTTGCCAAGAACAATTCCGAGAACTCTTCCATCGGAATGTCTATCAGTTGTCTACCTCTCAGGTGATGCAGCTCCAAACCTTCCCACCACATCCTCGCTTCTCCATCCAGCAGGAATGTAGCGATGGTGGTCATCTGCCACTCCTCCGTCTCCGTCACTGTCATGACTCTCTTCACCCTAGAGAGCCAGTCTTCAGCCTGAGATGGGGTTCCCAACCCCGAGAATAACGGAGGGTTAAAGCTCATTACATGCTTCAACTGCCTCTCAGTCGCCCTCCTTGGCACTATTGGTTCCACAACCCTTTGCTCCACCCTCCTCGGCTCCGCCTCTTGCAGAGGTACTTGCTCCATCACAGGAGCGGGCTGCTGCGCTTGCCTCCCAGGCTGCGTATTGATCACGGCCAACACCGCTTCAGCCACCAATCTTATATTTTCAGCCGACAAAGGTGTTGCGGGAGCAACTTCCGGTGCACTACTTGCCTCAGAAACTCGGCGTTCTGACGGCCCAACACCACTTCGGGTCACCTATAGTGGTACAAAACACCGTTAAGCGACCAAATAAATTGCAAACAGCAATTATAGGAACACGCAGGTTCCTCAAACACGAGTATTTTCATTCCTAAGTGGACATTCATGGGTTCTTTTTACTGTTATAACGATGACGCACACAATGTGCTCACCACCCCTTAAAAAGAATTCGCCCACGAATTCCATTCAAGCCCGACCAAAACCAGTAGTCTGATACCAAATTGTAACACCCCCTATCCGTCGCATAGCATATAGCAGTAGGTCCGGCCGGGGCCCGACGCCATATACCACAGACAGACCGGGTGGTTACTTATGGAAACCATCCAACCAATCTCAACGTCCTACACAGAGCATTCTAGCGGAAGCAGTTTAAATAAGTTGTAAACAAGAACCCAGCATAAGAGCACGAATGTCCACTAACAAGATAATAGGAATGTTATTACAAAAATACCCAAATATTCGGCCTTAAGGCCTTACAGAATGTTTCTCTTGACTAATACATGATTTACAAACCTCGGCACGCAGGCCGGTCATACATGAGTAAAACAGAAAACATTTCCACTTGGGCTTTCAAGGGCCAGCTTCGCAAAAAGGGCTTTAGCCCGCTATTGACCGCTTGGTCCAGCTGCACCTGCAAGCAACAAACCACCGCACGGTGGCAAACAAAGCAACGGTCAGCAATGCTGACCAAATTATAACGATCCCGCCCTCAACTCGGGGCGGCGATGCTCCTTCCCTGCATTTCATTAGCACAAGCGAGCAATGCATATAACCATAGCCATTTCATCACAGACGGTGGCTCGCACGGCCACGCGTCCCGTGCACTCAGGGCACATTCTCGGTGAACCGGTCGATGTTACGTCAATTAAAGCCATTAACATTCCGGACTCACCACCGCCACTTAGACGGCCATTCCTATGAGCAATTCGTCTTCATGGTATTGGTCACGTCAATTTAAGCCATTGACCACCGAAGACCCCTATCTATGCCAACGGCGAGTGCCATGTAACTTTAGGTCTCTCTAACCCGAACGACATAAAGCGGGTACGGCTCCATCTAACCCGTGCTCACATCGCAACGACAATTTAAGCCATTTGCGCGGGTCAAACTTTCACCGAGTCCCATTCTACCGCAATACACATAACCCCGTTATGTTCAAGTTGGCTCTCAGGCCACCAAGTTGGCAAGACCTCGTGTCCGCCCAGTTTTCCGGGTGCACCTTTGGGTTAGTCCCCAAGGCTCCCTGCTGCAATCTACCGCGTAGAAAACCCGAAAAACACCCAATAGCACGGAGTCTTCTCCGGCCTTATGCAATGCAACATCACCGATCCGGACTAACATGTCCGGGTAGGCTTCACACAAAATGCCTACGTCTGTTCTCGCATACGGACTCTAAACAACGGGGACTTTACATATCTACCCGAAGGAACGCCACCAACTCTCCGCAAACTCGCGAGAGGGGGCTTCCTATGCTAAGAAAAGGAGCGATTCAAGCTCAAGATGAGGATCGTTACCCTTGGATTCCTCTTTGGCGCCATCGGAAAGTAATCGGATGGAAATCACCGCACTAGCGTTGCCTCCGCGGATCCGGAGTCGGCTCGCGATTCGGAGCTCCGAAGCTCCTCCAATGGCGGGATCTAGTTCTTCTTCCTCCAATGGCTCTCCACTTTCTCCAAGGATTTGGAGAGAGGATAAGGCATGAAAAGTGAAGTTTTCCAAGTCAACTCACGGGTATATCCCTGCAGGAACATCCCCCAGCCGTCGGATCTCAACCTAAGGAAATGAACGGCTTTGATTCGGGGCTGAAATGCCCAATCTGGACCGAACACGGCCTGGCACACGCTCGTGTCCAGGGCCGTGTGCCGCATTCGCCGTCAAAATCGAATCTTCTGAACACGCACACGGGTATCGAACACGCCCGTGTTCGAGCTGACACGCCCGTGTTCCAGCTGCCACGGCCGTGTAGCCGGCCGTGTACCCCATGATTTTTCCCCGTTTTCAACCCGAGCACTGCACGGGTTCTAGGACACGCCCGTGTCCTTGCCCGTGTCACTTTGACACGCCTGGGCCCCCAGGCCGTGTACACGGGACATTTCGTCGAGGGAAGAACGACGACTGGATGACACGGCCTTGGACACGCCCGTGTCCTAGGCCGTGTGCCTTGTCTCGACGATCGTCGAGTGAATCTCGACGATTTCACCTTGACGATCGTCGACACGGGTCGACACGCCCTGCGACACGCCCGTGTCGCAGGCCGTGTGCCCATTCTCGACGAATCGTCGAGAATAACTCGACGATTTCACGGCTAAGTGTCGACACGGGTCGACACGCCCTGCGACACGCCCGTGTCGCAGGCCGTGTGCCCATTCTCGACGAATCGTCGAGAATAACTCGACGACTTCGCGGCTAAGTGTCGACACACGCTCGACACGCCCTGGGACACGCCCGTGTCCCAGGCCGTGTGCCTTCAGCCAGAAACCAAAACTGGCCCAAAACGTCCCCCTTTGCTCCTTTGAGTTTCGGGGCGTTACATAAGCTGCCCTGAGTGCACGAGACGTTGGGCCGATTGTGCTAACGTTTATGATGCTTGGTGCTTGAATGACACATTCTAGTTTTATGTGATTATGCTAATCCGCTTGCAAAAAAGAATCACCGCCACCCAGAGAAAGGGATGGTGTCGTTATAATTTGGTCAGCTTTTGCTGATCGTTGCTTTGTTTGCCACCACTTTGTGGAATGTTTGCTTGCAAGTGCTGCGGAGCCAAGCGGGATATAGTGGGCTGAAGCCCTTCTTGCTGAGCTGGCCCTCGAAGACACAATTGTTTGTTTAGTTATTTTTCATGTGTTGCCGGCCTGCGTGCCAATGTATGCAAACCATTTTATCTGGTTAAACGCTATTGATATAAGGCCTTAAGGCCAAATATGTGGATGTTGTTATTTCATTCCTAATGTCATGATTTGTGGGCATTCGCCTTTGGATGTGGTTTTTATTTAACTCCTTTTATTTTTTTCCGCTATAATGCAACTCTGTGTTCGGATGCGTTTTCAAAATGTTGTGGGCTTGACGTTTCATTTAGTAATTCTTTCGTCTGTCTTTTTTATATGATGTGGGGCCCCGGCCGGACCTTCTGTCATATTATTCTTGACGGATGGGGTGATGTTACATCTGGTATAGAAAAATTTTACCTCTGTTAGCCATCTCACGCATCTCTCACCTATTATGTCTATATTATTAGCTGATATATGTTATGATTGTAATTATTCATTATTGTAAAGAATATATAAGACACGGGACAGGAATAAAGTTTTTACTGCGAAAGTGTTTTCTCCTTTTTTGACATGGTGTCGGAGCTAGGTTGTGTTGGTTCGATTTTGCCGGGAAATTTTTTATGAAATCAACTTTCAACAAGCCCATGACGAGATGGACTGATAAAATATGGAATATCTCTGGTAGCTCGTATGGGCTTTGTGTCACAATTTCTACCATGTAAGGTCGCGTGTGGGAGGTTTCGTCTTGCCATGGAGGTGTTGTTTGAAGTGCAGGTCTATGCAAGACCATGAAGTAAAAGTGGGAACGAAAAAAAATAGAATATCCTTCTTGATGGCGCGTATGTGTTCTATTCCACTTCGGCTCCGTTTGGGGGGACTTATTTTCACCGGTCAAGCGGTCATGACCGCATGAACCCGGACTTAAATTAAGTCCGGGTTCATGCGGTCATGACCGCTTGACCGGTGAAAATAAGTCCCCCCAAACGGAGCCTTCGTCTAGCCGACATCATTCTCCTACTGCTTTCCAGCAAGATTCATCATCAATTGTGAAAGAAAATAATTTTTTGTAGCACATTTAGATTTACGGGAGGATGTTGAAAGTATAAGCCTCATCTATTATGTTTTGACAAGTCAAAGTATGGACATTACCACTGATTGGCTGATCAGTGGAAATCAACGAAAATAAAGGTGAAAAAGCTGGTAGCATGTGCATTGTTGAAAAGCTGCACCATTTTGATATGACGTGCATGTTTTCTACATGTTTTTAATAATTTTGTAAGGCTGCCATTATGCCAAAGGCTTGTAGAAGATATCATTTTGAAAAAAAAAAACAAAACTCATAGAAATAATTTTGCAACAATGTGATCCCTTACTTCTGATGTGTTGATTTCACTCAAGTAGAGAAAACTTAAAACTTGCATTAAAATAAACGATTAAGCAAGGGAGAGGGAGATGCTGAACAGTAAGGGATCTTGTAAAATCCTAAACAATAAGAAATCTTATAAAATTCATGAATCAAAAAATAAAATAATTATTGCTTTAATTACAGTATGTGAAATAATTACATGTGCGGAATTAAGTCTTCACTTGAACAAAATGCTCCGGCAATTGGAAGAGTTTTGTTGATCTGCAGCTGAATAGGGAACAACGGCTTGAGTCTACGCAGAAGTAGATCTGCGACTCTACAGTACTCCACAAGAGCGATGGAGAACCCCACGGTCTTGTCCCAAAAGATTTGGGTCGAAGAAGGAGAGCCCTTAACGTCTCCACGAATTGCTAGATTCGTTCATGGGAGAGGCAGCAACAAGTGTCGGGTCGAGTCTCATAGAAGAGGCAGTGGTGAAAGCTATTAGGGCTCGAGAAAACACCATTCCGTCTAAGCTCTCAAAAACTCCAGAAAACCTAATCACATGTCTATTTATATCCAAGGATATAAAACAAGTGCGTGCCTCCGCTATCAGCAGACCCGTGACATGAATTGGAGTAAACAAGAAGTGTCGTTGTGTTAACATGATGAACACGAAGATATCGTTGTGATGACATGAAGCACATGACGATATCACTGTGTCAAGCCACTGCAGAGAGGTCACACGAGGATATCATTGAGATGACATGATGCGCACGACGATATCACTGTGTCAAGTCAAAACAGAGAGGTCACACAATGATATCGTCGAGTCAACACGACGATATCATTGTGTTGACATGAAGCACACGATGACGTTGTTGTGTCAACACACACAACTCTTACGAGCCACAGGATTGGTCCTTCACTCATATCCAATATGACTAAATCCAACACAATCCTTCCTCCAACTTCTCAAATGCTCATATGTGCGACCCTAAAGGCCCATATTATGTTGGTAGTAGGACTAAGTGCATGTCTACTTCCAGACCACCATAGAAACTCCAATACTATTTGTTTAACCCGTAATGCTTCGAGATCGGAGATGCTCAAGGAGACGTCTATTCATAGACCTCTCCACGAGCAGAGGCGAGCTTGGGCGAGCAAAGATGAGCTTGGGCGAGCAAAGGCGAGCTTGGGCAAGCAGAGGCGAGGCACTCATAATGCATTCTAGCGGAAGCAGTTATTACAGTTTTAGAACCCAAAAGCCAGGAATGTCCACTACAAAACATAAGAATGACATTTAATACACAACATGTTTTAACTTTAAGCCCTTACAACTGTTTTTTATAAATATATCTTCCATACATTGGCACAAAGGCCGGATACACATGAAAACAGTAAACATTCGTCATTGGGCCTTTGAGGGCCTGCCAATCGCAGCATAAAGGACTTCAGGCCGCTACTTTCCGCTTGGCTCTCCAGCACCTGCATAAGCAGAACCCACCAAAAAGTGGCAAAATAAAGCAACAGTCAGCGTTAGCTGACCAAATTATAATGACCCTAACCCTCACTCAGGGCATCAGTTCTCCTTCCCTGCAAACAACAGTATATATATCTTTTGGAAAAAAAATGTGTTGGAACACCCTATTACTGATTTGGGCAAGGATCACTATGTCCTTTAGGAAATTTATTTTGACCTCCTTGTATAGATCTAAAGGTCAATTAGATTGAGTCTAAGGGTTAGTATTTAGGTTTGAAAGCTGCCCTCAAGACCCTCAAGACCAGATATTTCAGTTCAGGAGACTAAGTCATTTTGTCGAGCTCAGGACGACGAATCGTCGAACCCCATTTGACGATCTCTGAGCTCACCTCGACGAATCGTCGAACCCCATTCGACGATCTCTGAGCTCACCTCGACGAATCGTCGAACTCCATTCGACGATCTCTAAGCTCAACTTCAACGAGTCGTCGAACTCCATTCGACGATCTTCGAGCTCAGATCGACGTTCCTGTCTCAAGTTTGTTTCCCTATCTCTGAGCTCAGTTCGACGATAGTTGAGCACAGATCGACGCTTTCTGCTTCAGTCTAAGTCCAGTCTCTGAGCTCAGTTCAACGATAGTTGAGCTCAGGTCGACGTTTTTCTAGAGAGATCGACGTTTTTCAAGATTCAAATTCAGACAGTTATGGAATTATTCTCAGCATTTATTTCAAGGATATTGTAGCCGTTTCAATTAATCTGGAGAAAGTTTCAAGGGATTTTCAAAGGAATGTTTTATTGGACTTTCCTCCAGAAGACAAAATGGAGTTAAGGAAGTTATTTATGACAAGCTAATGGACAGAGAATCACTCTATTCAGATGTAAGGAATAAAAGATTTATATTCTTCTAGTAAATAACAATAACTATTACAACAACAACAATAGAAAGAGAAAGAGTTGCAGATATTCACAGACAGAATTCATACAGGAACACACATCACTGAAGGAGATCAATATTCTGAAATTTCTAGTTCCCTTTTTGATTCTATTGTTCAAAGGCCATTAACATTCAACACTCCAGACACCACACATTTCAGCTGCTGCTGGAATCATCTTTTGCTGGAGATCAAATCTTCTGAAGGCCTATCACCCTACTGCAAAACTTCACTTCTTGAACAACTCAAGAACTCAGGGGGAGCTTTAACAACATCCACTATCATCTCTCTGATTGTTGACAGAGAAGATCATCTCTCTCTCTCTCTCTCTCTCTCTCTCTCTCTGCTGTAAAGGGTTTATCAAACTCCCTTCAAAAGTTTGTGTTGGTTTCTGAGACCTTATCAAAACTCAGTGGTGGCAAGACACTTGATTAAAAAATCTGGTGTGGTTTTTGAGTACCTTATTAAAAGCTCATTGGTGCCCAGGACACCCGATCAACTCATCCTGCAGTGGATTCCTACCTAGGGTGGTAGAAGAGTGGATGTACCCAGATTGGTTGGGGAACCACTATAGCTCCTTGTGTCATCTGGTTGCTTATTTTCTTTTGTTTTCTGGCTGTGGTTTGTGATTGTTCTGTGATTGTTTTTGATTAGATAGTTATTGTGTTTGCTGTATTTCATTTGCTTCCCTGTTCACTTAGGAATACAATAAGAGTTATAAAAAGTTTTCAGCAAGCACCATACTTTATTCACTCCCCCTCTAGAATATATCAGATCTAACCTACACTTTCAATTGGTATCAAAGGGAGGTTGGTTAAAATACCACACCTTAGTGGTTGCACAGGCTAACACCTGAACCCGAAGATCCCTCAGTTAGATCTGCTTGTTTAAGTTTGTTATTAGATTTATTTATTCATAGAACATGGCCCAAAACAAAGATTATGCTAGCACCAGACCTCCAGTGTGCAATCTATCTAAGTTTGCACTTTGGAAGGCAAGGATTAGACTGTACATGAACTCTATTGATGAAGACATTTTCAATTCTGTTTTGACAGTGTGTCCAAGACCCCCAGAAAATACAAGTACGAGTGTTGTTCCACCTCCTTCAAGAACAGATGTAGAACTCAAGAAATGGAAAGTTGCAGATGCAAAGGCTATGAACATTCTAGCCCAGACTATGTCTGATGAAATATTCCAAAAGGTAGATGAATGCAACTAAGCAAATGACATCTGGGACAAGTTATTTGAGATAGTCTCAGGATCTGCTGATGAGAGAAAAGATAGAAGATCTCATCTCATAACCCAGTATGAGAACTTCAAGAAAGGAGAAGCTGAGTCAGTAGCAGATATGTATAATAGACTCAGTCTCATAGTCAATGAGCTGAAATTATTGGACAAAGAGATCTCATTGACTGAGCTCAATGATAAAATCCTAATGTGCTTCCCAAGCACTTGGGACTCAAGGATCTCAAGGATGCCAGAAGCCTAAATGAGATCACAACTGAAGCTCTCTTGGGCAAGCTCAAGTCTTATGAGCTGCTCATCAAGAACAGAGAAGAAGAGCAGAAGGCTGCCTCACCAGCTATAAGAAAGGAAAAATCAATAGCTTTCAAATCCATTAAAGATCAGCCTGAAGACAAGGTCACAGGCAATGAAGAGCTGCTAAGCCTAATGGCCAAAAGGTTTTACAAAATGGCCAGGAAGGATTTCAGGAAAAGATCACATAGAGAGCATGACAAGCCAAGGTATGACAAATCAAATAACACAGAGATTATTTATTTTAGATGCAGGAAACCAGGCCACATTGTGCCTGACTGTCCAGAAAATAAAAACAAGGACAAGAAGGACAGAAAAGAAAGGAGAAAAGAAAAGGACTTCAAGAAGAGCAGCAATGGCAAACCCTCCTCCAGCAAGAACAAACATACAAGGAAGGGATTTGTTGCTGAAACTTGGAGTGAGACTGAAGAAGAATCTGAAGCTTCATTCAGCTCAAGTGATGACTAAGATGATGCTGATGAAAAAGAATTCTACATGATGGCTATCAATGCCTCACAACAAAGTTCTGATGCAGAAGAGTCAGAGTCAGAATCAGAGACTCAATCTGAAGAGGACCAGGTAATAAGTTCTTTTGATTTTAATTCTGAGGACTTCAAGTGTGAGTTTAAAGCACTACGTTTGGATTTATTAAAATCTGAGAAGGAAATCATTTCTCTCAGAAATCAGTTATCTGAACACAATACTTTAAAATCAGAAAACCTCAAACTCTCCGAGGAGTTGGAATGCTGTAGGGAGCAGATAGCCTCACTGAAAGGTGAGCTATCGGAGGCCAAAAAGTTTGAAGAATCCCTCAATGGGAGAAGTATCAAGCTAATTTACATCACAAGCACAGTGAACTCAAGATTCAATAGTACACTGGGCTTGGGTGCCTCATCTAGCCAACCTATAGTATTAACAAGCCCAATCAAGTTTATCTCTGATAAAGGTAAGGGAGTTGTAGAGGTAGCTAGGAAGAATTCTGACTTACCTAAGAAAACAAGAGTTCAACAGAAATCGTCGAACGGAGCTAGACGATCGCCAAATGAAGATCAACGATCTCAGGCTAAATCGTCAAACTCAGGTCGATGATCTCTAAACCCTGAACTTTGCCACAGTCGATCTTCGAATGGAGCTCGACAATCTGACCCAAGATCGTCGAACTCAGCTCAGCGATCGTCGAGCAGAGATCAGAGTTTTGAAAATTTTTTCAAAGGTAAATCGAATTTCAGACCTAAGGGTCCTTCATCCCAAAGATTTAACTCTTATACTGAATGGATAATACCTCCAAGGAGATATCATCCTGAAGGCTATAAGAGTCAACCAGGGATGTCTTTTATTTCTGAATTCAAAGGTTATCAACCTAGGCCCAAGGTAAACTGGGTCAAAAACAAATAAATTGTTTTATGTGCATGTGAAGACCTATCCAACATCAAACCAGCAATGATATCTGGATAGTGGGTGCTCAAAGCACATAATAGGAAACAAAGACAATTTCACATACTTTAAAGCCAAGCTTGGACCCAAAGTAATATTTGGTGATTCAAACTTTGGACTAACAAAAGGATATGGTGCAGTCCAGATTGGCACAGTCACATTCAAGAAAGTAGCATATGTGGAAGGACTAAAGCACAATCTAATCAGCATCAGTCAACTGTGTGATGAAGGCTACCAAGTGACTTTCAGCAAATCCTTATGCAAGATCAAATCAGAGGATAACACAACTGTGTTGACAGGTAAAAGGAAATGTAACATCTATCTTGTAGATTTTCTTTCAACCAAGATAGATATTTGCTTGTTCAATTCTATTTGTAGACCTAATGAATTATGATATAAGAGACTAGGGCATATAAACCTTAGAATCATTGCTAGGCTATCCAAGGACAACCTTGTTAGAGGACTACCTTCTGGCCCCTACAAGAAGGAAGGACTTTGCAGGGCTTGTCAATTAGGCAAGCAAACCAAAAATAGTTTCAAGTCACTTAATAAGAGTGATTCACCTAGGATTTTGTATCTGTTACACATGGATCTTTTTGGACCCATTACAGTACAAAGCTTAGGAGGGAAATCTTATACTTTTGTGGTTGTAGATGACTTCTTTAGATTCACATGGGTGTTCTTTCTGAGAAATAAGTCTGATAACTTTAAATGTTTGACAGAGTTTCTCAAATGCATACAGAGTGAGTTCAATACTCACATTACCCTGATTAGAAGTGATCATGGGACAGAGTTTGATTCTCTTCTTATGTAAGAGTTCTGTCAGAGTGAAGGGATCAGGCACACTTTCTCAGCTCCTAGAACTCCTCAATAAAATGGGGTAGCTGAAAGGAAAAAATAGAACCCTTATTGAATCTGCTAATACATTGTTGTATGATGCTCACCTTCCTCTATCCTTTTGGGCAGAGGCAGTGAACACCTCCAACTATGTGTTGAATAGAAGTTTAATACATAAACTGAAGGGAAAGACTCCCTATGAATTACTCAAAGGGAAGAAACCTAAAGTAGATTACTTTAAAATTTTTGGTTGTATTTATTACATTCATAATAATGACAAGAAATACTTAGCAAAATTTCAAGCTAAATCTGATGAAGGAGTGTTTCTGGGATACTCCATGATCAGTAAAGCTTATAGGGTATATAATAAATCTACTCTCAAAATTGAAGAATCTGTTCATATATCTTTTGATGATTCTAACATGTCTTTCAAGGAGAAGAATATTTCTACCATAGAACCTTTGCAGATACACTCTCTTGCAGAAGACTTGGACATGTTACAAATTATTCAAAAAGATGAAAGCAGTGAAGATGAAGAAGACATTCAATATCTTGAAGAGAAACTTCTTGAAGAGCCAGTTGTTGTACCACTAGAGGAAACAACAACACAGGTTGGTGAACAATCTAATCTCCCAAGTGATTGGAGACATCTCAGCTGGTGTGCAAACCAGAAATCAGGTCAACCAAAACCTGATGCACACTTGCTTTCTTTCTCAAATTGAACCTCAATCCATTCAAGATGCAGAGCAAGATCCACACTGGATCATTGCAATGCAAGAAGAGTTGCATCAATTTGAAAGGAACAAAGTTTGGGAACTAGTACCAAGGCCAAAGGATCACTCCATTGTTGGAACAAAGTGGGTGTTCAGAAATAAATTGGATGATCAAGGAGTCATTGTAAGGAACAAGGCAAGGCTAGTTGCTCAAGGGTACTCTCAAGAAGAAGGGATAGATTATGACCAGACCTTTGCACCAGTTGCAAGGTTAGAGGCCATAAGAATCTTCTTAGCATATGCAGCACACAAAGGATTCAAAGTATACCAGATGGATGTAAAGAGTGCTTTTCTCAATGGAGATATCAAAGAAGAAGTCTATGTCAAATAACCCCCAGGTTTTATCTCTTCAACTCATCCTGATTATGTTTTCAAATTACATAAAGCATTATATGGTCTAAAGCAAGCTCCTAGAGCATGGTATGAGACCCTAGCATGCTTTCTTCTGAAAAATGAGTTTATAAGGGGTAGATTAGATCAAACTCTTTTTATTAGAACCCATAAGTCTCATAACCTAATAGTACAAATCTATATAGATGATATTATATTTGGTTCTACTGATTCAAATTTGTGCAGAAGGTTTCCAACCTAATGCATTCTAAATTTGAAATGAGTAGCATGGGTGAGCTATCCTTCTTTCTAGGATTGCAAATCAAACAACATACTGAAGGCATATTTATTTCTCAAACCAAGTATGCAAAAGAATTGGTTAAGAAATTTGGTATGTCTGAAGCATCATGTATGAAAACACCTATGCTTACTAATGATGTATTAGATGCTGATGAACGTGGGAAACCTGTTGATCAGACAACATATAGAGCAATGATTGGCTCTTTATTGTACCTTACAGCTAGTAGACCTGACATAATGTTTGCTACATGCATATGTGCTAGATTTCAAGTGAGCCCTAGAGAGTCACACTTAACCTTAGTAAAAAGGATTCTTAGGTATGTAAAAAGTTGTCCAAATCTAGGTCTCTGGTATCCAAAAGATTCAGCATTTGACTTAACTGGACTTTCAGATGCTGATTATGCTGGATGCAGAATAGATAGGAAAAGCACCAGTGGAACTTGTCAGTTTCTTGGTGACAGATTTGTCTCCTGGTTTTGCAAGAAACAAACATCTGTGTCAACTTCAACTGCTGAAGCTGAATATATGGCTGCAGGTAGTTGTTGTTCACAAATCTTGCGGATTCAAAACCAACTCCTAGATTATGGCTACAACTTAGAAAAGTCTAAAATATTTTGTGATAATACCAGTGCTATTTCTATAACACAAAATCCAGTCCTCCATAGTAGGACAAAACACATAGAAATTAGGAAATACTTTCTAAGGGATAATGTTGAGAAAAATAAAATTGAACTTCAATATATCTCAACTGATTTGCAAAGGGGAGATATTTCACAAAACCCTTGGATGAAAAGAAATATACATTCTTCTTGAATCAGTTAGGAATGTTAGATGGAGGAAGTCTAAAATAAGATCCAAGATTTTAAAAATATAAAAATGACCAATACTAGGCAAATCAATAAGTTCTTTTTGAGTATAGAGTATGTTTCTGGTCTCTGAACTGCGCTCGACGATTTTCCCCAAGATCGCCAAACGGAGATCGACGATTTTAGAAATCGTCGACCAGAGTTCAGCGCTTCTCAGATAGTGCTAAACTATCTTTATTCAGGTCAGCGATCGTCGAACGGAGCTCGACGCTCTCCAATATCGTCGAACGGAGATTGATGATGTTAATGACCTTTCAGTTTCCTTTAGTAGCCCAGATCGTCGAACAGATTTCAACGATCTTTCCTTTTCTGCGTCGAACCCTAATATAAAACTCATTTTTCGGCCGTCATTCCCCTTTATGCTTTCATACTCTCTGAAAATTTTCCCTTTCCCTCCAAACTTTTCTACACTTGGTCGTTTGTTTGTTCATTTTTGCAGGAATCAATGGCAGTTTCAGTTGCAATCTTGGCCGCAATGAAATTTGACACTAGCTTTGATATCGACATGGATTCTTTCGATAACAGCGATCAAATATTCAAGAACATTCTGGAACCTTTCAAGGAGCAACAGTTAGTTAACATCATGACTACAAGGATCAAATTGGCTGCAGATGAGATAAAGGAATGGGTGTATACTGCCCACAATCTGGATCAGAACACAGTGGTTGGAACCATCTCAGGAACTCAGGTACCTTTAACACCAATTGTTTTGACAGAGGTTTTTCAATTAAATTTTGGAGAAGATTCTGTTGAGCTTTCTGGAGAGGAATTCTCAAATATGCTTGAAAGGATGGGACATTCAGAAGCAAACCCTAGTAAATTGCTTAAGAAGAATCTGTCTGTTGAGTACAGATTTCTTGCTGATGTTGTTGGAAAAGTGTTGTTGGCAAAACACTCAGCTCATGATACCATCTCTAGGTATTAGCTCAGTTTGATGGGTGCCCTGGTGGACAAGAAGCAACTGAACTGGGGATAAGTCTTTTTTGATTTAATCAAGAAGAAAATTAACAAGAACTTTGTTAATTTTGGGAGGATTTTAGGGCTGTTTCTCCATAATAGATGCCATGCACTGCTTGTTTCTAGTAGGATGCACATCAATGCCTCCAAGAGGCTTACCTGCGCCCTATTTGGGAAATTGGACAGACAGATTGTAAAGCCCAGCAGGCCCTCTGCAATCTCTTCTTCAGGCACAAGGATTGCTTCAGTCTCTTCCCCTCAGGTTTCTGCCCCTGCAGAAGACTTGCCTGTTTCATCTCCTCCTTCTCCACCTATTGTTTCATCTACAACAGTCACCATCACAATTTCATACCCCATTTCCATCCCATCTCTAACTTCAATCCCTTCTCCAACTCCACCATTAACTGAAGAAATCTTCCATCCACTACATCATTACCCACACCTTGACATTGATTCATCATCTCATATTCCATCATTCACTCTTATAGATGATTCCTATATGGATGATTCTCCTTCATCCCCTCCTGAGCCACCATCTTCATCCTCTTCTTATCAACAACTCCTTCAGGACATCATTGCTCAACCATCATTCACACCATCCATTTCCATTCCATTATCTTCCATCTCCACAATTCCAATATCTCAACCATCACTTCCACCATCCATAGGTTCTCCAACAACATCTCCTGCTGCTCCAACTTCCATCCCTACCTCTACTCAAGTCCCTCTTGAGCAAGTAGACATTCCAGCTATTACAGACAGGCTATATGAGCTGATAGCTCCAAGGCTATCACTACTGCTGGAGACCTCTTTGGCTCCACTTTTAAAAACAGTTCAGGAGCTGTCTGCCAGGCTATCCTCTTTTCTTCCTCCTCAGGCAATACCTTCTTCTGGGTGCCTTGATATAGTTCTCACTGAATCTAGGCAGGGGGAGATGCCTTATGAAGCTGAGAGATTGCCTACTGCAGTAACTTCAGACCTAGCTCCAGTTACAGTCATTACAATTGACCTCAGGTCACTATTATCAGTATTTGATCATGTATGCTTCAACTGACTTCCAGCCTAGCATACTGAAGATCTTACTAAGGCCAGTGTGCCTATTTCCAGCTGTGACCCTAGCTTAATAAGTTCTTATGTCAATTCCTTCAATGCTATGGACAGTGCTCCTTCTGTTTTTGTTGCTCCTATTGCTGCTGTTGATGTTTCAGCCAGTTCTGTTACTGCTGTTTCAGTTTCTGAAGATATGCATATGATAGAGGCAATTGTTTTTGAGCCTGCTGTGTCTGAGCCTACTGTTTTTGAATGTTAGAAGTAGCGAACATGCAGTAACAAACGGATAGAGTTTTGAATAATTGAAACTTTATTATCCAAAATAGATCACTATTACAAAGGTATGCCCTCCCTTATATAGAATGGAGGAGAGATGAGAGAGTACAAATAAGAGATGTGGGACTAAAAATGTACAGGACTAAGCGGACTATACAAAATAAATCGCACAAGCCGCGCGGTTAGACAGAAGGGCTAACCGCACGGCTACCACAAGAGAAGAAGAGAGATCGCCAGGGAAGACCGCTAGACCGCCCGGTCTCCAAGCCGGCTGAGACAAACCTCCAGACCGCGCGGTCTTCAACCCGCCAAGACAGACCGCCAGACCGCCCGATCACCAACTTCAACACTCCCCCTCAAGCTGGAGCATATATATCGATCATGCACAGCTTGTCGCAAACATGAAGAAACGAGGCGGAAACTGGCTTGGTGAAGATGTCAGCCAGCTCTTTATCAGAAGTAACAAAGAGAGTGCAAATTTGTTCCTTTAAGATCTCTTCACGAATGAAATGACAGTCGACCTCAATGTGCTTTGTTCTTTCATGGAAGACCGGATTTTTGGAGATGCATATGGCTGCCTTGTTATCACAGAACATAGGTAGAGGATGGTTGTATACCTCTCCTAAATCTAGCATGAGAGCTCGCAACCATTTTAACTCACAAGTGGTCGACGCCATACTGCGATACTCAGATTCTGCACTGGACCTGGAGACAACAGACTGCTTCTTGCTCTTCAAGCTTACCAGATTTCCCCCAACAAAGGTGCAAAAACCTGAGGTTGACTTGCGATCCCCTTTGTCATCAGCATAACTTGCATCTGAGTAGGCTTCAATACTCAGATGACCATTCTTCTGAAAAAGTAATCCTTTCCCAGGCGCTGCTTTGACATACTCCAAGATCCGCAAGGCGGACTATAGATGGCACTCCCTAGGAGCTTGCATGAATTGACTCACCTTGCCCACATCATAGGAAATGTCGGGTCTGGTCACTGTGAGATATATGAGCTTACCAACCAGACGCCTGTACCGCGAACTATCTGAAAGAGGAGGCGAATCATCTGTCCTGGTTTTGTCTTCTCCAAGTGTCATGGGGCATCGGGCAGGTTTTGCTCCAGTCAACCCTGCCTCTTTTAAAAGATCAAGGGTATACTTACGCTGAGAGAGAACTAAGGAGTCGGGCTTCCGAGAGATTTCGATCCCCAGGAAGTACTTTGGAGAGCCCATATCTTTCGTGATCAGATGTTGGCGAAGATGCCGCTTTGTCAGGGCAACCCCTTCCTGGTCATCACCAGTGAGAAGAATATCATCGACGTACACAGCAAGAACAACCAGCCCCGAGGGAGTTTTGCGAATAAAGAGAGAGTGATCAGCAGAGCTTCGCGCAAAACCAACAGCCACCACGATGCCGCTGAACTTGTCAAACCAAGCTCGAGGGCTCTGCTTGAGGCCATAAATTGCCTTCTGCAGCCGGCATACTCGTGTCTCCCCCTGAGCAACATACCCAGGAGGTTGCTCCATGTAAACTGCCTCGTGAAGATCACCATAAAGGAAGGCATTCTTGACATCCAGCTGAGAAATCGGCCAATCCCGATTGACCGCCACAGAGAGAAGGACCCGGATAGTGCTGAGACGAGCCACGGGGGAGAAGGTGTCAAAGTAATCAACCTCATAAGTCTGAGTGAAACCCTTAGCAACAAGTCGAGCCTTATAACGATCCACAGTGCCGTCGGGGCCAAATTTGACCACAAAGACCCAGCGACACCCAACAATATCAGTGCCGAAGGGAGGAGGAACAAGAGTCCAGGTACCCCGCTCAGTTAGGGTCGCCATTTCCTCATCCATGGCCATCTTCCAATGAGGAATAACAAGGGCCTCCTGGTAGGAGCGGGGTGTGGCAGTGGCAGAGATAGCCAGTGCAAAAGCCCTGCGAGAAGGGGTAAGACAATCATAGGAAACAATAGCAGCAAGGGGGTGTAGGGTACACGTCCGCACCCCTTTGCGAAGAGCTATAGGAAGATCCAGGTCAGCCGGGCCCGCGGCATCCGGAGCATCCGTGGTAGAGAAAGCTGGCCCGGGAGTAGAGAGCGACGACAGCGAAGAGGAGGGAGAGGGTGGTGAAGAAGGGAGAGAGAGAGGTGGAGGGAGAGGAGGGGATGGAGATGGTGTAGGGGTGGAGATTGTAGTAGGAGGCGAGGGAACGAAGGGAACGACAGGAGAATCAGAAGCGGGGAGAAGAGGAGAGGAGTCATCCGAGAAGTATGAGGTATTCTCGAAGAAGGTGATGTCAGCAGAGACGAACTGCTTACGAAGGATGGGATCAAAGCAACAATAGTCTTTCTGAGTAGTGGAGTACCCTAGAAAGACACATTTGGTGGAGCGAGGGGAGAGCTTATCACGGGTGGAAGAAGGGGTATGCACAAAGGCAGTGCATCCAAAGATCTGGAGAGGGAGAGGAAACGGCTCCTTGTCCGGATGCAGAATGGAGAACGAGGTTTTGCCGTGGAGAACTGTGGAGGGAATGCGATTGATAAGGTAGCAGGCAAGGAGAACAGCATAGCCCCAATAGGAGCGAGGAACATGCATCTGGGTCATCAAGGTGCGAGCGACATCGAGGAGGTGACGGTTTTTGCGTTCGGCCACACCATTTTGTTGTGAAGCATATACACAACTAGTTTGATGAATAATCCCATTTTGCATGCAGAAGGTAGAAAAGTCATGACTGATATATTCTTGGGCATTATCAGATCGAAAAACTTGGATAGAAACACCAAACTGAGTTTTGATCATGAGATAGAAGGACGTCCATACAGAGAATAATTCGGAGCGATCTTTTAATAGATATACCCACGTACAACGAGAGAAATCATCAATGAACGTGACAAAATATGAACTACCCCGACCAATGGTAAGAGTAGGAGAAGGACCCCAAATATCGGAGTGGATAAGATCAAACGGACGGGTAGAGCCACGAACGTGCTTTGGATGGAAGGAGGAGCGGTGATGCTTGCCAAGCTGACAGGCCTCACAGTTGAGCGGAGGACTTTGTGGAGGAAGGTGGGGCAGAAGTTGACGAAGAAGACAGGGAGGAGCATGACCAAGGCGGAGATGCCATTGGAGAATATCTGTGGAGGTGGAGGAGAAGGTGGAAAAAGCAGAAATGTTGTCCATGAAGTAGAGGCCGCCACTCTCAGTCCCAGTAGCAATCGTCTGTTGGGAGTCCGGATCCTGAAAAGAGCAAGAAGTAGAAGTAAATGTGACAGAACACTATAATTGCTTGCATAGAGAGGTAACATATAATAAGTTGCACGGGAACTGGGGCACGTATAGAGTATCCGCCAAGTGAAGAGACGGAGTGACATGAACTATCCCCGTCCCATGGACTGATGATGAAGAGCCGTCAGCGAGAATAATCGGGGGCAACCGATCATGTTTATCGAGGAGAGAGAAACACTGGAGATTGCCGGTCATATGATTTGTAGCACCAGTGTCGATCAGCCATTTTCCCTGAGTAACAACGTGGGCACGACCAGAAGACGTGACAACCGAGGCGAATGGCTTGGAAGAGGAGATGAAAGCCATGAAGGGAGGAAAAAGAAACTGCAGCGGTCTCGGTGACAGCACACCAGCGGCAAGAAGGGCCACGACCAAGGTGCAATGCAAGGCAAAAGGGGAAGAAGTGGGAAGCACAAGCCGCGCGACTGAACAGGAGGTCGCGGCGACTAACAAGCAGGAGCGGCTAAAGGAAGAAAGGCAGAGAGGCCGCTCAACCAAGGAAGAATCCGCGCGAACAGAGAGAAAGCCGCGGGGAGAAGATAAGAGAGCAACCCGCGCGAAACTGCAGCGGTTTAAAGGGAAGAAGCCGCGCGAACACTAGCGGCCATGAGACAGACCAAGGCACAGCGGGGAAGAGGTCGCGCGGACTGAAAAGTTCGAGCGAACAGAAGAGAGGAGGAAGCAAAATCAACAGCGACAACAACAAGTCGCAAGCCGGGCGAACAGAAGCAGGCCGCGCAGCTAGTGGAAAACAGGCGGCTAGAAGGAAACAAGTCGCTGCGACAACCAAACCGGTCGCGGCGACGAAGAGCAGCAAGAGAAGAAAAGCAACAAGCCGCGCTAACAGAGTAGCGGGCGGAAGAGAGGACAAGCCGCGAAGACAGGTCGCGAGAAGAAGAAACAAGCGGAGAGAAGCAGAGAGGCACACAATCAGGAGGAAAAGACCGTGTGCTCTGATACCATGTTAGAAGTAGCGAACATGCAGTAACAAACGGATAGAGTTTTGAATAATTGAAACTTTATTATCCAAAAAAAGATCACTATTACAAAGGTATGCCCTCCCTTATATAGAATGGAGGAGAGATGAGAGAGTACAAATAAGAGATGTGGGACTAAAAATGTACAGGACTAAGCGGACTATACAAAATAAATCGCACAAGCCGCGCGGTTAGATAGAAGGGCTAACCGCACGGCTACCACAAGAGAAGAAGAGAGATCGCCAGGGAAGACCGCTAGACCGCCCGGTCTCCAAGCCGGCTGAGACAAACCGCCAGACCACGCGGTCTTCAACCCGCCAAGACAGACCGCCAGACCGCCCGGTCACCAACTTCAACATTGAAATTGTTGAAAATTGTGAAGTGAAAGTGGGTGAATGGAAGGCTTGGGCAACCTATCCGCATGGACTACGCGGACAGGGTTGGCGGACTGCTAGGTCGGCAGGGATGTTGCAGGCGGTTTGCTCTGTGACGGCCTGGGCGGTCTGTTCGTGCGGACTACGCAGACAGCAGCAGCGGTCTGTCAGGCCGACGAATGCTCAGCATGCGGTTGACTCCCAGGAAGTAACCGGGCGGATAGAAATGCTATCTGCGGAGTCCGGCATAAAGCGGACTGATGAACTGGAGCTCGGCAGACCGGTTTGGCAGTTGCCTTGGTCTTGCTCTAGTGAAGCGGCAAGTGGAAGCCGCGGAGATCGCCGGTCAGCGCGGACAGAAACTGGAGATCGCCCGGTATGGCGGGCTAGATCCAGTGTCCGCCAGTAAGTACGGACTGGCCCATGTGGCCAGTGGACTGGACTTGGTGTGATCTGAACCAAGTCCAGGATGGCTCAGTCCGGGGAGATCGCGCAGTGGAGCGCGGGCTGCTTTCTCAGTCCTCCAAGCCTAGTAGAAGTGTTGTTGCCTTGTTTGCTAGCTTGGGGGTATGCAGACTGGAGGATTGCCTGGGCAAGAGCGTGCGGACTGGAGCTGGAGTCCGCTGAGTTCGGTTTAGCCTTGTGATGAGGTTATGAACTCAGGAATGCGGACTGGAGTTTGCTGCGATAGCAGACTAAATCGGCGTGTCCGCTGAGTCCGACGGTGCCTTGGAGATTGAGGCAATGGACTCGGGAAGTGCGGATGGAAGCCGAGTGTCCGCTGAGTCCGGCAGGTGCCTTGATGGCAAGGCTGCGGGCTTGGGTTATGCAGACTGGTGTTGTGTCCGTGGATTGGCGGACATAGCTGTTGTGGAGTCCGGCTGTGGTGGTCCTGGCTTGGCCTCTGGCGGCAAGGCGGGCTGGATATTGGAGTCCGGCCTTGGAGAAGCTGGGGCGGACTGGCTATCTGCACATGGGCAGCGAACTGGAATGTGTGTCCGCGGGCTGGCGGACACACTAGTTCTTGCTGCGGGATGTGGCGGTGTTCCTATCGGCTAGGGCGGTGACCATACTCATCATCGTGCCTATAAATAGGACCCATGTCACATCAGGAGAAGACAACCTAAACCGAAGTAAGTGAACAGTAATTGAGCTCGCGTACGTTGCTGTGGTCTGGACTTGGGTGTCCGCGCGGTTTGAGTTGACCCGGTTGTGCTGTGCAGGTTGTGCGGATAGCGCTGGAAAGCTAGGACTTGGCTCTGATTGCGGTCAGGGACAGTGCGGACTCTGCGGTTAAGCAACAGGCGGTAAACAGCAGGTCGCGGATAGCGACCAGGCGGTCTTCTCTTTGGCAACTTGGTTCGAGGCTCAGGAAGTCGCCTGCTTCAGGCGGACTGTTCCATTCGGTGACGCAGCTTGTGCGGTCTGGCGGCTAGGCGACCTTGTGGTCAGGCGGCCTGCAGATCGGCGGTGAAGATCTAAGCATTGGAATAAGGGGTAGTCCGCGCGGCTTGGGTTGCGGTCTGGCAACCTGGCGGACTGAGCGGACTCCACAGCAGTAGACCGGCGGCTTGGTGGTTGAGTCCGCGCGGCTTATTTTTCTTTCTTGTCTTTGTAACTGTCTCTGCTCTCCTGGTTTGGGTTTTGGTGAAGCATGTCTCGCCATGTATGTCTCGCCTTGTAAAGAAGTTTGCTCTTGATCAATAAAGAAGCTTGTGTTGCATGCGTTGCTGGTTGTTACTGCTTTGTTGAGATAACCCCTGCTAACTCCACGATCCGGGAAAACTTTCAACAATATAAGTGGGGTGTTCTCCGCCGGTTTGTTGAGTGTCAACAGGGTATCCGAGGAGGCCTCTACGGTTTTGTTGAATTTTAACAGAAATTGTTGTATCTGAACCTGCTGTTACAGTTTCTTCTGCCAGTGCTGCTTCTACTCCAATTCCTGCTGCTGCTGTTGCTCTTGTTGCTGTTTCTGCTGTCTCTTCTGCTCAGTCTCAACAACAGAAATAATATCTCCAAAGGATTGATGCAGTATATGATAATCCACAAAGCTCAGACAGTGATCAGTTTAGAACTGACTTTGATGATTCCTCTACAACATTTGCAAGGAAAAGGAAAGCCAGAATCAAGGCCATGAAGAGAGTTCCCCCAGAGAAAGTGAAAGACACAAATGATATTCCATATTATATACTGCATGATTGCCCTATTACAGAACCATGGATGCAGTACTCCAGGAATCAACTGAAAGCCATGAAGAAGAAAAGAAAGTATGACAAAGGATCATCCCATTTCAATCCTACTCCTCCTCCTTCACCTGATGCAAGTGCAGGTGGAAGTTCTGCCTTCCAATCTACTGCTAGAAGCCAAAGTTCATATCAACCTCAAGGAAGATCCCAGTACAGAGGAAATCAGTCTAGAGGTTACCAGTCCAGAAGATGACAGTACAGAGGAAATCAAAGAGAACTTAAAGTGTACTCTAAAGGATATTTCAGGCAACATCCTTATCAAAGGGAAGGACAAGGTCCCTCTGACACTACTTCTGGTCCATTCCCTTATAAGCTTAAAGATCTAGTCTCTTCCAGAGCTCCTCCTGATAATTCTTCAAACAGATATGAGCCTCCTGTTCCATTTGAAGACCCAGAAAATAATCTCACCTCATGGACAGCAGGAATGAAAGAATTGGTTGCACTAGACCAAATCAAGAAGGCTAGAGAACAAGGAAAAGATACATCCAGTATCACTACTCTATCAGATAAAAGAAACAAAGAACTTGAGAGATACTCCTCCAGCAAATTCTTTGATTCAGAAAGTTATATGAAGATGCATCCAGAGGCTGTAGTCCCCAGGCCAAAACATCAAACTTCTCTAGGTGCAGCTGATGACAGAAGATCCAAGAAAAAAGCTCTCAACCCCAACAGAGAAATAGTTCTCATAAAGAGCAAGGAAAAGGAATGATTCTGCAAGATGACAGTAAATGTGTTTTCTGACTATCTGTGATAATGTCTGTGTTTCTACAATGTTTTGTTTGTTACATTTCTGCTTTGTATGTTTTTATTTTTCCAATGTCTGTAAATAGTAATCCGAACCCAAATAGGGGGAGATTGTTGGAACATCTATTACTGATTTGGGCAAGGATCACTATGTCCTTTAGGAAATTTGTTTTGACCTCCTTGTATAGATCTAAAGGTCAATTAGATTGAGTCTAAGGGTTAGTATTTAGGTTTGGAAGCTGCCCTCAAGACCCTCAAGACCAGATATTTCAGTTCAGGAGACTAAGTCATTTCGTCGAGCTCAGGATGACGAATCGTCGAACCCCATTCGACGATCTCTGAGCTCACCTCGACGAATCGTCGAACCCCATTCGACGATCTCTGAGCTCACCTCGACGAATCGTCGAACCCCATTCGATGATCTCTGAGCTCAACTTCAACGAGTCGTCGAACTCCATTCGACGATCTTCGAGCTCAGATCGACGTTCCTGTCTCTAGTTTGTTTCCCTATATCTGAGCTCAGTTCGACGATAGTTGAGCTCAGATCGATGCTTTCTGCTTCAGTCTAAGTCCAGTCTCTGAGCTCAGTTCAATGATAGTTGAGCTCAGGTCGACATTTTTCTAGAGAGATCGACGTTTTTCAAGATTCAAATTCAGATAGTTATGGAATTATTCTCAGCATTTATTTCAATGATCTTGTAGCCGTTTCAATTAATCTGGAGCAAGGTTCAAGGGATTTTCAACGGAATGTTTTATTGGACTTTCCTCCAAAAGACAAAATGCAGTTAAGGAAGTCATTTATGACAGGCTAACGACTATTTTGGACAGAGAATCATTCTATTCAGATCTAAGGAATAAAAGATTTATATTTTGCTGGTAAATAACAATAACTATTACAACAACAACAGAAAGAGAAAGAGTTACAGATATTCACAGACAGAATTCATACAGGAACACACATCACTGAAGGAGATCAATATTCTGAAATTTCTAGATCCCTTTTTGATTCCAGTGTTCAAAGGCCATTATCATTCAAGACTCCAGACACCACACATTTCAGCTGCTGTTGGAATCATCTTTTGTTGGAGATCAAATCTTCTGAAGGCCTATCACCCTACTGCAAAGCTTCACTTCCTGAACAACTCAATAACTCAGGGGGAGCTTTGACAACATCCACTATATTCTCTCTGATTGTTGACAGAGAAGATCATCTCTCTCTCTCTCTGCTGTAAAGGGTTTATCAAACTCCCTTCAAAAGTTTGTGTTGGTTTCTGAGACCTTGTCAAAACACAGTGGTGGCAAGACACCTGATCAAAAAATCTGGTTTGGTTTTTGAGTATCTTATCAAAAGCTCATTGGTGCCCAGGACACCTGATCAACTCATCCTGCAGTGGATTCCTACCTAGGGTGGTAGAAGAGTGGATGTACCCAGATTGGTTGGGGAACCACTATAGCTCCTTGTGTCATCTAGTTGCTTATTTTCTTTTTGTTTTCTGGTTGTAGTTTGTGATTGTTCTGTGATTGCTTTTTGATTAGATAGTTGTTGTGTTTGCTGTATTTCATTTGCTTCCCTGTTCACTTAGGAATACAACAAGAGTTGTAAAACGTTTTCAGCAAGCACTATACTCTATTCACCCCACCTCTAGAGTATATCAGATCTAACCTGCACTTTCAAAATGTGCATTTAAGTACCATTCACCACAGACGTAGGCACAATCGGGCACACATCCCGTGCATTTAGGGTTCATTTTTGGTGTAACAGATTTTGCAGGGTCCCACCACCATCCACAGTCCTAGACTTGATGGTCCGCACTTGAGCATTCTAATCTTTCCGGACCGTAGCCTAAGACTCTCATTATGTCAATGACAAAATCTAGGTACTTTAGGAAATCTAGTCCAATCGACATAACACAGGTACGAATCAACCCTTTCCCGTTGCTCAATCTGTTAGGTACACCAAACCACGACGCATGTCAGCCTCCCCTTTCCTGTTTGGCTCTTTTGGCCTTATTGCTGGCACTTCAGGCTCTCAGCTTCAATTGCTACCCACCTTATCCCGAGGAACTGGGCTCGCAATGATCACAATAATGGCTCTCACGGCCATAACAGTTGGGCTCTCCAGGCTTAACAAATTCTCATGTTACCCACATTGTTTCGCAGACACAAGCTTCTCAACCACAATCAGGTTGGATCAAACGCCCACCTTAGTTGGGCTCTTGGCTCTCAACTCAATCATTTGGCCCCCCAAGTCTCTAAAGAGACATACCCACAAAATAGCTCTCTGGGATCTACCACCAGCGGTATCTATATCTCTGCACGGTAGGTGACAAAATATCGTTTCTTCCCCCACTTTGGGTGTTTTCCTGGAGATAACCTCCAATACTATTATTGCAGCATCCTGCACACCCCCTGACCCTGAAAACTACAAGTTTATCTACTGAGTTTTCTCCGGCACGCAAATCAATCATCACCAATCCAGAGCAACCTGTTTAGATGAGCTTCACACAACATGCATGTTCCGTACTTCGATTATGGATTATATATGCAAGTTTTATTAGGGTTCAAAAAGATCTACCCATTGAAAACCACCTGTTGGGTATTGTATCCATAATAACCACAATTTTGTGAAGTCACCCTTGAACTAAAATTAATTAAGTTGTATTTGATGTCTTGTTTGAGTTATGTGTTTGCAGGACTATATTGCCAAGTGTAGACCAATGTCAGTCTACAATGGGTCACCAAACACAGGATCATACGGTTTAATCCCTCATTATGTGATCTATGGTGTTGACTCATGTGTAGCCTCTCTATTTGGATACACTTCAGTTTCAAGCACTAGAACTGATTGAAGAAAGAAATGTTACTGAATTTATTGAAGTAGAGAAAATTCTGTTGAAGAAATTTTTGCTAAGACTTTTACTCGAGTAGTAGCTTATATACTCGAGTGAAATATTTAGTCACTACTCGAGTAAGTATATCTATACTCGAGTAAGAGAATTAGCTCTCGAGTTGCCAAAATATAGCTCGCGAGTAGCCAAGTCAATTACTCTAGTAGATTAGTCTTTTGTCTCGAGTTACAGAAGACAGGATTTCGTGTTGTTTTACTTCACTCGAGTAGTCAAGTTCATGTACTTGAGTAGTCTATCTACTACTCGAGTAGTCCAGGTTTATAATCGAGTGATAAGATTTTCATCCCTCAGAATTTTTCTAAGTCCTTTACTCGAGTAATAATATTCATATACTCGAGTAGTTTATCATCTCTCGAGTAGACCAGTTATAGTACTCGAGTATCCTGTATTCTTTTCCAAGAAAATTTTCTAAGTCTTTGACTCAAATAGTTCTTCTACCTCTCGAGTAATGTATCTCGTACTCGAGTAGTATATTTATACCACTCGAGTAGTTCAACTCCACGTCTCGAGTAATTATATTAGCACTCGAGTAAATCATCTTGTACTCGAGTAATTACTCATTTTTTCTGAATTTTTCTCTAAGTCTTCTACTCGAGTAGTCTCAGTCTATTCACTCGAGTATTGTTATTAAGTACTCGAGTAGGTAACATTTTACTCGAGTAAAACAGTCAAAGTTTTCCAGAAAATTGATAAGTCCTGATTTGACGGGAATTTCAAATGTCGTGACGTGATTGGTCCACGTGTACGTCATTAAAGCTAATTATGACCGTTAGGGAGATCTTATATAAGGACTTGTCAAAACCGACTAACCTTAAGTGTTGTCAAGCATTATTCTAAGAATTTCTGAATCATATTCTTTATGTCCAAAAATGGAAGCCGCCGCCTCCGATCTTCTTCGTGCAAATCGCTAGGGCTTTCGATTCAAGAGATTCAGATCAAGAAGATTCACAGATCAAGATTGCTTTTCAATTCTTCATCAACTCTCGAATCGTGTGTGTTCAAGAAATTTCAGATCTACTTCTTGCCAAGTTTTTCTTCAACATATTCTGATAGAGCCGTAAAGAACAAAGAAGAAGATCTAGGCCGACAGATTCCAGATCTGAGAACGACTGTTTGTATTTTCATATATTCTCAATTTTATTCTTGTAGGAGATTTCTCTCCAACTGTAGGAGCTTTTTGTCTCCGAGTTGTAGAAAGTTTTTACCTTCCGAGTGTAGATCCGTGTTATGGATCGAGATTGTAGGAACGTTATTCCGAGGCGTAGGATTTGTTTTCAATCCGAGATAGTAGAGTAGCCGAGTCTAGTGCTTTGCTAAATCGGTGAGGGAAAGTGGATGTACCAAAGGTTGGGGAACCACTATAAATCTTTTGTCGTCTGTGAATGTTTGGTAGATAATTGTTTGTATAAATCTCTAAATTTTTATTCCGCAAAAAGACGCACAAGTCACCTATTCACCCCCTCTAGGTGATTTATGTTAAATTTTCTCAACGTGGTCAGCAAGATAGCCCAAACGCCAAATTAATATCTTCGGAACTACCCAGTTCTCACGTTGAACCAGCGGAAAACCAAGGAACAAGGGTTAATCCCAACAAACAATGGAAGCACAAGCAGGTCTTTTATTCATTCACTTCTTTACACCACGAGCCATACATAGCGAGACATGATTTCGCTAGTATAACAGCTGTAAACAGAAAGCACCAAAAAATTCAAGCCGGGCGGACAGCACCGGAGTCCGCCGAGACCACCGAGGTCGCCGAGTCCGCTGAGATCGCTCGAACTTAAGCTGCAAACCGCCGAATAGCCACGGAGTCCGCCGAAGCCGCAAGGCCGTGCGGACACACCGTTATATGTCTCCTGCTGAAGCTGAACTGAGGAACACCCCCTACCCGCCTGAAGCCGGCGGACAGGTTATTGAAGCTGGAAAAGATGAAACAGAACTGACAAGCCGCAGAGCGACCTCCTGCTGAGTCCGCAGAGACCGCACACTTCCAAGTACTTGACCGAAGTCACATCCAAACTCTTGGCTCCTTGAAGCAAACCGCGCGACCTGCACACAGCAAACGTCATCACTGAAACAATCCGCGCGGACAGACAACTCAGACCGCAGCTCCTCGCACAACCCAACTTACTGTTCACTCTAGTTACTGTAGACCTGCCAGGGGGGTCCTATTTATAGGCGAGGTGAGGAGTGTGGTCACCGCCCTATAGATAGAGACACCGCCCCAGCCCGCGCGGTAGCAAAACACCATCCGCCGAGTCCGCAAGGACTTAGCCGGATACCAAGGAAAACCGCCAGGAGCAAGGCAAACATTGGAGAACCCTCTCCAGTCCGCCCAAGCTATGTGGACAAGGCATCAGCCCGCAAAGCTTCAACCACTGCAGGACAGCAATCCCCCTTCAATGGCTGTCCGCACCAACCCGAGGCAGTCTGCAAGACTCACACCTCAATCCGCCAAAAGTCCACGACCAAAGGCAGCTAGCAACAGTCCGCCCGGTCACAGCGGACTTGGCGGATACGGCGGACACCATGGTCTTGGCACAGAGTGTGACCAAGTCCAAAACCATCAAAGGCAAATGCGAGCATGGCGGACGCAAACCTCCGTTCGCCAAATACCGTAGCACAGACCACCAGCAGTCCGCAGGCTCCTCGCACTCCTGCCCCATCGCAGCAGCCATCTCCTGGAATCTAAAAACAGTCTGCCAAAGACCTCCACAGCAAAGCACCTGCTGTACCACCAGAGCTCGACAAGGTTTCAGCCAAGCTGTAAGCTCAGTCCGCAACAGCCCACACCGCGGACACATCAGTCCGCAAGCTTCCCGCAAACATGAGCCAACCCGCCTATCAGCACAATCTTGCACCTGCGGCCACTGAGCAATACACCAGTCCACAAGCCTCTCTATCCGCAGATACCAGGACGCACAGTCCGCGAACTCCATGCAAACAACTCACTCAGAAGACAATCGGCTTCCACCAGACTTTTCACCAGGCCGCACAACACAGTCCGCCCAGTCCGCCTAGTCCGCCAATGTTGTCCGCCCAGGCCACCCGGCTTGTCCCGTCAACCACTTCCACTTCACAAATTTCAACACTCCCCCTTGAAGTGAGAAGTGGTGACCAAGCCCAGCAAGCTGCGCAAGCATTCAAAGGGCCCCTTCGACAGTGGCTTCGTGAAGATGTCAGCAAGATTATCTTCGCTCCGAACATGCCCGACCAGCAGAGATCCTTCCAACACCTTCTCCCTGATGAAATGGTGATCAGTCTCTATATGCTTGGTCCTAGCGTGACACACTGGATTGTTAACCAGCTTGAGAGCACTCTCATTGTCACCCCAGAGTAAAGTAGGCTCTTGCACTTCTTCATGAATATCCTCTATAAGCCTCCTCAACCAAACGGCTTCCCGAGCAGCCAAGGCTGAATCCTTATACTCCGCCTCCGTAGTTGAAACCGACATCGAGTCCTGCTTCTTGCTACACCACGAGATGCTAGCTGAACCGCAAGTGAACACATAACCTGAAGTAGACCTCCGATCATCCGAATCACCGCCATAGTCAGCATCCGTGTACCCGAGCAACACAAACTCCAAGTCCCTTCCGTAGAGGAGTCCCATATCAGAAGTCACCTTGACATACTTCAGAATTCCCTTTGCCGTCACAAGATGAGATTGCCTTGGTTCAGCCATATACCGACTTACTCGGCCAACATCATAAGCAATATCTGGCCTTGTAATCGTCAGGTAAATCAAGCTCCCAACAAGTGCCCTGAACACCAAGGGATCGTGAAGAACGCTTCCCTCATCTCGTCGAAGCTTTAGCCCAGGTTCCAGTGGAGTAGAGCACTTCTTCCCTTCGCCCATGCCGAACCGCTTCACAATGTGATCAACATACCCTTTCTGGCTAATGAGAATCCCGCACTCCTTCCTCTCCACTTCCAGACCGAGAAAGTGATGCAACTCTCCCAAGTATTTCATCTCGAAGCGTATAGCAAGCTCAGCCATGAGCCTTACTACTTCCCCCTCCGAATTCCCTGTGATGATCATGTCATCCACATACAGCAGGACCAAGACTCGTAGCTCTCCCTTCTTCTTGACAAACAAGCTTGAATCCGAGTTAGAAGCAAGGTATCCACAGAATTTCAAGTACTCTGCAATCTTCCCATACCACGATCTAGGAGCTTGCTTCAACCCATAGAGAGCCTTCCTGAGTTTGTAGACATAGTCCAGATGCTTTTCAGAGACAAAACCAAGCGGCTGATCCATGAAGATGTCCTTGTCAATCTCTCCGCAAAGAAAGGCATTCTTCACATCGAGTTGCCACAACCTCCACCCCTTGCTAGCAGCCAAGGAGATCACCACTCTTACTGAAGTCATCTTCGCAACTGGACTGAATGTCTCCTCATAGTCTTCTCCATACTGCTGTGAGAATCCTCTAGCGACCAGGCGAGCCTTGAAACGATCAATGCTCCCATCAGCCTTCTTCTTCAACTTATACACCCACTTGCAAGTAATCGGAGTAATGCCATCAACCTTGGGCACAAGGTCCCAGGTTTCATTCTTCTTCAGAGCATCAATCTCTTCCTTCATGGCACCTTCCCACTCCTTCACTCCAGTGGCCTCATTGAAGTTTGCAGGCTCTCGCTCATCCAGAGGACCTGCAAAGAAGCAGGAGATAAAGCTCACTGCATTCCCATCACAGTATCGAGCCGGTGGCTTAACCACCCTCTTCGATCTCCGAAGAATCGGCTCCTTGCTCACGGCTTCCATTACTTCTTCAGGCTCCACTCCTACCTGGGGCAAGCATTGAGCAGTGCTCCCCCTGCTTCCTGAGCCAGAAGGCTCAGCCTCAGAGTTAGAAGCAACAGGAGCTGCTGGTGAAACAGCAAGCTCCTCTTCCAAGCCTTCAGCAGCCACCACCGGTGCTTCATCAACCTTGATACTTCCGGTTAGCTCCACCGAGCCACCTCCATATGACGTCAGCTCGTCAAAGACAACGTATCTTGATACCACGAACTTCTTCGTCACAGGGTCCATGCATTTCCATCCCTTCTTCCGCTCATCGTAGCCAACAAAGACAAGTTTCCTTGCCTTCGCATCCAGCTTTGTCCGTGAAGCATCCGGGACATGCACATAGCAAGTTGAACCGAACACCCTAAGGTGTCCAACACTCGGCTTCTCCTTCAGCAACAGCTCAACTGGAGTCTTCATGTTGATAGGGCTGAGTGGCATCCGGTTGATAATATAAGCAGCACAAGACATTCCCTCCGCCCAAAAAGACCTTGGGATATCTTTCGCATGAAACCAGCATTTGCAGGTCTCCGTCAGATGACGGATCTTCCGCTACGCTACCCCATTTTGTTGTGGAGTGTGGGCACAAGTAAGCGCCCGTTGGATCCCGTGCTTCCTGCAGAAGTTAGAAAACTCGGAGGAGACAAACTCACCCTCGTTATCAGTTCTAAGCTTCTTAATCAGCAAGCCAAGCCGGCCTTCTACCAACTCCTTAAACTCCACAAACAAACGGAAGGCTTCTGACTTCTCCTTTAAGAAGTACACCCAAGTATACCTTGAGTAGTCATCAACCAAGACAAGCATGTATCTGCTTCCACCAAGGCTGGCAGTAACCGTCGGTCCCATCAGGTCGCCATGAATACACTCCAATGGTTTCTTGCTCCTTGTTTGTGATTTATCAAACGGAAGGCGATGTGCCTTACCGTATTGACAGCCCGCACAAACATGCCCATCACCAAAGGAGGACAACTTCGGCAATCCCCTCACCAAACTTATACTAGTCATTGCCTTCAGCTTGTCCATGCCAACATGCCCCAGCCTCTCATGCCAGATAGCAGCACTATCATTGGCTCTCATTCTATCAACATAAGCATTGGTGGAAAGAACAAACAAGTTCTTCACCCTCCTCCCAACATGAGCAACATCAGCCTTAACCGTTGATACGTTGCGAAGGAACCTCACGTCTGTTGGCCCAAACAGAACGTGATACCCAGCGTCCACCGCATTGGTCACCGAGAAGAGGTTCTTCTTCATGCCCGGCACGTGATACACACTCCTTAACGTGAGTGGCCCCTGATCACTACCCAAAGACACGACCCCCTCTTTCTCTACTGCATAAACAGTATTATCAGCAGTGATAATAGCTTCATTACATGAGTACGCCTGCATGGAGGTGAACTTCGACTTGTCTTTGGTGAGGTGATGACCACACCCGGAGTCCACGATCCACTCGCTGTTGAAGTCCTCAGTAGACAAGGCCCGGACATAAGTGCCCGTCATAAACGCTCCGCCCCATTCTGCTTCTTCACTTCTCGAGCAAGCTTCCTCCTTTCCCGCAGCATGCCCAGGCTGCAGTTTGACCTTGCAGTCCCGCTTGAAGTGCCCTCGCTGATGACACCGGTAGCACTTCAGGTTCTTCTTCCAGTCCTTAGGAGCATTGCTCCTCTCCGGCGGATATGAAGTTGAAGTCTCCTTCTCACCAGCGGCCTGCACCTTCTTCTTCTTCTTCCCTTCCCATCCTTTCTTCTTGCCTGAGAAGAGAGCTTCGCTGCCTTCCTGATTCAGGTTCACTCCAGCCATCTGCCTTGCCAAGCTCTCCTGCGATGCAAACAGATTCTCCAGCTCCAGCAAAGACGGCTGAGTAGCCCACCCTTGAACAGATGTGACAAATGCCACATACTCCTTCCGCAAGCCGCGGATAATGTGCCTTTTCATCTTAGCCTTAGATATCGGCTCATCAGGATCCAGTACCGACAGCTCAGCACACAATCTCTTCATCTTTAAGAAGTTCTTGGAGATGGAAAGGTCTCCCTGAGTTGCCCTGGCCAACTCATTCTCCAGGAACTGAAGCCGCGCCACATTCTTCCTATTGAACAACTCATCAATGGTTGTCCAAATATCAGCAGCCGACTCACACCCAACGATGTGATCAAACAGTTCCGGAGACACGGCTCTCTTCAGAATGAACTCTGCCTTAGCATTTGTTCTTCTCCAGAGCCTAACCTGCTCAGCAGTACCGAACGCAGCAGTCACTTCCTGTCTGTCGTCACCACCGACGACTTCCCACAGCTCCTCGCCAAGAAGATAACTCTTCATGCACGACTTCCACTTCTTGAAGTTAGTCGGTGTTAAGATTTCAATGCCCAGACCTCTTGCAAAACTCCCTTCCATTGCAACACCTGTTGGCACCCTTTCAGAAGCTCCGAGCAACAACACAGGTTGAGCACCACTCAATCACTGAGTAACAACACTGGTTGACTTCTGCTCACGCAACTGAACCTCGCTTTGATACCATGTTAAATTTTCTCAACGTGGTCAGCAAGATAGCCCAAACGCCAAATTAATATCTTCGGAACTACCCAGTTCTCACGTTGAACCAGCGGAAAACCAAGGAACAAGGGTTAATCCCAACAAACAATGGAAGCACAAGCAGGTCTTTTATTCATTCACTTCTTTACACCACGAGGCATACATAGCGAGACATGATTTCGCTAGTATAACAATTGTAAACAGAAAGCACCAAAAAATTCAAGCCGGGCGGATAGCACCGGAGTCCGCCGAGACCGCCGAGGTCGCCGAGTCTGCTGAGATCGCCCGAACTTAAGCTGCAAACCGTCGAATAGCCACGGAGTCCGCCGAAGCCGCAAGGCCGTGCGGACACACCGTTATTCGTCTCCTGCTGAAGCTGAACTGAGGAACACCCCCTACCCGCCTGAAGCCGGCGGACAGGTTATTGAAGCTGGCAAAGATGAAACAGAACTGACAAGCCGCAGAGCGACCTCCTGCTAAGTCCGCAGAGACCGCACACTTCCAAGTACTTGACCGAAGTCACAGCCAAACTCCTAGCTCCTTGAAGCAAACCGCGCGACCTGCAAACAGCAAACGTCAGCACTGAAACAATCCGCGCGGACAGACAACTCAGACCGCAGCTCCTTGCACAACCCAACTTACTGTTCACTCTAGTTATTGTAGACCTGCCAGGGGGGTCCTATTTATAGGCGAGGTGAGGAGTGTGGTCACCGCCCTAGAGATAGAGACACCGCCACAGCCCGCGCGGTAGAAAAACACCATCCGCAGAGTCCGCAAGGACTTAGCCGGATACCAAGGAAAACCGCCAGGAGCAAGGCAAACATTGGTGAACCCTCTCCAGTCCGCCCAAGCTATGCGGACAAGGCATCAGCCCGCAAAGCTCCAACCACTACAGGACAGCAATCCCCCTTCAATGGCTGTCCGCACCAACCCGAGGCAGTCCGCAAGACTCACACCACAATCCGCCACAAGTCTACGACCAAAGGCAGCTAGCAACAGTCCGCACGGTCACAGCGGACTTGGCGGATACGGCGGACACCATGGTCTTGGCACAGAGTGTGACCAAGTCCAAAACCATCAAAGGCAAATGCGAGCATGATGGACGCAAACCTCCGTCCGCCAAATACCGTAGCACAGACCGCCAGCAGTCCGCAGGCTCCTCGTACTCCTGCCCCATCGCAGCAGCCATCTCCAGGACTCCAAAAACAGTCCGCCAAAGACCTCCACAGCAAAGCACCTGCTGTACCACCAGAGCTCGACAAGGCCTCAGCCAAGCTCTAAGCTCAGTCCGCAACAGCCCACACCGCGGACACATCAGTTCGCAAGCTTCCCGCGAACATGAGCTAACCCGCCTATCAGCACAAGCTTGCACCCGTGGCCACTGAGCAATGCACCAGTCCGCAAGACTCTCTATCCGCAGAAACCAGGCCGCATAGTCCGCGAACTCCATGCAAACAACCCGCTCAGAAGACAACCGGCTTCCACCAGACTTTTCACCAGGCCGCACAACACAGTCCGCCCAGTCCTCCTAGTCCGCCAATGCTGTCCGCCCAGGCCGCCCGACTTGTCCCGTCAACCACTTCCACTTCACAAATTTCAACAATTTAGGTAGGCAACTGAACACTTTCAATTGATATCAAAGCAAGGTTGATCAATTAAAGGTTGACACCTTGATCAGATCTTTCTACTTGTCTTTTGAGATCTTCCAAGCTTGGACAAGGCTAAAGATTTTGCCAAGCTTCCATTGTGCACAAAAAATAACTTTCCCATGTGGAAAGAAAGAATCAGATTTTTCATGGAAGCTGTGGATACAAGGATCTTCATGATGTTGAAGAATGTCCTTACATTCCCATGACCGTCTCCACAATATATCCAACAAAGAAAGTTCCAAAGAAATTAATGGATCTAGATAAAGACGAGATTGCACTTGTGTCTTTAGATAAGAAGGCCAAGAATATAATAGCAAGTGTAGTCGATGACTCCATGTTGCAGAACTTGATCCACTACAAGTCTGCTAAGAAAATGTGGCAGTCCCTTGTCACTTTGATGGAAGGTACCGAAGAAGTTAGGGATGATAGAAGATACCTTCTGAATCAGAAATATGAAGCCTTCCAAAAAGGACAAAAAGATACCATTGCTGACACTTTTGAGAACTTCTTCAAGATAGTCAACGACATAAGGGTCTATGGTCGAGTCTTCACAAACAGAGAACTAAATGATAAGTTCTTGAGATCCCTAACCAAGGAATGGGATAACAAGGTTTGTGCCATCCGGGAATTTGGAAAGCTAGTTGAGACAGACCCACAGAATCTCTTCGGGAATCTTATGTCATACGAGCTTCAACTCAACATAAGAAAGGTTGAAGAAGAGAAGAGCAGGTTTGTATCCAAGGAGAAGTCTATTATTATAATTAAAGGCAGACACCTCAAGGAAGTCAAAGGCTGTCTCTTCTACCCCAACACAAGACGTGAGTGAAGAAGAAACCTCGGAGCCAAGTACCTCAGGCTTTGAGCTATATAAAGGAGAGTTCTATCTACTCTCACGACAGTCCAAGAAATTCTTGAACAAAAAGAAGCAATGGAAAGGCAAGAATGCCTCCTACAGAAGATCACGACATGATGGTGATCGATACAGAAAAGGCTCAAGCAACCATGATAGGTATGCTTCTAAATTGAACAAACATATTTCTACTGACATCGTTTGTTACTATTGTAATAGGTCAGGTCATGTCATTGCTGACTGCCCCCATAAGAAGAAGGGGGTGGAAAGAGAGAAGAAAAGAAGTCCTCATATAATAAGAAGAGGACAGAGAAGAGCCTGATAGCCAACAAGGGCAAACCTCTTAGTGACTCCGACTCATCTGAGTCAAGTGAAGAATAAGAAGCCTATTTTGGGCTTATGGCTCAGACAGATGATGAATAAGAGCCCCAGTTCACTGGGAAAGTAAACTCTCACACTCCTCTTTCAGAATCTGAAGATTCTGAGCATGATCATGAGGATAGCTCTTCTGACGATGAGTTTGAACTCATGGCCCAGTACAAGGAGTTAATCATGGCTTACGACAAATGTCGACGAGTCATGAAAACTCAAGCTAAAGAGATAAAGTCTCTGGAAGCTGAAGAGAGCACTCTAAGAGAGGAAGTCGCTAAGACCGACTCGCTCAGAGAAAACTTCAATGATGTCATTGAAGAAGATAATAAGGCTCTCGATCACCTAGACCTTAAGGAGAAAATCATAAAAGAACTGGAAGAACAACTTGAAGCGGAAAAGAAACTTGTTGAAATTTTCTCGAAGCCGAAGACTATTCTTCCATTCATTGCTGAATTCTCAGCCAAGGCTAAGGGTGATGGTCTAGTCCATGTGGAAGCTCCTAGTAAATCTTCTAGGAGGAATAAAGCTCAAATAAAGAATAAGGCTGCCAAGAAGGATTTGGCCAAAGAGAAGGGGAAAGCCCCTCAAGATCAGACTTATTTTAAGAAGGTCATATTTCCAACAAATGAGTTTGATCTTGACTCATCCTACGGTCACTTCGCTAGGCCTACTTATGTAGAGCCCAAGTCCCGTTACCAAGGATGGACTCCCCCCAGAAACTTTGGTCAGAGTGTGTTTAAGGCAACTTATGAAGAAGTCATTCTTCAGTGCTATGACCCTTATAATCGTGGTCATAACTTCAAGAAAGCAACATAGGTAAATCCCTTATGGAAAAGCCATTGAAGGAGAAGAAATCATATGATTGCCATCACCATGAAGCTTCTTCCTACAAGAATGCTGCCCCTGGTAGACCACCATATCAAAAGGTCAAGCAGGAGAATCTAAGGCAAAGATACAACATATTCGACTGTTGGTGTTGTGGCAAGATTGGTCACTTTGCCATTGACTGCTGGTGTAATCTCAGGAATTTTGTAACTCCTCATGTTAGCAATATGAGAAAGACCACTCTTAATGCTAATACTCGTAGGGGGAGTGTTCAAACAAGAGACCAAGAACTCAAACATGTTTGGGTTCCTAAGGCAAACTGCTTTATAATTGCAGGTATATCCAAAGGCCACCAAAATGCCTATCTGGTATTTGGACAGTGGATGTTCTCGGCACATGACCGAGACAAGAAGCCTACTTCAGAACTATACTCCAGTCTTGAATGGACAAAAGGTCATCTTTGGAGGTTCAGATGGAGGAATTATGAAAGGCTATGGTATGATCTTGAACGGTAGAGTATCCTTCTCAGATGTGGCTTATGTTGAAGGATTGGAACACAATCTCATAGTATAAGCCAACTCTATGATAAAGGATATATTGTTGAATTTCATGCTGATAAGTGCTTGATAAAATCCGTTGACAATATGAAAACGATTCTATCCGGCACTCGAAGTAGAAATATATTTTATTTAAATTTCATCTGTATAGACTCTTCTACACCAGTGTGCTTTTTAGCTAAAGATAGTGCGTCTCTCGGTGACCAATGACACAAGAGAATAGCACATATTAATTTCAAAACCATTAATAAATTATTTTCACTGAATTTAGTACGTGATGCCCCAAATGTCAAGTACGTTAAAGATAGACCTTGTCATGCATGTGTAAAAGGCAAGCAAACAAGGGCTATCTTTAAAAATGTTATTGGCAAAGATTCTAATAGATGTTTACATCTACTTCATATGGACTTGTTCGGTCCACTGTAAATTAGAAGTTTGGGAGGTAAGGATTATATGTTGGTAATTGTTGATGATTACTCGCGCTTTGCATGGGCGTTCTTTTTGAAACACAAGTTAGATACCTTCGACATCTTTACTAATTTTGTCAGGCATGTCCAGAATGAATACAACTGTTCCATATTCAAAATCAGAAGTGACAATGGAACAGAGTTCAAGTCTGCGGCCAAGACAGAATTCTGTGAAAACTTGGGTTTCTTTCATGAGTTTTCCTCTCCTAGTACTCCACAACAGAACGTAGTGGCTGAGAGAAAAAATATTACACTTATAGAGGCATGCAGGACCATGTTGAGTGATGCCTCACTTCCGGAATAATTATGGGCTGAAGCCATCAAAACTGTCTACCACCTGCAAAATTGAGCACACATAAATAAAAACCACGATAAGACACCTTACGAACTTCGAAAGGGCAGGAAACCGACTATCTCATATTTTAGAATTTTTGGTTGTAAGTGTTTCGTGCTTAACAATGACAAGTATCATACTACCAAGTTTAGCGAAAAGTGTTTTGAAGGTATTTTTGTAGTATATAGTAGTCATAGTAAGGCATACATGATATTTAATAGAAAAACTCTAGTTGTAGAAGAATCAATACATGTTGTATTTGATGAGACGAGCTTGCTGCAAGGCAACTCTTCTAGTGTATTCATTGAAGATGTAGGTACAACGTTGAAATAACTTAACTTGGATGAATCAACTGAAGATAAAGGTGAAAAGTTCATCAAGATCACCACTCCAACCCATATTGGAGAGGTTGATGATCAAGATGAAGAAATCATCCAAGTTGTTGAAGTCGCTCCGGTGAATGAAGATATTCCAGATGCAATGACTCTAGAGATCAAACATCTGAAGGATCACCCCATGGACTAGATCATAGGAGATCCTCGGGATGATGTTAGAACTCGTCGAATTGCAACTAACGAGAATTTATATTTAAGTTTTCTCTCACATGTTGAACCAAAGAAGTTTGAGGAAGCAAACTCAAACGCATCTTGGATAATGGAGATGGAAAAAGAACTAAATCAGTTCAAGTGTTGCCAAGTATGGAAACTTGTTCCAAGACCCAAAGGTAAGAATGTCATTGGGACAAAATGGGTCTACAGGAATAAGATGAATGAGGATGGAACGATCATAAGGAACAAGGCCAGAATCATTGTCAAAGGATATCGTCAAGAAGAAGGAATCAACATTGACCAGACGTATTGTCTAGTGGCAAGGTTGGAGGCAATCAGGTTATTCCTAGCATATGTCGCTCTTAAGGGCTCCACTATCTATCAAATGGACGTGAACTCTGCCTTCCTTAATGGTGACATAAAGGAAGAGGTATATGTGGAACAACCTCCAGGTTTCGTTGATTCTAACTTTCTCGATTATGTTTATTTATTACATACAACTTTCTATGGTCTGAAACAAGCTCCTCGAGCTTGGTATAAGACGCTGTCTAACTTTCTTCTTGAGAACAAGTTCACAAGAGGAAAGATAAATAAGACATTAATTCTTAGGGAAATAAAGGCAAGATTTTTCTAGTGCAAATCTATGTCGACGATATTATTTTTAGCTCTACTGATGACAACCTCTGCAAGAAGTTTTCAAAACTTATGCAAGGGAAGTTTGAAATGAGCAGTATGGGCGAGCTGAAGTATTTCTTAGGGCTTTAGGTGAAACAATCTGAAGATGGAATTTTCATCTTGCAGACTAAATTCACCAAAGAGCTAATTAAGAAATTCGGAATAGAGAACACAACCTCGATGAGGACTCCAATGGGTTCAGCTATGTATATGGACAAGGATGAGAATGGCAAACCCTTTGATAAAATCAAGTACAGAAATATAATTAGATCCTTGCTCTAACTTACTGCCAGTAGACCTGTAATAATGTTTTCAACATGTGTATACACTAGATTTCAGGTGAACTCTAAGTAATCTCAATATGCTGCTGCAAAGCGAATTTTGAGATACCTTAAAGGAACACTAAATCTTGGCTTATGGTACACAAGAAGTAATAATAGCGAGCTAATTGGTTTTTCAGATGCAGATTTTGCAGGTAGCAAAGACGACAGGAAAAACACTTCCGGGACTTGCCAATTCCTTGGAAGAAGGCTCATTTCCTAGAGTAGTAAGAGCAGAACTGTGTTGCAATCTCAACAGCTAAGTCAGACTATATCTCTGCAGGCAGTTGCTGTGTACAATTACTGTGGATAAAGAATCAATTTGAAGACTACAACATGAAGTTTCAGAACATTCCATTATTTTGCGACTCTTCTAGCGCAATTGCAATAGCCAACAACCCAGTCTCACACAGCCGGACAAAGCACATAGAGCTTAGGTATCACTTCATCCGGGAGCATGTGGAGCATGGGGATATAGATCTACAGTATGTCTCTACAGACATGCAGGTTGCAGATATTTTCATGAAGCCGCTGGACGAGACCAAGTTCTCGTTCTTCAAAATAGAACTTGGAATGCACAATAAAGAAGATTAGATAAGGTGGACTCACAAGAAGGCTCAAAGATCAAAAAATCAGTCAACAGTTGAAATCTTTCAAAATTCAGACTGTATGACTCGAGTAAGACAAAGACTACTCGAGTAAGAAGTAAGGCACTCGAGTACCTCCTTGACCTACTCGAGTATTTCTACAGCCACTCGAGTAACCTACTCGAGTACTAACTCTTCACTCGAGTACTTCTATTTTCATTACTCGAGTACTTCCAAGACATCACTTGAGTACTTCTGCATTTCTCACTCGAGTACTTCTATATCTTCACTCGAGTACTGACATCCCTCTCGAGTATCAGGAAGTCAAGTTTTCTCTCTTCGATTCAAATTTTTTTGTATTCACAACCCGAGGCTTATACCGCCAATTCCAAAGGCATGTTTGCTTTATTTATTTCTTAATTATAGGCAAATTAGGGTTATATAAATAGAAAAGTTCGGATTTTCATTTTCTCTACGAATCAAAATCCATTCACTCGAATAAGCCGACAGACGTTTCATCTTCCGCTGAAAGTTGCAGAGCCTGCGCCTTCTTCTTCCCCGCCGCAGATTTTTCTCAAATCTCTGAATCTTGGCGCCCTCCTCTAAGATTGGAATCGGTTCAGAACTTATTGTCGTAGGAATCGCCGACATATCAGATGATTTTCGCAACCTTTTGATTCTCCTCAACACCTTCGGCCTCACATTCATTCTTCAGTAGCCATGTAAGATTCTGTTTCCTGAAGTTGAAGAGTTTTTCAAGAATATCATGGTAAGAGAAATGGGACAGTTCTCAAGTCCAAGGTTAAAGGAATCAAGATTAAGCTCTACAAATCCTCTACTTCGACTTTTCTTCGACTGCCACTAGTTGATGAAGAAGATGACTTAGGTCCAGAATATTCTGACAGAACATGTATGTTTTGTGGAGTTTCTCTAGATGTACTCACCATCAAAAGATCAGAACTCAACCCAGAACGAAAACTCTTGGTGGACATAATTGGGAAGATTCTTCTCTGCAAGACAAGTTCTATAAGGTATATCTCACTCAACCTCTTTGACATCATGACAACAATAATTTGCAAGAAAAGATACCAGTTTGGGATGTTAATTCTGGACAAGATCAAAGACAACATAAATGCTCTAAGTTATGCTAGGATTATTTCTCTTCTCCTACATGAGATCAATCATCAAGTATTCAACTTCTCCAAAGGGACTATTATCCATCACATGAAAAAAGTCTCCATTTCATACATTCAAAGATGGGACTTAAAGCTCTTGAACCCTGTTCAATCTGTCAAAGCTCATGACCTTCCTACTATAGAGGACAGGACCCCATCTCCCTCTCTACTTCAGGTTGCTAGCTCATCTGGTGCAACTATTGAGGGGAAGCCCGCTCCTTCTATTCCAGACAGAATTCCTACCCCTCTAGCGAATACTTCTCCTCCTCCATCCACTCACGAAGAAGTTCCATCAGAATCCCAACTCCAAGAAACCATTCTCTCCACTGAAGCAGCAATCAATGAAATGATTAAAGAACTCACTGCTGATGAACCTCTTCCCCCTCTTCAAAAAGAACAAACTGCTGAAGTTCCCAAGCAATCCACTCCAGTACCATCTCCAACACATACTCCATCATCTCCCATTCAGTCTCCTACTGCTAACCTAGAGCAGGATGACACTATTTATCTTTCTGGTGAGCCAGACCAATCACCTGAACCAGTTGAAGCTCCACTGAGGAAACTAGATTTCTCTATCCCTACCTTCATCACTGAAGAAGGGGATGCCCTTATTCACAGCACCATAGCCCAGAGCTCAGTCACTGTTGAAGAAATTGCCCCATGGTTTGCTCCTCCTCCTACAGTTTCTTCTACATCTACTGCTGCTCCTCCTGCTCCCACTGATCTTATGGGTCTGTTTGTACTACTGCTACAAGATCAAAGGAAATATTTTGATGATTCATTCAAGGCTGTAACTAAGAAAGTAACTGCTCTTGATAAAGAAATGAGCAGAGGATTTGCTGAGATTCAGCACAACACAAATCAACTCAGACATCTATTCCAGATTGGTGGCAAAGCTCTAGATCACACTATCACTAGTGTTTGTCATGTCATGGAGCAAGGTGTCACTCTTGCCAACAATCAGATTGAATTAGATAAGAGAGCAGAAGCAATCAAAATGAAGATCTGTGAAGAGGTAGGCACATTCAAAGATGATGCCATTAATACTCTAACTGTAGGAGTCAAAAGGGGGGAGAGCTTAGTAAAAGAATATCTAGAGAAATCAGATGCAATCAGGAAAACTCAATGGGAAGAGAAGATGAAAGAGATTCATGATGATGTGCTAGGACAGATTCAGAGTGTGAAGTTTCATACTTATGATACAACAATTTGGATGCACAATCAGATTCTTCCAGAGTTCCCAACTGATCCAAACATCATTCCTCACCATCTGAACCCCTTAGCTACTGCTGCTCCAGCTCAAGCTCAACAGCCTTCTTTCTCTCCTAGGTCTGAAGGCTCAGATGCTCCTCCTCCAGACTCTTATGCTCAAGTCTGGGAGGCTGACCCATCAGATATATTTCTCCATACCCATCCAGAAATCCATATTCCCAAGAAAAGAAGATATTGTGATGGTGCCCCAGCAAGCAGATCAATCCCAGTTCCAGATACAGAAAAGAGGAAAGCTCCAGAGTTTGCAGAGATCTGGTCTCCAACTTCAAAGTCCCTCATTCTAGATACTCTCAAGCTTGTCATGGACTTTAATGAAAACAGGAATGATCATTACAGCTCCCATGAATGGGAATTATATGAAAAGTCAATGAAAAAGAGAAGGTTTTATGACAGAGAATTTGGAAGGAACAACCCTGTTGCTCCTCCAAAGACTCCAAAGTACTATCCCAAGCCCTACAACTACCAAAGAAGACAACAAGAGAAGAAAGACAAGTAGCGCCATTAAGTCTAAGCATAGAGAATTATGAGAGTGTGGATATGAATTATGTAGAAATGATTTTCTTTTGGACAATCTTATTTATATAATTCCTAATTCTATTCATATGCTCCTTGATTTTATTCTTATGTTTATTGCACCGCTTTCTCTATTGCATATCCAGTTCTTTATATGTCTATATAATTCACCTTAGTGTAAAGGGTACTGATTTCTACAAATAGGGGGAGATTGTTGGGTATTGTATCCACAATAACCCAGATTTGGTGAAGTCACCCTTGAACTAAGATGAATTAAGTTGTATTTGATGTCTTCTTTGAGTTATGTGTTCGCAGGACTATATTGTCAAGTGTATACCAATGTCAGTCTACAATGGGTCACTAAACACAAGACCATACAATGTAATCCCTCATTATGTGATCCATGGTGTTGACTCATGTGTACCCTCTCTATTGGGATACACTTCATTTTCAAGCACTAGGACTGATTGGAGAAAGAAATGTTGCTGAATTTATTGAAGAAGAGGAAATTCTGTTGAAGAATTTTTTGCTAATTCTTTTACTCGAGTAGTAGCTTATATACTCGAGTGAAATACTTAGTCATTACTCGAGTAAGTATATTTGTACTCGAGTAAGGGAATTAGCTCTTGAGTAGCCAAAATATAGCTCTCGAGTAGCCAAGTCAATTACTCGAGTAGATTAGTTTTTTGTCTCGAGTTACAGAAGACAGGATTTCGTGTTGTTTTACTTCACTCGAGTAGTCAAGTTCATGTACTCGAGTAGTCCAGGTTTAATACTCGAGTGATAAGATTTTCATCCCTCAGAATTTTTCTAAGTCCTTTACTCGAGTAATAATATTCATATACTCGAGTTATTTATCTGCTCTCGAGTAGACCAGTTCCAGTACTCGAGTATCCCGTATTCTTTTCCCAGAAAATTGTCTAAGTGTTTGACTCAAGTAGTTCTTCTACCTATCGAGTAATATATCCAATACTCGAGTAGTCTATTTCTACCACTCGAGTAGTTCAACTCCAAATCTCGAGTAATTATATTAGCACTCGAGTAAATCATCTTGTACTCGAGTAATTACTCATTATTTCTGAATTTTTCTCTAAGTCTTATACTCGAGTAGTCTCAGTCTATTCCCTCGAGTATTGTAATTAAGTACTCGAGTAGGTAACATTTTACTCGAGTAAAACAGTCAGATTATTCCAGAAAATTGCTAAGTCCAGATTTGACGTGAATTTCAAATGTCGTGACGTGATTGGTCCACGTTTACGTCATTAAGGCTAATTATGACCATTATGGAGATCTTATATAAGGTCTTGTCAAAACCGACTAACCCTAAGTGTTGTCAAGCATTATTCTAAGAATTTCTGAATCCTATTCTCTCTGTCCAAAAACGGAAGCCACCGCCGATCTTATTTGTGCAAATCGCTAGGGCTTTCGATTCAAGAGATTCAGATCAAGAAGATTCACAGATCAAGATTGCTTTTCAATTCTTCATCATCTCTCAAATCATGTGTGCCCAAGAAATTTCAGATCTAGTACTTGCTGATATTCTTCTTCAACATCTTCTGATAGAGCCGCAAAGAACAAAGAAGAAGTTCTAGGTCAACAGATTCCAGATCTGAGAACTATTGTTTGTATTTTCATATATTCTCAATTTTATTCTTGTAGGAGATTTCTCTCCGAGTGTAGGAGATTTTTGTCTCCGAGTTGTAGGAAGTTTTTACCTTCTGAGTGTAGATCCGTGTTGTGGATCGAGATTGTAGGAATGTTGTTCCAATGCGTAGGATTGGTTTTCAATCCGAGATAGTGGAGTAGCCGAGTCTAGTGCTTTGCTAGATCGGTGAGGGAAAGTTGATGTACACAAGGTTGGGGAACCACTATAAATCTTTTGTCGTCTGTGAATGCTTGGTAGATAATTGTGTGTATAGATCTCTAAATTTTTATTCCGTAAAAAGACGCACAACTCACTGATTTACCCCATCTAGGTGATTTAGGTAGACAACTGAACACTTTCACCACCCTTTTCTTTCACCCTTTGGTGAGGTATTCCATGTACTTATGCAAATTGAGGACTTCACATGTTCAAAGAGAAATGCCATTACCTTTTTCGATCGTTTAGGATCCATGAACTTGCACTTAATCCGGATGGAACTGATCACCACAATTTCCTTTTCACGGATCTGGCTTTGACTCATGAATCCAACCACACGAATGCCTTCACAACATGTTTGGATCAACCTTGCCCTTGTTCTCCAAGCCTTTCCATTTTTATTCCTTAAAATCCGAGAGAGAGAGTGAGAGAATGAGAAATAAATCTCATGACTAGCCTTTATCAGAGAGCTACCATCGCGTGGTACCTTGTTACCGCCACGCAATAATCTTTGGCAGTGGTGGTGGTCTCATCCAGCACCATCCTGCCGCTCCTACTACCATCATGCGGTATCTTACTACCGCCGGGTAGCACTATCCATAGCCAAATGATGATTTATTTCGGCTACTGCCGCGCGGTATCACACTACCACCGCGGTAACCTACAGTGACCAACTTCCTGTTGTTTTTAGAAGATTTGGGGATTTACAATTCCCCCTCTTTTAAGAGATTTCGTCCTGAAATCCACACTTAACATGAAATAATATAGAAGTATAAAACATATGAAATGTACCATAACAGAACAACTCAGGGAACTCTTCTCACATGGTCTACTCTCTCTCCCATGACAGCTCCACACGACCACTGTTGTCCCATTAGACTTTGATCATTTTAATCTCTTTGTTGCATAGGCGTTTCAATTCCATGTCCTCGATACAAATGGGCTTGACTTTCATCGTCAATCCATTATCGACCGGAATTTGCTCCACAATAACCACTTGCATAGGCTCTTGTACCTTCTGCAGCGCTGATATGTGAAACAGATTGTGCAAACCATTGAGTTCAGCTGAAAGCTTCAACCGATATGTGATGACTTCCTAAAAAAGAAGTTATCTAGCTCTTTATTTTGACATCATCTTTAGTATAAATAAAAAAATGATTTAAATGAGTATAAATATTCATAAATTCATATTTAATTTATTTTAGGTTAATTAAGCTACTTTGCTCATGTTTTTCTTACTAGAAATGCCATGAGAATCAAATTAGAAAAGTAAAAGCTGGACTTATATTTTAGCTGTGCAGTTGTTATAGAAACCTGTTTCATTCATTATAACTTGTCCTAGATGGATTTGAAATTTGAATTTAGACTTTTGCGCCAAACTCAAATAGGAAGGATGCATCTATTGGGAGATAACTGCTCGTTGTTAAGAGGGGAATCTCGTACTAATAAAAAGAAATGAAATTCTTTAGAGGGAGAGAGCTCTAATAGCCATCATCTTGGACAAGGAGAAGGAGAAGAATGGCTATGGTTTGGACGCACCAGCGAGAAAGAAAAAGGCTCTAAAGAAAGATCTAAATGCAAATTCCTGCAGCGTTTAAAACTTCTAAAATCAAGTCTAGTAAGATCTTTCTTGTTGTGTGGTTTCATTCTTCAAGCATGAACTAAATTTCTTGGTCTTGTACGTGGAGAGTACTTTGACTTATTGTGATGTGGTGATTGTAATTTCTCTTTTATGATTGTTTGAAAACCTATCTTTGTTGGGTTTATGTACTATTTTGTGGAATTTTTTGGATCAGGTATTCTTCTTCTAACTTACGTGGCGAGATTCAAGAGATGAGTTACGTATTTTAGGGATGAATCCTTTATTTTGTGTGGGGAGATTCGAGAGAGAAGTCATGTAAATCTTTAGCCAAAATTTCATCTTTATACTACGCTGCAAAATTCGAGAGAGGAGTGACGTAAGTGTAGCATAAATTTCAACATAGCATAAAGAGAGAAAGAAATTTCATCTTATGTTAGCAACTTTGATTTGAGTGATTTATGTTATTATCGTACTACCTAAGTTAGAGATAACTAGGAGAATTAGGATAAACAGATTTCTTAGATAGAGAGATGATGACTTCCACTTTCAAATCATTGCAGGATAGTAATTAATCAAATCATAAAAGATCACTCTAAAAAAACTCATCGCATTAGGCAAAGGAAATCAACGTACGAGACTACTTCTCCAACTTGATATAGTATTTTTAAGAAAGCATTATTTAGTTTTGTTATTATTCTCTTTTAATTTTTTCCATTAATCTAAATTCACTTTTAATCACGTCGCTTGAATTTAAAGAAAAGGTAGAGCTAGTACTTGCAAACATTAAATTAGTCACTTCTCAGAGGGACGATCTTTTCTCACTTTATATTACTTGATTCAGCACATGCACTTGCATTATTACGTAAATCTATTTAAGGCGTACCAAGTTTTTGGCTTCATTACCGGGAAAGTGCTTCAAATTTAGTGTTTATTTCTTGCAATATTAGTGAATCCAAAATATTTAGAGATAAAATATTTTATTTTTATTTTTATTTGTCTATTTAGAATTTTGTTTAGTGCATGTCCCGATATCGGAATATTGAGTTATTACCGTTGAATTCTGAAATTGAACGCACTTGTAGACAAAACCAAAGAACTTTTAAGACACTCAATATTATTTATCCCGAGATGGATAATCACGCTCAAGATAACATGAATGATAATGGGGGTCAAGTTGAACAAAAAGTTCAACCTGTTGCACCACGAATGACATGTTGAGACTATAACACATCTTTTAAAGGAGGTTTGCACTCAAGTATAGCTCGACCTGCTATTGAAGCCAATAATTTTAAAATGGACCCATTAATTATGCAACAAATACAATATAATAAGTTGGGGTCTTAATCATGAAGATGCAAATTCTCATTTACGGACCTTCTTAGCAATTTGTGACATGTTCAAGGTTAATAGTGCGTCTGAAGAAGTTATTTTACTAAGGTTATTTCCATTTTATTTAGAGGGATGAGCGAAGGACTGGTTAGACTCATTACCACATGACTCTATCACTACATGGGAACAACTAGTTGATAAATTCTTAAATAAATATTTCCCACCCTCGAAGACTGCTAAACTGATTAGGGACATAACTATGTTTATATAAAATCATAAGGAAACTCTTTATGATGCTTGAGAGCAGTTTAAAGAGTTGTTAAGGAAATGTCTGCACTATGGGTTAGCCCAACACCAACAAGTTTCCACTTTTTATAATGGGTTACAAACTACAACCTTGATTTTAGTAGACGGAACCACTGGGGGTTCCTTAATGAAGAAATATCCTGAAGACGCTTATGTCATATTAGAATACCTTACATCAAATAATTATCAAGCTTATGAACAATAAGAGAATAGTAATCTAGTTGGAGTCCATCAAGTGGACCAAATTACATCTTTGGCCGCTCAAATGACTTCTCAATTTAACTTGATAAATAAGAGATCAGATTCCTTATCTAGCCCTATACCTAGTGCCCCACTTACTGTAGAACAACTCAATCAAATCACTGAGGAAGCAAATGATGTGGGGGGGATAACAAAGACAAGTACCACTGGGTTTTGCAAATCACTACCATCCTGATTGGCGAAATCATCCAAATTTTTCATGAAAAAATAATCAAGGAATGAATCAACCATCTGGATTTAATCAAAATTTTGACCCAATTCAAAGTAATCCTCCTAATAATCAAGTGAATCCTAGGAAATTGACTGATGAATATATTTTAGGAATATTTCAAAAGAATGAATCTAGAATGGTATACATTGACTCTTCCTTAAGATCTTTAGAAACTACCTTGGGTCAACTAGCAAATTCATTAAGTCAAAGGCCAATAGGATCATTACTTTCTGACACTACAACTAATCCCACAAGAGAAGAACAAAATAACCATTGTAAAGCTATGACTTTAAGAAGTGAGGTAGAAATTTCAAGTGGGGATGGGTTTTTAGAAAAGATAAGCCTATAGAAAAGAGAGAAGATAATTAAAACAAGTGAATCACGAGAAGAAAAGCATATAGAAAATAAGGAGCTGAAGGTAGTTAAAATTGAAAAACCAACTAATAACAAAAAGAAATTATTTATCCTCCATCGTTCCCTTCTAGGCTAGCAAATACTAAGATTGATAAATAATTTCAAAAATTTTGGATATCTTCAAAAAGTTAACTATAAATATTTCATTCGCCGAGGTATTGGAACAAATGCCAAGTTATGTTAAGTTTATGAAAGATATCTTATCAAAGAAGAGAAGGTTTGTATACAAAGAAATAGTGGCGTTAACAGAAGAATGTAGCGCAATACTACCAAATAAACTATCCACAAAACTAAAAGATCCCGGAAGCATTACAATACCATGTTCGATCGGAGTTAAATTTTCCGGAAAAGCGTTATGTGATTTGGGGGTTAGTATTAACTTAATGTCATTATCTATTTATACAAAATTGGGTCTTAGAGAGATTGCACCAACATCTCTCACTCTTCAATTGGCCCATAGATCTTTAGCATTTCCTAAGCATATTGTTGAAGATGTGTTGGTTAATATAGGAAAATTCATTTTTCGGACGATTGTGTAGTCCTAGACATGGATGAGGATAAGGATCTACCGATTATTCTTGGAAGACCATTCTTTGCCACGGGGAGAACACTTAAAGACGTCCAAAAATGAGAGTTAACAATAAAGAAGTAACATTAACATCTCAAAGCAATGAAATTTCCAAACGATAAAGAGGAATGTAATTCTATTGAAGAAGTAGATGCGTGACAAGGGAGTTCTAGAACAAAAACTTTTAAACATTTTAACAAATGAAGAATGGGAGGAAGATTTAGAAATGGATGAATGTGTCAAAGCTCTTGATTCTTATGGGAGGTTACCATTTGATAAGAGATTTGAACCAATAAGTAGGACAAGTGAACCTAAAGTCATTAAACCATCTATCCTTGATCCTCCAATATTGAAATTAAAACCCAACCCGAATATTTAAAATATGTCTTTCCAGGGGAAGGTAACACTCTACCGACCATCATTGACGCTTCATTAGACCATGAAAATGAACAAAAATTACTTAGTCTTACGATAATTTAAGGGGTCTATGAGATGGAAGCTTGGGATATTAGAGGGATTATCCCAACCATTTGTATGCATAAGATATTACTTGAAGATGAAGTAAATGGATCCATTGAACATCAACGTAGGCTTAGTCCCCCAATGAAGGAAGTAGTAATGAAAGAAATAATTAGATGGCTAGATGCGGGTATTATCTATCCTATTTCAGATAGTAAGTGGGTAAGTCTGGTTCAATGTGTACCGAAGAAAGGAGTCATAACAATCATGAAAATTGACAATAATGAATTAATACCCACTAGGATGGTAACGGGGTGGAGGATCTGTATGGACTATAGAAAATTGAATAAATCAAATAGAAAAGATAACATTCATTACCATTCCTCGATCAAGTGTTGGATAGATTAGCGGGGAGCGAATATTTTTGTTTCTTAGATGGATATTTGGGTTACAATCAGATTATGGATGCACCCGAGCATCAAGAAAAGACTACTTTTACAAGCCCATATGGAACTTTTGCATTCTGAAAAATGTCATTTGGATTATGTAATGTCCCCGCTACATTTCAACATTGTATGATTTTTATTTTCACTGATTTAATGGATGAAGGAATTGAAATATTTATGGATGATTTTTCTGTGTTTGGCATAGGGGTGCAAATTAGGCCTGCTAGGCCCAGGCCGGACCCAGACTACACCAGGCCGAGATTTTTTCTTCCAAGCCCAGGCCAGGCCCTACTTATAACGGGCCCAGGCCGGGCTCAGACCTAAGCGAAATAAGGGGTGTAACACCCCTAATTTTTTTGATGTTTAGTTAATTCTTTTATTTGGTGTATTTATGACGTTAGGGGGTTACGTTAATGCATGATTGACATGCTCCATTGTTAGAGCGTGAGTTTTAGGTCTTGGGTTTTTTGTGTGTGGCTGGGTTTAGCCTATTTGCAAGATTTCCTAGCGAGCCGGGTCTGTTTTGGTGACTCGGTGGAGTCTCTTTGAGAATGCTTGTGTTTTGGCTTCGGGAGGTGTTTGCCCAAGTTTGGTTCATCGAATCTTAATTTTGACCGTGCCATTGGGTTCGAAGCATCGGTATTTAGATACGATGCGATTTTCGTAAAATTCCGGGTAAGTTTGGTTTTCGGGTCGTTTTGACGTTTTATTTAATTAATTATGATATCTTATATTAAAATAATCGGATAAAGAAGTATAAATAGAAACCCATCACGTCAAAACCCTAATCATTGTCTCCCCCGTGAAACCGTTGGCCTGTTGTGAAGAACTAGAGCGTTAGACATTCCTAAGCTTTCAACCGCCGATTTCTGGAGATTTGTTGCTCGATTTCATCTTTGGAGAGTGGATCCAGGTAGATCTCGCCCAGATCTATGTTTCTACGGTAAGATTTTCCAATTTCTTGGATTTGTAGAGGTCTAGGTATGTTGTTTTAACCCTCTTTCGTCCTCAAATGTTTCAGGTTTTGTTGCTTAAGCGTTCTTGCGGCCAGATCTGTGTTGTGGGGCGTTGCTTGGCCAGATTTCGAGTGATTTGAGGCAAGTGGTGATTTCCCACTTGCTTATTCCTTTTTATTTCTCTCTTTTGTTTTTTTGTTATCCTCCCGGTACAACATGATAGGATTAGGGTAGGATTTCATCCATGTCAAAAAAATGTTTTTCTGTAGATCTTGAGGCAAGTGGTGTTTACACCATTGTCGAGCCTTTTTCCCCTTCGGTTTCATGTTGGGGTAGGCCAGATGACTCTTAGCATGGCTGTAAAATCATCCTTTATCTAGGTTATATATAATTAGAAGTTGTTAATATAAGACTGTTGGGATGATAACCCACTGGTAGGTTTCTGTCTAAAAGCTTTGAGTGGAGCTGAGTGTATATAGCCTAAAGCTTTGAGTGTAATATTAGTGTAGAAGTTCAATTTTTAGCTTAAGTATAAAAGCATTGATTGCGTTGAATACACTCAACGCCCTGCTGAGAGATCTGAGAAGTTAAGTTAAAAAGCTTTGAGTGAGTGGTATACACCAACGCGGCGTTGAGTGAGCTTAGCACACTCAACGACATTCTATAAAATTTTAGAAGTTAAGTATGAAAGCATTGACAATGTTGAGTGAGCTTAACTCACTCAGCGCCGTCACTTTATTCGGTAAGTTAAGTATAAAGCGTCGACAGTGTTGAGTGAGCTGAACTCACTCAACGTCGTCTTCTAAATCTATTAAATCCAAGTAGAAAGCATTGACAACGTTGAGTGAGTTGAACTCACTCAACACCGTCGCTTTTATAGAAAAAGTGTTGACAACGTTGAGTGAGCTGAACTCACTCAACGCCGTCGCTTTAACTCTGCAATCGAATTGTTAAAGCATTGACAACATTGAGTGAGCTGAACTCACTCAACGTCGTCATCTGATTTTGGCAGCTAAGTGGAAAAGCGTTGAGTGAGCTAAGCTCACTCGAATAGCTCACTCGATGACATTGTCTGTTCTTGCTGCTGTGTTTAAGCGTTGAGTGTGCTGAGTTATGGCATCGAGTGTGTTGACTGTACTTGACGCGACGTCGAGTGTACTCGACACTTTTCCCTTAGATTTGTGTCCTTTCACCGATTTGACGTGTATCTCTGAAGGATTAGTTTTGCCAAGTTAGAATCGTCGGGTTTCTGCTGAATTTATCGAGTTTGGATTTTATGGGTGTAACGCCCCCGAATTTTTCGGCAATTATTTAAATCCTTGTTTGGCGTTACGTTGGCGCATTTCCGGCTCGTGCCGTTGTTGGAGTACCTCGTTAGGTGTTCTTAGAGCTTATAGCCTGTTGTATGGTTTCCCCAGCTAGCCAGCGTCTGTTTTGGAGGCCCGGCTGAGCCTCTTAGGTAATCCTTGTGCTTTGGCTTCGGGTGAGGTTAGCCCGAGTGTGTGGTCGTCGGAGGTTGTGTCCGACTTCGCCGATGTTTTCGTAGCCCGAGTGTTTAGCTATGGTGCGGATTTGTTCGGAATCCGAGAGCGTTAATTTTCATGTCGTTTCGACGGTGGCTTGTTAGCGGGTAGTCATTTTACTTTAGCATATACATATAATTACGCATTTTAGCATGACGAGTGATTTTGGCATGCCGGTTAATTAATGCATACGTGCACGTGCGTGCGTAGCTTTATAAAAAATATATTTATGTGCGTGTTTATATGTGTGTGTGTGTAAGTGAGAGTATTAATGTGCATATAGGTGTTAATTTATATGAGATGATAATTATAGTGGACTACTTGGTGTTTAGTTAATAGGGTCGATTAGGGGCTGTTTTTATGCTTAGGCCAACTAAGTTAGGTTAGGGTTTATATGGAGTTTTCATAGGGTTTATATAAATATATATATATATATATATATATATATATATATATATATATATATATATATATATATATATATATATATATATATATTATATAAGTTCCCATTAGATTCCATTAGGTTATTCCCCCCCCCCCAAACCCGACGCAGGCAGAACCCGAGCGGAAGAACAGGCGGAAGTCCCGCAGTGCTCTGGCCGCCCGTTCGCCGCCCAAATCAGCCCGGATCTCCAGTTCGAGGCCGTATTCGAACTCCTCTAGGCTAGATCTTCGTTCCGAGGTAACGTTTTTTGGGATTTCTCCATCTCTTTTGCCCGATCGGTAGGTTAGGTTTGCATTTTTTCTTGGTTTTTATGGTATTGTTCTTCCCTGGTTGGGTTATCCAGGAAGCTTTGTGATCTTGGTTGCTTAAGGCCGGCGGTTTAGGAGCATAGGTGCTTCCCGTTTGCTTTGGTGGCCGGAGGTTTGGAAGAGGTTGCGTTGGCCGGCCCTTGCTAGCCCAGTTTTTGTCCAGATTTTCATAGGATTTCGCTGTGATCTTGTCCTATTGGGAAGATCATTGCTGTCGAACTCCTCCATAAGCCAAGGCAAGTTTTCCCTTGCCAAAGTAATGTTTTCATGCTTAAATGTGGTGGCTTGTTCTTGGATTGGTATATGAAACTACGTTCGGTGTTTTATTTCCATCATTTGATTTTTTTCCATACCTTGTTAACTTGCGGTTCCCTAGATATAAATGGTAATTATGGTTTTGTTTTTTTTGCTTACTAGTACAAGAGTGTTATTATAATTGCCCCATGATTGCTCTAAATTGGATTGGCGTCAAAATCCACCCGAGCCTCTTGTCATTTTCTTTTTGTGCCAATTCCCTTGTTTGCAATTAGTGTTAAGCCCCTTGCTAATGTAGGTATCGAACCACCCAAGTAAAGTGTTTATGAGATGTATCAAGCTAAATGTGTATGGTTGTAGTAAGTTAACTTTAGGGTTTTGTACCAAGCTAGTCGTATAGGTTTAGTTGGAGGTCAAGCTACTTTGTTATATTTAATATCACGTTATTGGTAGGCGTTTAGTATCAAGCTACTTGCACAAATTCTGTATCGTATCACTTTTAATTTATTTGCGTCAACCGCCTGTTTGGACAAACTCGATGTTTTGTCCCTTGGTATGTATATAAGGTTCTTAGGTGGGTTACTCTAGATGTTTAGGGTTCAGTGTTGACTTCATGGTGGTTCATGGAACTACCAGTTAGGGTTTTTTTTTCCGAGTCACTTAGTGCTGGAGTAGGATGGGTTTTGAGGTGGGTCGGACCGATGCCGCCACCCTTGTTTTACTTCTTGTCTTATTAAGACAATATGGGTTGTTTGGTCATGTTGGACTGATGACACCACCACAACACCTTGAGATATTTAGGCCTGTAGACTTGGTTGGACCGTTGCCACCAGCCTAGGCCCTTGTTGATTTTTTCCATCTCCAGTACTAGGTGGCTCTTCCTGCTCTAGCTTTACGTTAGGATTTTTTTTTGGCTAATCCTTCTTGCAGAGATTTGTGAGGCTTGACTTCACCCGTGCACTTGGTGCACCCCCTTTTACTCACTCATGGCGAGTATTTCTCCTTCACTTGTTTATTTTATTCTTACCTGTCTCACTTCTTCTTTATACTATTGTTTCATTTTCCTATTGATATATATTGCTTTGCTGAGGCGTTCTTTTCTTTGAATGCCTCAGGTTCAGGTTTATAGCCGACTGTGCGGCTAGGGTTCTTCTGGAGTTTGCTAGTGCTATAGCTGCTGCTGAGTTTTCTTTTCCAAACTCCTGGGAGGTAGTTTCTTTAGACTTGTAGTGCAGATATGTCTACTCACCAGTGGGTTCGTGTCAGTTGTTGGTGCCCACTGGTGGTTTCTCTTTTATATGCTTTGTACTTTGTTTATACTGCTAGATTTCTTGTTTTGGAGTTTATTAAACTTTCTTCTGGGATGATTTATGTTAGGTTGCTAGTTACTTTAAAACCTATAAAAGAAAATAATTATTATATCAAAAACATAGGCAGCATGTTTTCCTTTCTAAAAAGCTTAATCACTACTTTCAAACCACGTAAAAGGTTATTTTCTATATATATCATATAAGTTAAATCTAGGGTCTTGCATAGTCCTAGGTGTCCCCTGGGGACGCTTATGCATTCTCTTAGGATGTTAAAAAAATGAATAAAGTATTTTCCGCTACGTATATGTATAATTTTGAAAGGTGGACTAGTTGATCCACGAAGCCGAGGGATACAGCCTCTAAAATATAACTGATTTTCGCATCATTAAAGCTTTTGAACTTTCATAGTCTTAGTAGTTGGTGGTTGCCTGAGCGTCGGCAGTTATCCCCTGTCCGATGTGGCATCACAACGCGCGTTTTCTTCTACTATGATACTTCTTAATTTCGGAGAAAATGCGGGTTGTGACAGTTAATATCAGAGGGAGGTTGCTTGACAATTTGTCGGGCAACCTTTCCTTTTAGGTATTAGAAGTTTAGCATCATGTCATACACACATCGATATGTCATCAACACGTCTTGGCTGAAGCACGAACACTACACTCATAGCATAACACGAAGTATACAGGGCATATTATGTAGTATGGGATGCATAATATGTGTTTGTATATGGATCCACCATAGGAGGCAACATGTGAGGGTTATGTAGTATGGGATGCATAACCTCACCACATGAATGCGACTAGCACGTTTTCTTTTTCGTTGCATGAAAATGTTATGTAGTATGGGATGCATAACATTTTCATGTGTACGCCGCTCATAACATGCATTAGGGCCTTTTTAGAATGCATAGCACAATCATGCATAGCATAACATTGCATAAGCACAACGTGCCAAGCTAAGGGCTTGCTAGATGACATATGTACACACATGGTTTTGAGTCAAAAGAATATAAATTCATGCATTCTCGATTTAGACACAAGAGTTAGTGTGATGGTGGTGAACCATCTTAGGTTAAGCATGACATTATTTCCTATGTATAAATATATATATATATATATATATATATATATATATATATATATATATATATATATATATATATATATATATATATATATAACCCCAGAGCAAGTTGGCAGTGAAAGCAAGTACTTATGTAGGTTTGTCTGTACATGTTGTTTTGTCCTAGTAGTTGAACTAGGTTCTGATGATTGTTTGTTGATCTTTTTAGGATGGAGCCTAAGAGTAGGGTGGCGAGATTGACTCCCCAATCTGAGGGTGAGTCTTCTAGTGCTCAAAGCGGTGCAGTTATGGAAAGTCTGAGGCAGAGCAATGAGGCTCTATCGAGGCAGATGGTGGACGTTCAGTCTCAGATCCAGTCCCTGATATCTGTGGTGGCAGGACTAGCCCCGAGAGCGCAGGATCCTGCTGCGGGTTTAGCTGTTCCCGCACCTCCTGCACCCCCAGCCCCTTTGGTGCCTCCAGTGGTGGTGCCCCCGGAGATGGCTTTCATCACTCAGTTCCAGCGACTGCGACCCCCTACCTACGATGGTAAGGCGGACTTCATGATATTGGATGACTGGTTGATTACCATAGAAGAAATGTTTCATTACTCTGGAGTGTCTGAGGATCAGAAGGTGATGCTGGCCGCCTATTAGCTGAAGGGGTTAGCGAAGAGCTGGTGGATGAGGGAGAAGGAGGGAATGGTAGGAGGAAGCACTTGGGCTTCCTTCAAGGAGATCTTGATGCGGAAATTTCTACCGTCAGTGGAGCGAGACAGGCTGATGAATGACTTCTTGCATCTGAAGCAGAGGCAGCTCTCAGTCAGCGAGTATGAGATTGAGTTTAGCAAACTCAGTCACTTTGCCCCTAGTTTGGTGAGCTCAGAGGAGGATAGAGCGAAGCGTTTCCTCGGTGGCCTGCGGAGCGATGTACAGCAGCTAGCGATGGCTCATGGAGCGGTGAGTTATACTGGGGCAGTGGAGGCCGCTTTGAAGGTAGAGGCCATCGAAAACATGAAGCATAGAGGACAGCAGGCGAGGAATGAGAAGAGGAAATCTGTTGAAGCAAAGAGCCCCCAAGTGCCCGGTGCTCCTTCGGGGAAGAGGAGCAAGGAGGTTTGTAGTTTTTGTGGTCGGTCGAGCCATCCTGCTGAGAGATATTTCAAGAGGGCTGCGGCGCAGAAGGAGCATGTGCATGCTATACAGGGTGCTCCCAGGCAGAATGTGGTGTGTACTCTGTGCAAGAAAGAGGGGCATGATGTTGCCCGTTGTTGGTTGAAGGACAAGGTCTGCTATCAGTGCGGACAAAAAGGTCATACCAAGGCTCGATGCCCGCAGCTCCAGTCTGTGCACCGACCAGTTCCTCTTCAGGCGTTGTCACCGCCTCAGTCTATGGATAGAGGCAAAGGGAAGCTGAATGTGATATCTTCAGCGGAGGCTCAAACTTTGACGCAAGTCATTTCAGGTAAACCTTCTCGCTAGTCTTTTACTTCCATTGCAGATTAGTTTGGATTTTGTTTTCTTTATTGATCGTGCAAATTTCCCGCTTATATTTATATAGGGAGTTTTAAGGTAAAGAACCGCTGGGCGCGCGTTCTCTTTGACTCAGGTGCTACCCACTCATTTGTGGCTAGGGCCTTTGTAGAGCGGTGCCAGCTGGTTCTTGATCGTGTCGGTGATGCCTTTTGCGTCAAATTCCCCTCGGGTGATTCCGTGATATCAGATCAGGGCATTCTGGATTGTCCTATTATGTTGGGGGATTTCCCAGCCAAGGCAGATCTGAAGGTTATAGACTTGGAAGATTTCGACGTCATCCTGGGTATGGATTGGCTGTCCAGATACGATGCAGTGATCCAGTGCAGGGGTAAGCGCTTGGATTTCAAGAAGGACAACGGTCAGCCTGGGAGCATTTTTGGCGATCCGCGCCAGGCCTCTCCGGCGATTTCTGCGGTATGTGCTCAGAGGTTATTCAGTTCTGATTGTTTTGCTTGCTTAGTCTCGGTGCTGGGGAATGTTAGCAGTGTGCCGCTGTTGGATGAGATTCCTGTTGTCCGTGAGTTTTCGGATGTGTTTCCTAGCGACCTTCCCGGTCTTCCCCTGCCAGAGATGTCGAGTTCGTGATTGATTTGGAGCCGGGTACGCGTCTTATTGCTAAGGCGCCGTACCGGATGGCCCTGCGAGAGATGGAGGAGCTGCGTACCCAGCTGGATGAGTTATTGGAGAAGGGTTTCATAAGGCAGAGCTCATCGCCCTAAGGTGCACCCGTTCTTTTTGTGAAGAAGAAAGATGGTTCGATGCGCCTTTGCATCGACTATAGGGAGTTGAACAAAGTCACCATCAAGAACAGGTATCCCCTGCCCAGAATTGACGACTTATTCGATCAGTTGCGTGGTATCTCTGTGTTCTCCAAGATTGACCTTCGATCAGGATATCATCAGCTCAGGATCCGGGAGTCGGACATTCCACGGACGTCTTTCCGATCGAGGCATGGACATTTCGAATTCCTAGTTATGTCTTTTGGGTTGACCAACGCGCCATCAGCATTCATGGACATGATGAACCGGGTGTTCAGAGATTTTCTGGACAAGTTTGTGGTCGTATTCATAGAAGACGTTCTGATTTACTCACGGAATGCTGCGGAGCATGATCAGCACTTGCGGTTGGTGTTATCTGCCTTGAGAGATCATCAGTTGTACGCCAAGTTGAGCAACTGTGAGTTCTGGTTGCCTCAGGTGTCCTTCCTGGGTCATGTGGTGAACAAGGATGGCATTTCAGTGGACCCGGTGAAGATTTCTGCGGTGATGGATTGGCATAGGCCGAGCACACCCAAGGAGATTAGGAGCTTCTTGGGGTTGGCCGGCTATTATAGAAGGTTTGTTGAGGGCTTTTCTACCTTGGCAGTGCCCTTAACTAAGCTGACGCAGAAGCATGCAGCGTTCATCTGGAGCGAGCAGTGCGAGGAGGCCTTTCTGGAGCTAAAGAGGAGATTGTGCACTGCTCCTGTTTTGACATTGCCTACGGAGGGCAAGGACTATGATGTTTATGTGGATGCCTAGCATCTTGGGCTCGGAGGTGTGTTGATGCAAGAGGTGAAGGTGATTCCGTATGGGTCGCGGCAGTTGAAAACTCATGAGCGGAATTATCCTACGCATGACCTCGAGTTTGCGGCAGTGATTTTTGTGTTGAAGCTGTGGAGGCATCTACTCTATGGGGCTTAGTGCAAGATTTTCACAGATCATAAGAGCCTGAAGTACGTGTTTACACAGAAGGAGCTGAATCTGCGCCAGCGGCGGTGGCTAGAGTTTGTGGCCGATTATGACGTGGAGATCCAGTACCATCCAGGCAAGGCCAATGTGGTGGCCGACGCCCTGAGCCGCAAGACAGGGAAGATCTTCAACCTCACGACGGACCGTTTAGTGGAAGAGTTCTTGTTGATGGACATCTCCGTGGGATGCTGTGAATTGCAAAGCAGTTTGGCAGTGGCAGAGCCATCTTGGTTTTCACTCACCAGGTTGCACCAGAAGGATGATCCAAATTTGTTACACCTGTACCTCAGGGCTGAGAGAGGGGAGTTGCCGGATTTCTCCATCGATGATTCGGGTACCTTGAAGTACCGCGGCAGGTTTTGCATTCCCGCGGTTGGGGACATCAGGAGTATGGTATGCAAAGAGGCTCATAGATCCAGTGTTACCTACCACCCAGGACCCACGAAGATGTATCATGATTTGAAGCAGATCGCCTGGTGGCATGGTATGAAAGGGGACATAGCTCGGTATGTTTCTGAATGTTACACTTGCAAGCGGGTGAAGGCCGACCAAGGGAGGCCTGGTGGAAAGTTGACTCCTTTGGAGATCCCGACTTAGAAGTGGGAAAGTATCTCTATGGACTTCATCACGGGCTTACCAAGATCTCCAAGGGGATTTGACTCAGTTTGGGTGATCGTGGACCGATTGACGTAGTGTGCGCACTTCGTACCATATAGGATCGACTACCCGATGAATAAGATAGCAGAGTTGTATTTGAGTGAAGTCATCCGATTGCATGGAGTTCCCGTGAGTATCATTTCAGACCGAGACTCCAGATTTACTTCCCGTTTCTGGAAGAGTTTGCAGGAGGGTTTGGGCACAGACTTGAGATATTCTACCGCTTACCACCCTCAAACAAATGGGCAGACCGAGTGGGTGAACCGGATTGTGGAGGATATGATCAGGTGCTACATTCTAGATCACGGTGGAGCGTGGGATGAGCGTTTGCGGCTCATGGAGTTTGCCTACAATAACAGTTACCAAGAGAGCTTGCAAATGGCTCCCTTCGAGGCATTATATGGGAGGCACTGCAGAACTCCGTTGTTTTGGACTGAGGCCGGTGAGAGGCCTTTGTTGGGTCCTGATGCTCTCGAGGAAATGGAGGTTGCTGTGAAGCTCATTCGGGAAAAGCTTCGGTTAGCTTAGGAGAGATATGAGAAAAACGCCAACCGGCGTAGGTCTGATTTGGAATTTTCGGTAGAGGATTTGGTCTTCTTGAAGGTATCTCCGATGGTTGGAGTGAAGAGGTTCGGCAAGAACCATAAGCTGGATCCGAGGTATGTGGGCCCATTCAGAATTTTGGAGCGTATTGGTGTGGCAGCATATAAGTTGGATCTACCAGCCAACTTCCCAGGCGTGCATAATGTCTTTCATGTAAGCCAGCTGCGGAAGTGTGTGCGGAGCAGTGGGCAAGTCTTGGATGTCGTGCCCCAGTTGGAGCCTAACCTCTCATATGTCGAGGTGTCGGTCCGCATCTTGGATACTCAGGATCGGGTGCTGCGGACAAAGTCTATCCCGATGGTGAAGGTTCTTTGGAAGAATCAAGATTTGGAAAGCGCGACTTGGGAGCTAGAGTCGGCTATGAGGGAGGCGTACCCTCGCCTGTTCTCCTGATTTGTTGGGTATGTTTTCTTCCTAGTAACTATTGTTTTGTTACTTTCCTTCTTTAGTAGAAGTAGCGTACGTAAAGTTTCGGGACGAAACTTTCTTTTAGGCGGAGTGACTGTAACGCCCCCGAATTTTTCGGCAATTATTTAAATCCTTGTTTGGCGTTACGTTGGCGCATTTCCGGCTCGTGCCGTTGTTAGAGTACCTCGTTAGGTGTTCTTAGAGGTTATAGCCTGTTGTATGGTTTCCCCAGCTAGCCGGCGTCTGTTTTGGAGGCCCGGCTGAGCCTCTTAGGGAATCCTTGTGCTTTGGCTTCGGGTGAGGTTAGCCCGAGGGTGTGTTCGTCGGAGGTTGTGTCCGACTTCGCCGATGTTTTCGTAGCCCGAGTGTTTAGCTACGGTGCGGATTTGTTCGGAATCCGAGAGCGTTAAGTTTCATGTCGTTTCGACGGTGGCTTGTTAGCAGGTAGTCAATTTATTTTAGCATATACATATAATTACGCATTTTAGCATGACGAGTGATTTAGGCATGCTGGTGAATTAATGCATACGTGCACGTGCGTGCGTAGATTTATAAAAAAATATATTTATGTGTGTGTTTATATGTGTGTGTGTGTAAGTGAGAGTATTAATGTGCATATAGGTGTTAATTTATATGAGATGATAATTATAGTAGACTACTTGGTGTTTAGTTAATAGGGTCGATTAGGGGCTGTTTTTACGCTTAGGCCAACTAAGTTAGGTTAGGGTTTATATGGAGTTTTCATAAGGTTTATATAAATATATATATATATATATATTATTATATAAGTTCCCATTAGGTTATTCCCCCCCAAACCCGACGCAGGCAGAACCCGAGCGGAAGAACGGGCGGAAGTCCCGCAGTGCTCCGGCCGCCCGTTCGCCGCCCAAATCAGCCCGGATCTCCAGTTCGAGGCCGGATTCAAACTCCTCTAGGCTAGATCTTCGTTCAGAGGTAACTTTTTTTGGGATTTATCCATCTCTTTTGCCCGATCGGTAGGTTAGGTTTGCGTTTTTTCTTGGTTTTTATGGTATTGTTCTTCCCCGGTTGGGTTATCCAGGAAGCTTTGTGATCTTGGTTGCTTAAGGCCGGCGGTTTAGGAGCATAGGTGCTGCCCGTTTGCTTTGGTGGCCGGAGGTTTGGAAGAGGTTGCGTTGGCCGGCCCTTGCTAGCCCAGTTTTTGTCCAGATTTTCATAGGATTTCGCTGTGATCTTGTCCTATTGGGAAGATCATTGCTGCCGAACTCCTCCATAAGCCAAGGCAAGTTTTCCCTTGCCAAAGTAATGTTTTCATGCTTAAATGTGGTGGCTTGTTCTTGGTTTGGTCTATGAAACTACGTTCGGTGTTTTATTTCCATCATTTGATTTTTTTCCATACCTTGTTAACTTGCGGTTCCCTAGATATAAATGGTAATTATGGTTTTGTTTTTTTTGTTTACTAGTTCAAGAGTGTTATTATAATTGCCCCATGATTGCTCTAAATCGGATTGGCGTCAAAATCCACCTAAGCCTCTTGTCATTTTCTTTTTGTGTCAATTCCCTTGTTTGCAATTAGTGTTAAGCCCCTTGCTAATGTAGGTATAGAACCACCCAAGTAAAGTGTTTATGAGATGTATCAAGCTAAATGTGTATGGTTGTAGTAAGTTAACTTTAGGGTTTTGTACCAAGCTAGTCGTATAGGTTTAGTTGGAGGTCAAGCTACTTTGTTATATTTAATATCACGTTATTGGTAGGCGTTTAGTATCAAGCTACTTGCACAAATTCTGTATCGTATCACTTTTAATTTATTTGTGTCAACCTCCTATTTGGACAAACTCGATGTTTTGTCCCTTGGTATGTATATAAGGTTCTTAGGTGGGTTGCTCTAGATGTTTAGGATTCAGTGTTGACTTCATGGTGGTTCATGGAACTACCAGTTAGGGTTTTTTTTTCGAGTCACTTAGTGCTGGAGTAGGATGGGTTTTGAGGTGGGTCGGACCGATGCCGCCACCCTTGTTTTACTTCTTGTCTTATTAAGACAATATGGGTTGTTTGGTCGAGTTGGACTGATGCCACCACCACAACACCTTGAGATATTTAGCCCTGTAGACTTGGTTGGACCGTTGCCACCAGCCTAGGCCCTTATTGATTTTGTCCATCTCCAGTACTAGGTGGCTCTTCCTACTCTAGCTTTACGTTAGGATTTTTTTTTTGGCTAATCCTTCTTGCAGAGATTTGTGAGGCTTGACTTCACCCGTGCACTTGGTGCACCCCCTTTTTACTCACTCATGGCGAGTATTTCTCCTTCACTTGTTTATTTTATTCTTACCTGTCTCACTTCTTCTTTATACTATTGTTTCATTTTCCTATTGATATATATTGCTTTGTTGAGGCGTTCTTTTCTTTGAATGCCTCAGGTTCAGGTTTATAGCCAACTGTGCGGCTAGGGTTCTTCTGGAGTTTGCTAGTGCTATAGCTGCTGCTGAGTTTTCTTTTCCTCACTCTTGGGAGGTAGTTTCTTTAGACTTGTAGTACAGATATGTCTACTCACCAGTGGGTTCGTGTCAGTTGTTGGCGCCCACTGGTGGTTTCTCTTTTAGATGCTTTGTACTTTGCTTATACTGCTATGTTAGAAAGTAGCGAAAAGAAGCGAAAAGTAGAGAACAAGCGAATAAACTTTTGAATAATTAAAATTTTATTATCCAAAAAAGATATCATTTACAAAGGTATGACCTCCCTTATATAGAATGGAGGAGATAAGAAAGAGAGTATACAAACAATGTGGGACTAAACATTTACAGTACTGAGCGGCTAGAATAATGGAGACCGCACAGGCCGCGCGGTTAGACAGAGGATGTTAACCGCTCGGCAACTCCAGCAGGATAGAACAGGCCGCAGAGGTAGACCGCCAGACCGCTCGGTCAACAAACCGTTGGATCAGACCGCTAAGCCGCCCGGTCAACAAACCGCTGGATCAGACCGCTAAGCCGCCCGGTCTAATACTTCAACACTCCCCCTCAAGCTGGAGCATAGATATCAATCATGCCCAGCTTGTCACAAATACGGAAGAAGGAAGTAGAAACCGGGTTGGTGAAGATATCTGCCAACTCCTTGTCAGAGGTGACAAAAGGAGTACAAATCTGTTTCTTCAAAATCTCTTCCCGAATGAAGTGACAGTCAACCTCTATATGCTTTGTTCTCTCATGGAAGACCGGATTTCTGGATATGTGTATAGCGGCCTTGTTGTCACAGATCATAGGGAGAGGACAGTCATATACCTCGCCCAGGTCAAGCTTGAGAGCCCGCAACCACTTTAACTCACACGTGGTTGACGCCATACTCCGGTATTCTGCTTCGACACTGGATCTGGAAACAACAGACTGTTTCTTGCTTTTCCAACTCACGAGATTACCTCCAACAAAGGTACAAAAACCTGACGTGGATTTACGATCGCCTTTGTCATCCGCATAACTTGAATCTGAGTAGGCCTCAACCCTCAGATGGCCATTCTTCTGAAAGAGTAACCCTCTGCCCGGTGCTGCTTTGATATACTCTAAAATCTTCAGGGCGGACTGAAGATGGCACTCCCTGGGAGCTTGCATAAACTGACTGACCTTGCCTACAGCGTAGGCGATGTCGGGTCTAGTCACCGTGAGATAGATGAGTTTGCCTACCAAACGTCTGTACCGTGTGATATCAGATAGAAGAGGCGAATCATCTGTCCACGTTTTGTCTTCTCCAACAGCCATGGGAAAACGAGCTGGTTTGGCACCTGTCAATCCTGCTTCTCGTAGAAGATCAAGGGCATACTTCCGTTGAGAGAGAACCAAGGAGTCAAGTTTCCGAGAGATTTCTATCCCCAAAACGTATTTTGGGGAGCCCATATCTTTCGTGACCAAGTGCTGACGGAGGTGCTTCTTCGTCAAGTCCACCCCATCTCGGTCATCGCCAGTAAGGAGAATATCATCCACATATACGGCCAAAACCACCAGTCCCGAGGCCGTTTTGCGAATGAATAAGGAGTGATCGGCCGAACTCCTTTGAAAGCCGATGGTAGCCACAATACCACTGAATTTGTCGAACCATGCTCGAGGGCTCTGCTTTAGGCCATAAATGGCCTTCTTCAAATGACAGACACGTGTCTCCCCCTGAGCAACATACCTAGGAGGTTGCTCCATATAGACGTCCTCCTGAAGATCGCCATAGAGAAAGGCATTCTTCACATCAAGCTGGGAAATAGCCCAAGCCCGGTTAACAGCCACAGAAAAGAGAACCCGGATGGTGCTGAGGCGAGCAACCGGAGAGAAGGTATCAAAGTAATCAACGCCATAAGTCTGAGTAAAGCCCTTGGCCACCAGCCGGGCTTTGTAGCGATCCACAGTGCCGTCGGGGCGAAACTTCACAACGAAGACCCAGCGACAGCCAACCACATCAGTGCCCACGGCAGGAGGAACCAGGGTCCAGGTACCCCGTTCAGTAAGAGTAGCCATCTCCTCATCCATGGTAGACTTCCAATGAGGGAGAGCGAGAGCCTCCTGGTAGGTACGGGGAGTAGAAGTAGCAGAGATGGCCAAGGCAAAACACCTGCGAGAAGGAGAAAGCTGATCATAGGAAACAACAGCCGTGAGCGAGTGTTGAGTACACGCCCGCACCCCTTTGCGAAGGGCAATGGGAACATCCAGGTCAACGGGAGCGTCGGCGACGGGAGCATCAGCGACCGGAGCGTCCGTGGCGGAGAAGGCTGGCCCGGGACTAGAGAGAGACGGCAGCGAAGAGGAGGGTGGAGGGGTGGGTGGGGAGACGGACTGGGAAGGAGTGGGTGGAGGAGGAGACAAAGGTGGGAAAACGTGGAGAGGTGTGGAAGGAACGGAGATATCAGAAGGAACAGAAGGAAGAGAAGAGGAAGGAGAGAAATAGGAAGCATTTTCGAAAAAAGTCACATCTGCGGAGACAAACTGCTTGCGGAGAAGGGGGTCAAAGCAGCAATAGCCTTTTTGAGTGGTAGAGTATCCCAAAAAGACACACTTGGTGGAACAGGGGGAAAGCTTGTCGCGGGTAGAGGAGGGAGTGTGAACAAAGGCGGTACAGCCAAAGACACGGAGAGGAAGAGGAAAAGGTTCCTGGTGGGGGTAGAGAAGGGAGAAGGGAGTCTGGCCGTGGAGAACCACAGAGGGAAGGCGATTGATGAGATAGCAGGCGAGGAGCACAGCGTAGCCCCAGTAGGAGCGAGGGACGTGCATCTGCGTCATGAGAGTACGCGCAACATCAAGCAGGTGATGGTTTTTACGCTCCGCCACCCCATTCTGCTGGGAGGTGTAAACACAAGTCGTTTGATGAAGGAGGCCATGTTTGTGAAAGAACGCGGAGAACTCATGAGTCAGATACTCCTTGGCATTATCAGAACGTAAGACTTTAATAGAAACAGCAAATTGAGTCTTAATCATAAAGTAAAATGATTGCCAAACAGAAAATAGTTCAGAGCGATCTTTTAAAAGATACACCCAGGTACATCGAGTAAAATCATCGATAAAAGTGACAAAATAGGAACTGCCCCGACCAACTGTGAGGGTAGGAGCAGGACCCCATACATCAAAGTGAATAAGATCAAAAATGTGAGAGGAGCCACGGCCTTGCTTCGGTGGGAATGAGGAGCGACGATGTTTGCCAAGCTGACACGCATCACAGTTGAGCGGAGAACTGGTAGGAGGTAAGTGGGGCAGAAGCTGACGAATAAGCCGAGGAGGAGGATGTCCAAGACGAAGATGCCACTGAAGGAGATCGGTGGAGGAGGAGTAGGCAGAGAGAGCGGAAACATCGTCGAGGAAGTAGAGGCCGCCGCTCTCAGTCCCAGTAGCAATCGTCCGCTGGGTCCTCGGGTCCTGAAAAGAACAAGTAGTGGGAGTGAATAAGACGGAGCACTGAAGTTGCCGGCATAAAGTAGTAACTGATAACAAATTGCACGGGAACTTCGGGACATAGAGGGTATCCTCCAAGCAAAGCGATGGAGTGAGTTGAACCATGCCCGTCCCATGAACCGGGGACGGGGAACCATCCGCCACACGAACTGGGGGTAAGCGGTCATGGGTCTCAAGACGGGAGAAGCAATGAGGGTTGCCCGTCATATGATTGGTGGCACCGGAGTCAATCAGCCATTTACCTTGGGTAACGACGTGGGCACTACCTGACGTCGTGGCCACAGAGGCAGACGGCCTAAAAGAGGCGGAGGCCGAAGAAGGAGCATCACTGGAAGGGCGAAGACGAGGATGTTTCTGCTAGCAGCGGTCAACAGTATGGCCAGTACAACCACAGTGAGAGCAGAGGAACCGGGAGGAACCCCGTCCGCCAGATGAGCCACGGCCACTAGGGCCCCCCTTCTGAGCTTGGTGAGCAAAGGAGTCCTGCGAAGGGGGGGAGGCCAACAGAGGCCGCTGGAGGAGCGAAGTAACAGCGGCAATACGAGCCGCAGTGGCATCCAAAGTAGGAGATTCCGCCTCACCCAAGATCTGCTGGCGGATCATATCATAAGAGTCGGGAAGACGAAGAAGATAACAAACAACCAGGAGTTCCTGGAAGTGTTTGTGCTGGTCGGCCAAGTCCGCGGAGAAGGGGTGATTCTGGAGGATTTCAGAACCAAGAGCCTGAACCTGCTGATAAGCCGCAGTCGGTGACATGGAAGGGCGGGCGAAGAGGTCCGCATAGAGAGTATAAATGCGGGACGTCTGGCCCCCCTTGGAATAGAGAGCAGCGAGGTGAAGCCAGGCGGCCTTGACCGTCTCATCATGGCGAATGACGGGAAGGCACTCATCAGAAAGGCTGTTGGCCAGCCAGGTGCGAACAAGAGCATCACTCGCATCCCAGTCATCAAACTCAGGAGAGGTGCGAGGAGGAGGTTCATCGGTGAGGTGATGACGCTTGCGTTGAGAACGAAGGAGAAAGGTGAAAGAAACGCTCCAATCGGGATAGTTAGAGCCAACAAGCTTGGAAAGGGTGTCAAGGTTGCCCGAAGGAGGAGGAGGAGAAGGAGCTGCAGGAGTAGTGGTGAGACCGGAGGTAGTCATAGAACCCGGCAAGCAGAAGAAGCCGCGCGAACAGTAGCGGTTAGAAAGCAGAAGAAGCCGCGCAAACAGTAGCGGCTAGAAAGAGGCAAAGGCACAGCGGGGAAGAGGTCGCGCGGACTGAAAAGGCCGAGCGAACAGAAGAGAGGAGAAGAGCAGGTGACCGCGACCAAGATGCGGGTAAGAAAGGTACAACCCGTACGGTCAGGCAGATCACAGCAGCTGCTAGAAAGCGGTCAAAGGCACAGCGGGGAAGAGGTCGCGCGGACTGAAAAGGCCGAGCGAACAGAAGAGAGGAGAAGAGCAGGTGACCGCGACCAAGATGCGGGGGAGAAAGGAACAACCCGCACGGTCAGGCAGATCACAGCAGCAAACCGCGAGTTGAGAGACAAGACACGCGGACAGAGACAGACCGCAACGACTAGGAAGTCGGAGCGGCAGGAAAGAACAAGGAGCGCGGCGACAAGGAAACAGGTCGCTGTGACAAAGAGCAGTAGGAGAAGAGAACCAAGAAGAAGCAAGCCGCGCAAACAGGGTAGCGGTCAGAAACAAGCCGCGCGGATAGAAACAAGCCGCGCTGACAGAAGAGAAGGCAAGCCGCGAATTAAGCCGCAGAACGCGGAACACAAGCCGCGAACAACAGAGAGCGCACAGAATCAGAAGGAAATGACCGTGTCCTCTGATACCATGTTAGAAAGTAGCGAAAAGAAGCGAAAAGTAGAGAACAAGCGAATAAACTTTTGAATAATTGAAATTTTATTATCCAAAAAAGATATCATTTACAAAGGTATGACCTCCCTTATATAGAATGGAGGAGATAAGAAAGAGAGTATACAAACAATGTGGGACTAAACATTTACAGTACTGAGCGGCTAGAATAATGGAGACCGCACAGGCTGCGCGGTTAGATAGTGGATGTTAACCGCTCGGCAACTCCAGCAGAATAGAACAGGCCGCAGAGGTAGACCGCCAGACCGCTCGGTCAACAAACCGCTGGATCAGACCGCTAAGCCGCCCGGTCAACAAACCGCTGGATCAGACCGCTAAGCCGCCCGGTCTAATACTTCAACATGCTAGATTTCTTGTTTTGGAGTTTATTAAACTTGCTTCTGGGATGATTTATGTTAGGTTGCTAGTTACTTTAAAACCTATAAAATAAAATAATTATTATATCAAAAACATAGGCAACATGTTTTCCTTTCTAAAAAGCTTAATCACTACTTTCAAACCATGTAAAAGGTCATTTTCTATATTTATCATATAAGTTAAATCTAGGGTCTTGCATAGTCCTAGGTGTCCCCTGGGGACGCTTATGCATTCTCTTAGGATGTTAAAAAAATGAATAAAGTATTTTCCGCTACGTATATGTATAATTTTGAAAGGTGGACTAGTTGATCCACGAAGCCGAGGGATACGGCCTCTAAAATATAACTGATTTTCGCATCATTAAAGCTTTTGAACTTTCATAGTCTTAGTAGTTGGTGGTTGCCTGAGCGTCGGCAGTTATCCTCTGTCCGACGTGGCATCACAACGCGCATTTTCTTCTACTCTGATACTTCTTAATTTCTGAGAAAATGCGGGTTGTGACAATGGGTATTTGGGATATGAGGTTTGGTTTGGTTGGTTTAGTTTCGTGAATTATTACACCCGGGCAAGTTTGGGTCTTAGTTTTGGGCTGTTGGGTTGTGTTGGACCAGATGTCCACCACCGCTGTCCCGTTTTGAGACATTTGGGTCTGTTAGTTTGAGTTTGACCAGTTGGTCCCGACTGAGATCCGGTTGCGTTACAGTGTTAATGATTCACATGTTTATTGAGCCTTTGTCTCATTTTTGTTTCCTATGGATTAAACTTATGCTATTTCTGCTATTGTCACAGATGTTCTTAGAGTATAACTCTGTTCGCACTTGGTGCAAATTTCATTACCTTTTAACTTTATAAGTTTACTCTTTTGTTCTTAATCTCTAGTTAGTTTGTTGTGTTTTTGACAACTATTTAGGTTTGGATTAGTAATCTTTCTACTCCCTTGTATACTGATAGTTTTGTTTGACACTTGTATTTTTCTACCTGAGGTGTTCTTTCCTTGAATGTCTCAGGTTCAGAGTAGTAGCCGGTTGAGCGGATAGGTTTGGTGTTTGCTAGTGGACTGCAGTGTTGCAAAGGTTTCTTCTACCTTGAGAGGTAGTTCTTTGTTATTTTCTTGTTAGTATAAACACACATACTGACCAATGGGTTTGTGTCAGTTTGTTGACGCCCACTGGTGGGTTTTTTTTGAATTGCTGACTTCTTTGCTAAGCTGCTAGTTTTTCCTTTTGTGGTTGTTTTTACTTGCTCTTTGGGAATGTTTTATGCTAGGTTGCATGTTAGGTATTTTCACTTATAAAAGCATTACTACTTGTACTTCATACATCTCATAATTCTAAAACTAAAATACTATTTTCTAACTAACGTAAAAACTTTTTCCATACTTATAATAAATATAGAGTCTTGCATGTCATGAGTTGTCCATTGAGGATGTTTATACTCATGTAGGGTGTTAATCAACATAACCAAAGTATTTTACGCAACCTATAACTATACTTTTAATCATGGACTAGTTGATCCACTGTGCCGAGGGATACGACCATCTAATTTAAACTGGTTTTTACTTAATAACTTACAGATTTCATATAAACTATCGAGTTTGGAGTTTTTCCTAAGCTCCCGCAGTTATCCCCTGCACGACATGGCATCACGACGCGTATTTTCTCTTACTATGATATAACTTAAATGTTGAGAAATTGCGGGTTGGGACAGTTGGTATCAGAGGGATGGGTTGTTTGACAATTGGTCGAGTAACCATCTCTTGTTGGTGTTAGTTATTTAATGTCATTTCCTACACACACTGATGTGTCATCAGTACGTCTTGGCTGAAGCATGAACAGTACACTCATAAGCATGATAAGAAGTATACGGGGTATATTATGTAGTATGTGATGCATAATATATGTTTGTATATGGATCCACCATAGGTGGCAACATGTGACGGTTATGTAGTATGGGATGCATAACCATCATCACATGGATGCCCATTAGCATGTTTTACTTTTTCGTTACATGCGATATTATGTAGTATGAGATGCATAATATTTCATGTGTACACTGCTCATAACATGCATTAAGGCTTTTTTAGAAAGCATAACACAACAAGCATAGCATAACATAGCATTTGCACACATGCCAAGCTAAAGATATACATGATGACATATGTACACACATTGTTTTGAGTCAAAAGAATACAAATTCATGCATTCATGTACTATGCAAAAGAGTTAATGAGATGATGGCATATCATCCTAGGCTTAAGCATTTCATCATTTATAAAATTCCCAGAGCAAGTTAGCAGCAAGAGCAAGGATTTATGTATGTTTTGTCTGTACTAGGTTGTTTGGTTCTAACGGTTAAGCTAGGTTTTGACTAGTTGCTTGTTGTAATTATTAGAATGTCGAGACATCCTACAACGAGGTTAACTCTCCAGTCAGAGGGTGAGTCATCTGGTGCTCAGAATGAGGCTGTGATAGAAGGATTACGACAGAGCAATGAAGTTTTATCTAACCAAATGTTGGAGGTGTAGTCGCAGATTCAATCCTTGTTGACTATCATTGCAGGACAACCACTTAGAGTTCAGGACCTGGCTGTGGGTCAAGGAGTTCCAGTTCCACCTGCTCCTCTAGTTCCCCCAACTGTGCTTCCACTAGAGATGAACTTCATCTCACATTTCCAGTGATTAGGACTCCCTACCTATGACGGTAGGGTAGACTTCATGGCTTTGCATGACTGGATTATAACCATCGAGGAGATGTTCTCTCACTCCGGAGTTTCAGCGGACCAGAAAGTAATGGTCGCTGCCTACCAGCTCAAAGGTTTGGCAAAGAGTTGGTGGCTAAGGGAGAAGGAAAATTTGAAGGATGGTTGTTCCTGGGTAGCCTTCAAGTAGCTTTTGCTGAAGAAGTTTCTACCGTCGGTCGAGCGAGACCATTTGTTAAATGATTTCCTGCACTTAAAGCAGAGGCAGATCACGGTAAGTGAGTATGAGGTGGAGTTTAGCAAGCTGAGCCGGTTCGCCCTGGATTTAGTAGTTTTTGAAGCCAGCATAGTCAAGCATTTTTTGGGTGGTCTGAAGAGTGACATCTAGCAGTTGGCAAGTGCTTATAGATCGGAGAGTTATGATGAAGCAGTCGAAGCAACTCTTAAGGTTGAGGCAATCAACAATGCCAATAACCGAGGACAATAAATGAGAAAGTATAAGTGGAAGACTGGTGAGAGTAAGAGTTCCCAAGAATCCGGTGCTACTTTGAGGAAGAGGAGAAAAGAAATATGCAATTTATGTGGCCGGCCAGGCCACCCGTTTGAGAAATGTTTCAAGAGCATAGGAGCTTAGAGACAGGAGCAGGTCCATGCGATCCTGGGTGCTCCTAAGGGAGATTTGGCTTGTACTTTGTGCAAATGGAAGGGGCATGATGCTGCCCACTGTTGGGATAAGGTTAGAGTTTGCTTTCAGTGCCGACAGAACGGTCACGTCAAGACAAAGTGCCCGCAGTCTCATCCTGCACTGCAGCCAGTTTCGCTTCGGGCCTTACCACCGTTGCAGCCTGTAGACAAAGGGAAGGGAAAGCTAAACGTGCTGTCTCTGGAGGAAGCCCAGACTTTAATCCAAGTGATTTCAAGTTAGTTCCTAACGTAGTTTTATTTATTTTTAGCTCATAGATGTAGTTTCGATGTTGTTTGATTAGTTATTTAACCCTTTTATAGGGAAATTTAAGTAAAGAACCGCTGGGTGTGTGCCCTTTTCGATTCCAGTACTACCCACTCGTTTGTGGCTAGGGCTTTCATAGAGTGTTATCGTTTGGCTCTCGATCGGGTTGGTAACACATTTTGTGTCAAGTTTCCTTCTGGTAATTCTGTGATATCGGACCAAGGTATTCAGAGATGTCCGATTCTGTTAGGCGATTTTATAGCAGTTGCTGATTTGAAGGTGATAGACTTGGAAGATTTTGATGTGATCTTTGGAATGGACTGGTTGTCCAAATATGATATTGTTATCCAGTGCAAGGTTAAGCACTTGGAATGGACTGGGAATGGACTGGTTGTCCAAATATGATACTGTTATCCAGTGCAAGGTTATCCACTTCAAGATGGACAACAGTCAACCTAGGAGTGTTTATGGTTATCCGCGCCAGGTTTCTCCAATTATTTTTGTAGTATGTGCTTGGAAGCTTTTAGATTCCGGATGTTTTGCTTGTTTGGTTTCAGTTTTGGAAATCATTGTTAGCTTGCCGCGTATAAAGGAGATTCCGATGGTGCGTGAGTTTCTAGATGTTTTTCCAGCTAATCTTCCTGGTGTTCCGCCTGAGAGGGACGTGGAGTTTTTCATAGATCTGGAGTTGGGTACCCATCCTATTGCTAAGGAGCCGTACCGGATGGCCCCGCGTAAGTTGGAGGAGTTGCGTACTCAGTTGGATGAGTTGCTTCTGAATGGTTTTATTAGGTTGAGTTCTTTGCCTTGGGGTGCTTCTGTCTTGTTTGTAAAGAAAAAGGATGGATCAATGAGACTGTGTATTGATTATAGAGAGTTGAATAAAGTCATTATTAAGAACAGATATCCTTTACCAAGAATAGATGATTTGTTTGATAAAATACATGGTAGCACAGTATTTTCAAAGATTGACCTACATTCGGGCTACCACTAGTTAAGGATTCATGAGACGGATATCCCACAGACTTCTTTTCGTTCCAGGCATGGACATTTTGAGTTTTTGGTAAAGTCCTTTGGTTTGACCAATGCTTCCTCTGCCTTTATGGATATGATGAACCGCGTGTTCAAGGATTTTCTGGACCATTTCGTGGTCGTGTTTATAGATGACGTTTTGGTGTATTCCCGCAGTACTGATGAGTATGCCGAGCACTTTCATTTAGTTTTTTCTGCCTTGAGGTACCATAAGCCATTTGCTAAGCTGAGAAAGTGTGAGTTTTGGTTGCCTCAGGTTGCTTTCTTGGGTCATGTGGTAAATAAAGATGGAATTTTAGTTGACCCTTAGAAGATAGCTATTATTATGGATTGGAATAGGCCCACCACACCCAAGGAGATAAGGAGCTTCCTAGGGTTGGCTGACTACTATAGAATGTTTGTAGAGGGTTTCTCTACGTTGTCTGCGCCACTGACTAAACTGATGCAGAAGAACACAACTTTTATCTGGAGCAATGAGTGCGAGGAGGCTTTTCAGGAATTAAAGAGGAGATTGTGCACTGCTCTAGTGTTGACCTACCTATGAAAGGAATAGAATATGTCATATATGTAGATGCATCGCATGTTGGACTTGGATGTGTGTTGATGCAAGAAGGCAAGGTAATTCCGTATGGGTCGAGACAGCTAAAGGTACATGAAAGAAACTACCCTACACATGATCTACAATTCACGACAGTGATTTATGGCCTTAAGTTATGGAGGCACTTGCTATATGGCGCATTATGTAAGATTTATACCGATCATAAAAGTTTAAAATACATTTTCACTCAATGGGAGTTGAATCTATGCCAGCGAAGATGGTTAGAGTATGTTGCTGATTATGATGTTGAGATCCAGTACCATCCGTGCAAAACTTATGTTGTAGCCGATGCCTTGAGTAGGAAGACAGCTAAGATTTTTAACCACTCTGTGGATTCTCTGGTAGAAGAATTTCTCTTGATGGATATTTTTGTTGGGAGTTGTACCTCGTCAAGTAGTTTGGAGGTAGCTGAGCCTTCATGGATTGCACTCACAAGACTGCATTAGATGGAAGATCCTAATTTGTTGCATCTTTACAAGAGAACTTAGAAAGGGGAGTTGCCAGATTTTTCGATCGATGACACGGGTACCTTGAAGTACCGCGACAGATTTTGTATCCCCGATGTAGAAGGTATTCGAGTTAAGTTGTGCATTGAGGCTTGTGGTTCCAGTGTTGTCTACCACCCAGGTTTAACTAAGGTGTACCAAGATTTGAAACAGATCGTCTGGTGGTTCAGAATGAAAGGTGATATAGCAAAGTTCGTTTCAGAATGTTTTACGTGCAAGCGAGTAAAGGCCGATCATGGAAGACCTGGTGGCAAGCTAACGCCCTTGGAAATTCTGAGTTGGAAGTGGGAGAGTATCTAAAGGGATTTCATTACTGGTTTACCTAGATCTCCCCGAGGACATGATTCAGTCTGTGTTATTGTTGATAGACTAACGAAGTGGGCTCACTTCATGCCTTTTAAGATTGATTACCCCATAAAGAAGATAGCTGAGCTATATTTAGATGAAGTCATCAGATTAAATGGAGTGCCAGTTAGTATTGTAGCAGATAGAGACTCCAGGTTTACGTTTTGCTTTTGGAAGAGTTTACAAGAAAGTTTGGGTACCGATTTGAGGTATTCCACAGCCTATCATCCAAAGACAAATGATCAAACGGAAAGAGTGAATCAGATCATGGAGGATATGATCAGATTCTACATTTTGGACCACGGAGGGGCGTGGATGAGCGACTCAGATTTATGGAGATTGCATACAATAATAGTTATCAAAAATGTTTGCAGATGGCCCCATTTGAGGCCTTGTATGGGAGGCAATGTAACACGCTGTTGTTTTTGGCCGAGGTCAGTGAGAGACTATTGCTGGGTCCTGAAGCATTAGAAGAAATGGATATTTCTGTGAAGCTTATTCAGGAAAAACTTCGGATAGCGCAGGAATGATATGAGAAGAATGTCAATCGGCGTAGGTCTGATTTAGAGTTTATTGTAGGGGACTTGGTATTTCTCAAAGTTTACCTGATGTCTGAAGTCAAAAGGTTTGGTAATAATTATAAGTTGGAGCTGAGGTATGTGGGACCTTTTAAGGTTGTTGAGCGTATTTGTGTATCAGCTTATAGGCTGGATTTGCCGGTAAATTTTCCTGGTGTGCACGACGTGTTTCATGTGAGCCAGTTGCGGAAATATGTGCTCATCGACCAACAGATTCTTGATGTTGTGCCCCAGTTGGAGCCTAATCTTTCCTATATTGAGATGTCTGTCCGCATTCTGGATACTCAAGATCGAGTATTGCAGAGTAAAACCATACCAATGGTTAAAGTTTTGTGGCGAAACAAAGACGTAGAAAGCGTCACTTAGGAGTTGGAGTCAGCTATGAGGGAGGCTCATCCTCATCTCTTATCCTAGTTTCTTACAGTATATATTTCCCCTTCTCTAATCTTTGATTATATTCTTTTGTGGAATCTTTTGGTGCGTAAAGTTTCGAAATGAAACTTCTTTTTAGGGGGTGTGGCTGTAATGCCCCTAATTTTTTTGATGTTTAGTTAATTCTTTTATTTGGCATATTTATGACATCATGGAATTACGTTAACGCATGATTGGCGTGTGCCGTTATTAGAGAGTGGGTTTTAGCTCTTGGGTTTTCTATGTGTGTCTTGGTTTAGCCTATTTGCAAGACTTCCTAGTGATTCGGGTCTGTTTTGGTGACTCAGTGGAGCCTCTTTAGTAATGCTTGTGTTTTGGCTTCGGGAGGTGTTTACCCAATTTTGGTTCATCAAATCTTAATTTTTACTGCGTCGTTGGGTTCGTAGCATCGATATTTAGCTACAGTGCGATTTTCATAAAATTCCGGGTAAGTTTGGTTTTCGGGTCGTTTTGATGTTTTATTTAATTAATTATGATATCCTATATTAAAATAATTGGATAAAGAAGTATAAATAGAAACCCATAGCATCAAAATCCTAATCATTGTCTCCCTCGTGAAACCGTCGACATGTTGCGAAGAACGAGAGCGGAGGACATTCCTAAGCTTTCGGTCGCCGATTTCTGGAGCTTTGGTGCTCGATTTCATCTTTAGAGAGTGGATCCAGGTAGATCTTGCCTAGATCTATGTTTCTATGGTAAGCTTTTCCAATTTCTTGGATTTTTAGAGGTCTAGGTATGCGGTTTGGATCCTCTTTCATCCTCAAAAGTTTCAGGTTTTGTTGCTTAAGCGTTCTTGCGGCCAGATCTGTGTGGTGGGGAGTTGCTTGGCTGGATTTCAGGTGATTTGAGGCAAGTGGTGATTTCCCCCTTGCTTGTTCCTTTTTCTTTCTCTCTTTTGTTTTCTTGTTATCCTCCCGATACAGTGGGATCGGATTAGGGTAGAATTCCCTCCATGTCAAAAAATGATTTTCTGTAGATCTTGAGGCAAGTGGTGTTTACACCCTTACCGAGCCTTTTGCCCCTTTGGTTTCCTGTTGTGGTAGGCCAAATGACTCTTAGCATTGTTGTAAAATCATCCTTTGTCTAGGTTAGATATAATTATAAGTTGTTAGTATAATACTGTTGGGATGATAACCCTCTAGCAGGTTTTTGTATAAAAGCTTTTAGTGGAGCTGAGTGTATATATCCTAAACCTTTGAGTGTAATCTTAGTGTAGAAGTTCAGTTTTTAGCCTAAGTATAAAAGTGTTGAGTGTGTTGAATACACTCAATGCCCTGCTGAGAGGTCTAAGGAGCTAAGTTAAAAAGCATTGAGTGAGTGGTATACACTCAACGTGGCGTTGAGTGAGCTTAGCACACTCAACACAATTCTGTAAAATTTTAGAAGTTAAGTATGAAAGCGTCGACAGTGTTGAGTGAGCTTAACTCACTCAACACCGTCATTTTATTCGACAAGTTAAGTATAAAGTGTCGACAGTGTTGAGTGATCTGAACTCACTCAACGCCGTCTCCTAGATCTGTCAAATCCAAGTAGAAAGTGTTGACAGCGTTGAGTGAGTTGAACTCACTCAACGCCATTGCTTTTATTGAAAAGCATTGACAGCGTTGAGTGAGCTGAACTCACTCAATATCGTCGCTTTAACTCTGCAATCTAAGTGTTAAAGCATTGACAATGTTGAGTGAGTTGAACTCACTCAACGCCATCATCTAATTTTGGCAGCTAAGTGGTAAAGCGTTGAGTGAGCTAAACCACTCACTCGACGACATCGTATGTTCTTGCTGCTGTGTTTAAGCGTTGAGTGTGCTGAGTTATGGCGTCGAGTGCGTTAACTGCACTCGACGCGGCGTCAAGTGTACTCGGCGCTTTTTAGTTAGATTTGTTTCCTTTCACCGATTTGACGTGTATATCTAAATGCTTAGTTTTGCCAAGTTAGAATCGTCGGGTTTCTGCTGAATTTGTCGAGTTTGGGTTGTATGGGTATTTGGGATATGGGGTTTGGTTTGGTTGGCTTAGTTTTGTGAATCATTACACTCGGGCATGTTTGAGTCTTGTTTTTGGGCTGTTGGGTTGTGTTGGACCAGATGGCCACCACCGCAGTCCCGTTTTTGAGACGTTTGGGTCTATTACTTCGGGTTTGACCGGTTGGTCCCGACTCAGATCCGGTTACATTTCGGTGTTAATGATTCACGTGTTTATTGAGTCTTTGTCTCGTTTTCATTTCCAATGGATTAAAATTATTCTATTTCTGCATATTATTAAAGATGTTCTCGGAGTATAACTCTGCTTGTCCTTGGTGCAAATTTCATTGCCTTTTAACTTTATAAGTTAACTCTTTCGTTCTTAATCTCTAGTTCGTTTGCTGTGTTTTTGACATCTATTCAGGTTTGGATTAGTAATCTTGCTACTCCCTTGTTTACTGACAGTTTTGTTTGCCACTTGTATTTTTCTTGTTGAGGTGTTCTCTCTTTGAATGCCTCAGGTTCAGAGCAATAACCGGTTGAGAGGCTAGGTTTGGTGTTTGCTAGTGGACTGCAGTGTTGCAGAGGTTTCCTCTACCTTGAGAGGTAGTTCTTTGTTGTTTTCTTGTTAGTACAGACACACATACTTACCAGTGGGTTCATGTCAGTTTGTTGATGCCCACTCGTGATTTTTTTTGAATTGCTGAATACTTTGCTAAGCTGCTAGTTTTGTCTTTTGTGATTGTTTTTACTTGCTCTCTGGAAATATTTTATGCTAGGTTGCATGTTAGGTATTTTCACTTATAAAAGCATTACTACTAGTACTTCATACATCTCATATTTCTAAAACTAAAATACTATTTCCTAACTAACGTAAAGACTATTTCCATACTTATAATAAATCTAGAGTCTTGCATGTCATGAGTTATCCAATAGGGATGTTTATACTCATGTAAGGTGTTAGTCAACATAACCATAGTATTTTCTGCAGCGTATAACTATATTTTTACTCATGTACTAGTTGATCCACTGTGCCGAGGGATAAGACCATCCAATTCAAACTGGTTTTTTACTTAATAACGTATGGATTTCATATAAACTGTAGAGTTTGGAGTTTTGCCCGAGCGCCTGCAGTTATCCCCTGCATGTCGTGGCATCACGGTGTAACGCCTCCACTCATCACATGGAATATAACGGTGGGTCCGGACGAGGCCCCACGCCATATTTCACAGACAAGCATCGGAATTACGTGTGGAAATCAAAATCTCCTCGTCTCCTAACTCAACATATTCTAGCGCAGCATTTTAAGTTAGATGAACTAAGCTCAATGAATGTCCACTAATATAGAAACTCCACATTTATATATTAAAATCAGGAATGTATACAACACACACACCCATGACCTTAAGGCCTTACAGGTTCCTCTTTACAAATGTACAGTTTCATACATCGGCACGCAGGCCGGCCACACATGAAATCCAAACACGCTTCGTACGGCCTTTAAGGGCCTTTAGCAGTAATCCGTCATTCCGCTCAAGTCAATTCCAGCATCAACACCTGCAATTCGATATCCACCCAAGAGCGGCAAACAAAGTAATGGTCAACATTAGCTGACCAATTATAACGACCCTACCCCTTACCCGGGGCAGTGGTTCCTTCCCTGTGTGCATTACCTTAACAATCTCTATCAATCCACCAATCACAACCATATCACAAATGCCGGTGTACACCAGACGCTCCGTGCACTCAGGGCACCTTATTAGTGTACTAAATATTCCAGTCATACACCGTCGATCAGAGGTTCTTCACTTATTTGTTGGACGGTTCCATCCTAGTCCACCAATCCCGCAGGCTGGCGACATTTCATCCATACCACTCATAGGTACTACCTCACATCATCCACAAACAACCGGAGCAAATCGACCCATACAAGTGGTGTAGCAAGGTGGGTTTATCGATGCTCCCCAAACATTACCACCAATCGACCCCTCACCTATTTCCGATTTTTCCCACCCCTGTGGTGCAGCAAGCTGGGTTTAACTCGGCTCCCCGGACGTTGCCCCCAATCGATCCCTCATCTATCTAGATCAACACACCATAGTGGTGTAGTAGGCCGGGTTTGTCCCGTGCTCCCCAGACGTGCTACCAATTGATCTCTCATCACAACCAGGAGCTTACTCAAAGCATCCATACATTCATAAGCACATCCATACATCCATCCAACAAAGCATAAACCTTTCATATCATCAAATCCACAGAGTCTTCTCCGGTTTACCCATAGTGATAACCAATCCAGACTACCCGTCCAGATGGGCTTCACACAGCATGCCTATGCCGTACTCCACACTGTATTTTCTCTTACTCTAATATATCTTAAATGTTGAGAAAATGCGGGTAGTGATAGAGGGGGCCTGCCTGAGCCCACAAAATCAGGCCCAAGCAGGACCCAAAAAATAACCTGCTGGCAGCAGCTAGCAGGGTTGCTGAGCTGCAGCCTACTATTTAAATGCTGGGCGCTGCTGGGCTACAACGCCTAACATTTAAATAAATGCTGGGCTGTAGCACCCAACATTTAAATGCTTGGCTGCAACGCCCAACATTAAATACTGGGCGGCAGCCGCCCAACATTTAATGTTGGGCGTTGTCCAGCATTAAATGATGGGCAGCAGCCCCGCATTAAATGCTTGTCGGCAGCCTAGTGTTAAATGCTGGGTGGCAGCCCAACATTATTTTAATGCTGGGCTCCCAGCAGGCTTCAGGTCGGGCCCAGGTCTGGGCTGTCTCAGGCCCGGCACCAAGTCGGGCTCCGTCCAAATATGGGGGCCTGGTGAGCCCCCTTAGGTTGAGCTTGGGCCTGGCCTGGGCCTAACCAGACACGAGCCTACTCGGGCTCGGGCCCGGGCAGACCTGAGCCGGACAACCGGGCCTGGGCTAAATTTGCACCCAATCATTTAATGACTGTTTGGAGGTATTGAAGAAGGTTTTGGATAGGTGTGCCCAAACTAACTTGATTTTAAACTGGGAGAAATGCCATTTCATGGCACGAGAAGGAATTGTCCTAGGCCATAAGGTCTCTAATAAGGGTTTAGAAGTTGACCGAGCAAAGATCGAAGTTATTGAGAAACTCTCTCCACCAATGAATGTCAAGGGTATTCGTAGTTTTTTTGGGTCATGTGAGATTTTATAGACTGTTCATAAAGGATTTTTCAAAAATATCTAAATCATTATGTAATCTACTCGAAAAAGACACCCCCTACATTTTGACCATAAATGTTTAGAGGCTTCTCAAACGTTAAAGACAAATTTAGTGTCCTCTCCTATTGTTAAAGCACCCAATTGGTCATTACCATTTGTTCTAATGCATGATGCTAGCAATTATGCAGTAGGAGCTGTGTTCGGGCAAATGCACGATAAGGTCTTGCACACTATCTATTATGCAAGTAAAACGCTTATGAATGCTCAAGTAAACTATATAACCACAGAAAAGGAACTATTAGCGGTAGTCTTTGCTTTTGACAAGTTTCATGCTTATTTGATAAATTCCAAGGTTATAGTTTACAGTGATCATGCAACAATTCGTTACTTAGTAGATAAAAAAAATGCAAAGCCCAGACTTATTCGGTGGGTTCTCCTCCTACAGGAATTTGATCTTGAGATCAAAGACCATAAGAGAGCTGAAAACCCAATTGCGAACCATTTATCACGTTTATTGCAAGAGTGCGAAAAGAATCGACAAATAGAGATCAGTGAGAATTTTACTAATGAATGGATATTGGCTATCACTGAGGGTAACATTCCTTGGTATGCGGATTTTGTGAACTATATTGTTTGTAATGTATTTCCCCCAGATATGGACTATCAGCAAAGGAAAAGATTTCTCCACCAGGTGAGATTTTACCTTTGGGATGCACCGTATTTGTTTAGAATTTGTGTTGATTAGGTGATCCGTAGATGCGTACCGGAAGTAGACGTTCATAGTATCTTAGAGAAATGTCACGCATCTCCTTACAGAGGACATTTTATGGGAGAAAGAACCGCTATAAAGGTATTAAAGGCTGCTTTTTATTGGCCGACATTGTTCAAGGATGCTAATATATTTGCTAAACAATGTGATAGATGTCAACGAGTGGGTAACATACCTCGAGGGGCTAACATGCCTTTGAATAATATCTTAGAAGTGAAAGTGTTTGATGTATGAGGGATCGACTTCATGTGGCCATTTGTAAATTCAAATGGAAGCATATTTATATTTTTAGCTGTATATTATGTCTCTCGATGAGTGGAATCTATAACCACGCCGAAGAATGACCCTAAGGTTGTACTTCAATTCCTTAAGTCGAATATTTTTACTAGATTTGCTACACCGAGAGCTATAATAAGTGACGGCGGGGAACATTTCTGCAATTCACAATTCAAATAACTGTTGAGAATGTTAAAATTAAACAAACTGGCACTACTACCACGTTGAATTTTCTCCAGGTGGTCAACAAGATAGCCTGATGCCAAATTAATATTCTCAGCACTATCAAGATCACACCTTGATCATGCGGAAATTTTGCTGGAACCTGGAGTGAGCAGGGGTTATCTCAACTAAAGCAAGTCAACCAGCAAACACATGCAGCACAAGAGTCTTTATTGATTCACAACAATCTTCTCTATACAGCGAGACATACATGGCGAGACATGCTTCACTAAACAACCACCCAAGGGAAAACAGAGAACTACAAAAATAAGACAAGAGAAACAAGTTGAGCAGACTAAACCACCAAGCCGCCGGTCTACTGCTGTGGAGTCCGCTCAATCCGCCAGGTCGCCAGACGGCAACCCAAGCCATGCGGACTACCCCTTATTCCAATGCTAGCTCTAGCTACCGATCTACAAGCCGCCTGACCGCGAGGTCGCCTAGCCACCAGACCGCACACTCTGCGATGCCGAATAGAACCGTCCACCTGAAGCAGACGACTTATTGAACCCCGAACCCAGTTGCCAAAGGGAAGACCGTCTGGTCATTGTCCGCGAACTGCTGTTTTCCATCTGTTACTTAACCGCAGAGTCCGTACTGTCCCTTACCGCAATCAGAACCAAGTCTTGGCTTTCCAGCACTATTCGCACAACCTGCACAGCACAACCCGGTCAACACAACCAAACCGTGCAGACACCAAAAGGCAGTCCGCAGCAACTTGTGTGGGCTCAAGTTACTGTTCACTTACTTCGGTTTTGTTAACCCCGAAATCGGCGATCCTTCCCAAGCCGGCCAGCTCGCTCGTCGCGGCCTACCCCGGGTTCCTCCTGGAGGCCGTGATGCCCTAGGGAGGGCGGACAGAATTCTCTGTCCACTCAGGCCGGGCGGCTTGCGCGGTATCAGCGGTCTGACCGACCAGTCAGCGTGCCTTCCCTTGGTCGGCAGGGTCCGCAGACTTCTTCCGCAGTCCGGCTCTACAGGCCGCCCCCTTTGCCGCTTGACCGCAAGGTTGTCTCCGCAGGTCTCTCTCTGCTGGACTCAACTACCTACCTACCCCAGGCCGCCAACTCCGGCTACCCGCCAAGACCAGCAGCAACGTCCAAGTTTCTCGCGAGCTGGGCGGACTCGAAGTGCGGTCGAGACTTCCAGTTCGCCTTCACCGCTGAACCCCAACAGCAACAGCCAGGCTCCATCTCCAACATAAGCAGACTCGACCTTACAGCAGCTGCGGACTCGGCGGACTTGGCGGACTCTCTATGCAGTCCGCCCTTTCCTTAGTCAGCACCAGCTTCTTGGCAGCAGTACCAGTTTCCTCCTCAGTCCGTGGGCCTATCACAGGCTCAGCCAGAAATAGCATACTTCTCCCTCAGTCCGCAGTCTCGATGCGGACTCAGTCATTTGTGGCAGACTCCTTCCAGCCCGCTAGGCATCAGATCCTCCAGAAGGCAGTACCAGTCCGCATAACCTCGTGCGGACTCGTCGGACACCGCGGGCACTCTCCTGCTCGCCCCCTTACAGCTCGCTCATTTCAGCAGCAGCGGGCTCAGCGGATTCTCCTTGCAGTTCGCCGCTTGTCCTCCAGCATCTACCAACCCAGCAGTAGGCGGACAGTCCCAGCTCAGCAGTGAGGGACTCCTCGAACCCGCATCGCAGTCTACCACTGAGTCCCATTTTGCCGACAGCAGCAGCGACTTCAGTTACAAGTCTCAGTCCGCGCGGCCTATTGCGGACTCGGCGGACTCTGTCTCCTTCTCGCTCAAGTTACCGTCTCACCAGGGGTAACGTCACCGCAAGCCGTTACCTCCTTGGGCCTATAAATAGCCCCCCATGCCTCTCATATGGGGGGATCACATCATCGCCAAGGTGCTCACGCTCGAAGTCAGCCAGCAAGCCCTTCTCTTGCTGACTCCGCTTTTCAGTCCGCACCCCCCTTTGCGCCTTTAGCCGCGCGGCCTGCTGACCTCTGGTTCTGTAGTCCGCGCGATCTCCTGATTCCCTTAACTGCGCATCCTGCCAGCTATGCTCTTCAATCCGCTCGGTCTCTTCTGGCACTTCTTCCTTAGCCGCCAACTTCCTTCTTGTACCCTTTACTGCTTTCTTGAAAAGGTGTATTAGGAAGTTGTAACTCTCGCTATTAATAAAAGGAAAGCTCATCGCAAGAGTGGCATTTAAGCAGCGGCGGGCGAAGTCTGATGTCGCCACTGCTAGCGGCCCCCTCTCTCTCTTCTTCTTAGCTCAGCTCATCTCCCTCGGCAACCAACCTGCAAGCACAACCGTCATAGTAACCGTCTGCTCGACAGCTCCTGATCAAACTCATTCTCTCATCAGCCTTCCCGGCTGCTCTCAGCACCCTCTCCTCTATCCCGCAACCTCCTTGACAAGCGTTTGCTCCACTCTTGAGCACTCAGAAGCTTCCTTCATTCCTCTTCCCCCGCAGCCTCTATCCCTTTCTCCACTCAGCTTGTGAGACCGAACACCCCCCCCCCCCCTCCGTGTTAGCTGCCCGATACCGTTTTCACGCATCAACAGTTAACACGCGACCTTCAGATCCTAACAGACGCTGAACAGCGACAGTTACCCATGTCAGATTGTCAACCAGCCGAGAACTTTGCTCCAAGTCTTAGAGATGATCCTCTCTGGGAGGCCTTTGAGCAATCGCGCCATGAGAATGCTCAGCAGTTCCAAGCAATCAACCAAATGCTCGCTGCGATCACACAGCGACTAGACTCTCAACCAGCAACAACTCCAGTTGCTCCAATCAACCCAACACCAACATTGGAGCGTCAGCAAGCTTGTCCTCCAGCTTGCCTGCCGGTCTATCCTCCTTACACAGCAACCTTCCCGCAAGGGCCAGCGGCTCCTCTGCGACCTCAAGATGAAGAATTTACTACTCGCCAAAACTTCTTCCGACAAGCAGCCCGGGGAAGACCTGTCAGATTTCTCAACTTTCAGGGAAGTCACCCTTACCCCCCAGCTCCTGCATTTGCTCCTCCTGCAGCAACTTTTCCCTTTAACCCTCCTGCTCCTTTTACAGCTGCAGCTTATGCTCCTTTTTATCCGTATGCTGTAGGAGAGCAGGAACAGCCTTCGCCATTTGTAGAGAATGTTCGTCATGAACCAACTCCAGTAAATTTCAGAGAACCCCGGTTACCAATCTACACCGGAGAGACTGATCCAGTGAAGCATCTTCAAGCCTTCGAATCAGCTGTTGCTCTCAAAACCCTTTCAGATGCAACCAAGTGCAAGCTCCTTGTAACAACTTTTGATGGGCAAGTGAGGGACTGGTTCTATGGTCTTCGCCCTCACTCCATCACTTCCTTCGCGGATCTGCAAAGGGAGTTCTTGCTCAGATTCTCTACCTCCACCAAGAGAAAGGGCGGTCCTGACGCCCTCTTTGAGATCAAGCAATGAGAGAATGAAACTCGGTCTCAGTTCATTGATCGTTTCCAAAGAGAAATCTTGGACATCGAGATTGTCAGTCAAGAAATGTACCGAGTGGCTCTTATCCACGGTCTCCGCGAAGGGCCTCTCAAGTTTGAAGCCAATATCCGTGCTCCAAGGACATACCAAGAGTTGATTGCCTTAGCCAACTCGTACATCCGAGGCGGAAAAAACAACCCAAGCTTCGTCTCCAAGCTCATATCAGAGAAAGATCCTTTTCACAAATAGCCTCCGAGGTCTCCTCACAATGATTTCCCAACTCATTCAAGGAAAGGAAAAAGGTTTCAGCGCCATCGATACTCTTTCCTGAGCCGTGATCGTGCTCAACATTGCTACCGCTAGCTTCTTCTCAAGTAGTTGCAGTCTACCTTCAGCGAGATGATGACTTACATGAGTCCGAACTAGATGAAGCTGTGCTAGAAGTAAGCCAGATCATGAAAGATAGGGCTAGCTACAAAAAGCCTTACCGACCAGCCGATCAAAGGTCTAGAGATTCAGAGCCTTACTATAAATTCCACAAAGATCCAGGTCACCTGACCGAGAACTGTCGAGCACTCCGCCAGCTTGTGCAAAGGATGCTCCGGCAGGGTAAGATGCGTGACCTGCTTTCCAAAGAAGATCACCCTGATCTAGCAACCTCAAAGGGCAAAGAAGTTGCAGATATTCCTTGCTCCTCAAAAGGAGTGAACCTAGTCGAAGAACCCCCTCTCCTCATTGTTAACAAAACTGTCGAATGCTTCGATGTTGATGATGAGGGTGTGCTTGGAAGGCTATTCTAAGCCAGCAAAGGACTTCATAGTCCTTTAAATTCTCTCACAACCATGATGGGTTATCTCTACTCCTGCCTTTTCAAACATTCTCTTTACAAAACACTTCTTAGTGTTCATTTTTGCTTTTCAACAAAGCTTTTATCAAGGATCCCATACTGACACAGTTCCCTTCTTGTATTGCTTTCTCCTCTATTCCCTCTTCTCCGAGAGGTCACTGAGCCGTAGAGATGTCGCCGAGTCTTGCTATAGTCCCCCTTGGGATTGGATTCCGGCATAAGACCATGGTGACCACATATCGCGGGGAGATTTCACATATGTGTGTAGTGGGGGCTATCCAACTCTCATGCGGAGGAATACTGGACTTTAGATCCTAGCCGGCATCTAACACAGAGTGCGTGCTAGGGAGGCCCCATGTGTTAGCTCTGCTGTGCTCTGTTAGGATACATCACAGTTACGATGATCTTTGCTTGACAAGCAATGTCGACCAAGCATAGCCTTGTCTGTTCGATCATCTCACGACTGTGATGGCCGAGCGCTCTCTAGTGCTCCCAATCCATGCTTTCCCGGGATCCTCTACTCCACTGATTAATCCACAGACAATATATAGGCCTCTTGGCGCAACCAGTCTCATTGATTAGTTATGTAGTAACCCGAAGTATGTGATCAGTGCCTCTAGCGATCCTTCTCAGGATTTCCCTTGCTTTTCTCCTTTGTGCCCTCCTAGAGGATGTGCGGCCAGCCCGCTTCGAGTAGGACTATACTTGGGATGATTTTCTCAGGCAAGCGATGCATAAGGCCCACGGGTGATCTTCTGTTGTGGCACCCGGACTTTCTTAGTCATCTCCGAGTATAGACCTCTTTTTTGTCAACTGCCTTCTTTCACAGGTAAACATGTTAATCCGACCTACCAAAAGGATTTCCAGCATTCACTTTACTTATGCTCATCTTATATGCATCACTTGCTCAAGCTCTATCAGATGATGGTTCACAGAGCTATTCACTACTCTTATCAAAATCTAATGGTATCAAACATTGATCAAAGAATCTTACTCTCCTTGATCATCAAGTCGTGCTATTGCAATCTAGTTAAGATTGGCAGAATTCATCAAGTTCCTTATCTGCTAATCTGACCATGTCCATCCAGCCATATCAACAGTTAACGCTTGATTTATTGATCTGGGCTTCATGATAAATAGTTCATTAGGCATTTTCCTTGCCATTTGGTCATGTCCACCTTATCTCATCCACAGTTAACACTTGCAAGACTTCTCTCAGGTACTTGCAAGCTCTTTTCATATATGTATGTCTGCTTTTAACTCTTTTCTTGCAGATACTAGCAGGCACTTGCAAGCCTTCTCTCAGGTACTTGCAAGCTCTTTTCATATGTGTATGTCTGCTTTTAACTCTTTTCTTGCAGAGACTAACAAACACTTGCAAGACCTCTCTCAGGTACTTGCAAGCTTTTTTCGTATATTGTCTACTTCTGACTCTTCTCTTTGTAGAGATCAACAGACACCTACAAGCCTCATCCAGGTACTTGCAGCTTAATTCATTATTCTATGTCTGCTGCTCACTCTTTTCTTTTCAGTGGTTAACAGACACCTGCAAGTCATATCCAGGTACTTGCAGCTTATTTTTTGTATACAATACCTGCTCCTAACTCTCTTCTTGCAGAGATCAGTAGACCCTTGCAAGTTTCTTCACCGGTACTTTCAAGCTACTCACATATACCATGTTTGTTCTTAACTCTTATTTTGCAGAGATCATCCGATACTTGCAAGTTTCTTCATAGGTACTTGCAAGTTACTTTCATATACTGTGCATACCTTTAACTTTTCTTTTGCAGAAACCAGCAAAGACTTGCAAGTTCCTTCCAGGTACTTGCAGCTCATTTTTCCTTCTTGTATACTTTTCATCCTTCCTTTTTTGCAGAAGATAACAGGTGCTTGCAAGACTACATCAGGTACTTGCAAGTTATTATGCTTTTACATTTTCCTCTCACTTTCATTTTGCAGAACTTAGTGGAAGACACATCTTCTTCATTTTGCAAAAGCAAACTCAGGTACACACACGATGTACCACCCATATGTACCTACCCTAACTTTCCTCTTGCTAGAAAATAGACAGGCAGCACCAAACTACTAAGGAGAGGCTTCAGGTTCTATCTCTCCTTGCCTCCTTCTCTTTCCGTTGGGGCAGATCACGATTTCGTGGGTCCGCAACTTTTTCAAAGTTCTATTCAGAACTTAAAAAGTGTGGGGATTATGTTATCCCCGAAATCGGCGATCCTTCCCAAGCCGGCCAGCTCGCTCGTCACGGCCTGCCCCGGGTTCCTCCTGGAGGTCATGATGCCCGAGGGAGGGTGGACAGAATTCTCTGTCCGCTCAGGCCGCGCGGCTTGCGCGGTCTCAGCGGTCTGACCGACCAAGCCGCGCGCCTTCCCTTGGTCGGCATGGTCCGCGGACTGCTTCCGCAGTCCGGCTCTGCAGGCTGCCCCCCTTTGCCGCTTGACCACAAGGTTGTCTCTGCAGGTCTCTCTATGTCGGACTCAACTACCTACCTACCCCAGGTCGCCAACTCCGGCTACCCGCCAAGACCAGCAGCAATGTCCAAGTTTCTAGCAAGCTGGGCAGACTCGAAGTGAGGTCGAGACTTTCAGTCTGCCTTCACCGCTGAACCCCAACAGCAACAGCCAGACAACATCTCCAACATAAGCGGACTCGACCTTGCAGCAGTCGTGGACTCGGCAGACTTGGCAGACTCTCTATGCAGTCCGCCCTTTCCTTAGTCAGCACCAGCTTCTCGGCAGCAGTACCAGTTTCCTCCTCAGTCCGCAGGCCTGTTACAGGCTCAGCCAGTAATAGCAGCCTTCTCCCTCAGTCCGCAGTCTTGATGCGGACTCAGTCAGTAGTGGCGGACTCCTTCTAGCCCGCCAGGCATCAGATACTCCAGAGGGCAGTACCAGTCCGTATAACCTCGTGCGGACTCGCCGGACACCGCGGGCACTCTCCTGCTCGCCGCCTTACAGCTCGCTCAGTTCAGCAGCGGCGGGCTCAACGGATTCTCCTTGCAGTCCGCCGCTTGTCCTCCAGCATCCGCCACCCCAGCAGTAGGCGGACAGTACCAGCTCAGCAGTGATGGACTCCTAGAACCCGCATCACAGTACTCCACTGAGTCCCATTTTGCCGACAGCATCACCGGCTTCAGTACCAAGTCCTAGTTCGTGCGGCCTATTGCTGACTCGGCAGACTCTGACTCCTTCTCGCTCAAGTTACCGTCTCACCAGGGGTGACATCACCGCAAGCCGTTACCTCCTCGGGCCTATAAATATCCCCCCATGCCTCTCATATGGGGGGATCGCATCATCACCAAGGTGCTCATAGTCAAAGTCAGCCAACAAGCCCTTCTCCTGCGGACTCCGCTTTTCAGTCTGCACCCCCTCTGTGCCTTTAGCTGCGCGGCCTGCCGGCCTCTGGTTCTGCAGTCCGCGCGATCTCCCGATTCCCTTAACCGTGCGGCCTGCCAGCTACGCACTTCATTCCGCGCAGCCTCTTCTGGCACTTCTTCCTTAGCCGCCATCTTCCTTCTTGTACCCTTTACTGCTTTCTTGAAAAGGTGTATTAGCAAGTTGTAACTCTCGCTATTAATAAAAGGAAAGCCCGCCGCAAGAGTGGCGTTTAAGGCGGGGTGGGCGAAGTCTGTTGTCGCCGCTGCTAGCGGCCCCCTCTCTCTCTTCTTCCTAGCTCAGCTAAGCTCCCTTGGCAACCAACCTGCAAGCACAACCGTCATAGTAACTGTCTGCTCGGCAGCTCCTGATCAACCTCCTTATCTCATCAGCCTTCCTGGATGCTCTCAGTACCCTCTCCTCTATCCCCGCAACCTCCTTGACAAGCATTTGCTCCACTCTCGAGCACTCAGAAGCTTCCTTCATTCCTCTTCCCCGCAGCCTCTATCCCTTTCTCCACTTAGCTTGTGAGACCGAATACACCCCCTCCGTGTTAGCTGCCCGGTGCCGTTTTTGCGCATCAACAGGTTTGTTACTATTCCTGATGTGACATGGCTCCTATTTATAGGCACGATGATGAGTGTGGTCACCTCCCTAGCGAATAGGATTACCGCCACATCCCGCAGCAAGACTTCTCCGCAGTCCGCAGATACATACCAGTCTGTCGCACCTGTGCAAGATAGCCAGCCCGCCTAGCTTCTCCAATGCCGGACACAATCGCCAGTCTGTCTTGTCGCCAAAGCCCAAGCCGCTAAGACATCACCAAGGCCGGACAGCAACACCAGTCCGCCTTATCGCCGAGGGCCAAGCCAGGACCGCCATAGCCGGACTCTGCAGCAACACTGTCCACCAATCCACGGACATAGCTCCAGACCGCTTATCCCGAGCCAACAGTCTTGCCATCAAGGCACCTGCCGGACTCAGCGGACACACAACTTCAGTCCGCCAATCCCGAGCCGACTGCCTTGCCACCAAGGCAACAGCTGGACTCAGTAGACACACCGATCCAGTCCGTACATACTGCGGATAGCTCTAGTCTGCATATCACTACAGAAGACTCCAGTCCGCATACCACAGACTGCTCCAGTCCGCATATCCTACAGACTGCTCCAGTCCGCATATCCCAAGTCCACAGCCACACTAGCAAGGCATCTGTCGGACTCAGCAGACTCCAGCTCCAGTCCGCACACAGTTGCGAACACAATCTCCAGTCCGCTTCTTCCAAACTCGCAACCAAGGCACATGCACTTCTGTCGAGCTTGGCGGACTGAGAAGTAGTCCGCGCTCCACTGCGCGATCTCCCCAGACTGAGCCAAACATGGACTTGGTTCAGAACCAACCAAGTCCACAATACTGGCCACAAGGGTCAGTCCGCACTTACTGGAGGACATTGGATCCTGTCCGCCTCTCCCAGCGAGCTCCAGCATCAGTCCGCACTGACTAGTGGTCACCGCGGCTTCCACTTCCCGCTGCACCAGAGCAAGACCAAGGCAACTGCCAAACCGGTCTACTGAGCTCCAGTTCTTCAGTCTGCTTCATGCCGGACTCCGCATATAGAGTTTCTATCCGCCTGGTTACTTCCTGGGATCCAACTGCCTGCTGAGCACAAGACGATCTGGCTAACTGCCGCTGCTGTCTGCATAGTCCGCGCGAACAGACCGCCCAGGCCGCTACAGAACAAACCATCTGCAACATCCCTGCTGACCTAGCAGTCCACCAACCCTATCCGTGTAGTCTGCGCGAATAGGTCCAAGTGCTCCATTCACCCACTTTCACTTCAGAAATTTCAACACTTCCCCTTGAAGTGAGAAGTGGTGAATAACTCCAGCAGCTCCCGTTACCTTGCACCTGATACCTCTGATAGCATCTATGAAGAAATGTCCAAGATATAGTCCTCGCCCCGCATATCATGGACCATGAAGGAGCCCTCCAGCATCTCCCAAAATTAGCCATGCTTCCCTCTGCCTTCTTCTTCAGCTTCAACCTCCACTCATGCATCACAGGATTATCACCAACTACCTGGGGCACAAAAGCTCAGGCCTCGTTACCTCCGAGATAAGTCACCTCTTCATCCTTGGTGTCAACCACCTCCTTGATTCTAGTGTGGACATCACAGCCAGAAGGTACTCGCTCGACCAGAGGGATAACAAGGAAACATGGGACCAAGCCCGTCGTGTTCCCTTCACTATATCGAGTTGGTGGCTTACTGATCCTCCTCGATCTCCGAAGAACCTGATCATGGCTAACCACCTCCGATGCTCCTGAACCAGCTCCATTTCCGGGCAAACCCGGAACAATGCTCCCCTTGCTTCCTGAACAAGATGCCTCCTCACTGGAACCAGGAGCACTTGGAGCAACGCTCCTCCTACTACCTGAACCAGAAGCCTCCGCTCTCGAATAAGAACTACGTGGAACATCGATCTGAAAGTAAGAGTTAGATCTGAAATACTCTAGAGGGGTGGGGGTGAATAGAGTATTTAGGGTTTATAACATTTTTGCTAATTAATTCAATCTATTACTAGTGCTGCAGAAATTAAATTAAAAACACAAACACAGCAACCTAGCTAGCACAGCCACAGCAAGAACAAAAGAAAAAAAGCAACCCAGACAACACAAGAATTTTATAGTGGTTCCCCTAAACTTGGGTAGATCCACTCTTCTACCACCCTGGTAGGAATCCACTCAGGTTTTTGATTAGGTTTCTGCCACTGTTAAAGCCAAAATTTGACTCCGACAAATGTTCGCAAAATAGGGGCGTAGCGGACACCTACTTGGCCCAAGCTTCGACCTCCGACTGGTTGTGAAGGTCTAGAAAACTGGCCCAAAGCCACAGCAGGGAGGTACCGCCGCTTACCTGGAAGATCACTGAGAGCTTCCCCTCCAAAGCTAAAAGCTGGGCTTGGAGCTCTTCAGAAAGCACAGAAGATAATGCCACTGATTTCCCGGGACTGAAAAAAGTGCCCTCTGAACAACACCTATGGGCATATTTATAGATTTCGGAATCTGAACAAAACTGCACTGGTCTGAAATTACCAAGGTGCCCCTGGCTGGGTCTGCCAACAGCCAAACTCCGCTATTCTGAGGAGCTATATGCAGACCACTAAGGGTAAAGGGTAAAAAAGCCCGGGGTAGAAGAGTAAAATCCCCTATTGATATGGAAATACGAAAACGACCTCTTCTCACCCTAGCGAGTGGGGGAGCACCTATCGACGAGATGGACCCCTCTGCCCGTCTCGCCGGCGGCATCTACTATGAGGTCTTCTCGCTGCTGGAGGCCTTCTCGCCGCTCGCCGCTGGAGGCCTTCTCGCCCCCAAATGGGACATCTTGCTTATAGTAGAGTCAGTTCGTCTCGCCTCTTGTGAGTGTGCCCCTTGGTCCCATTCGCCTGTCTCAGCTTATTCGCTCCTTGAGGGCCTCTTACGAGTTCGAGGTTGTACACAATCCCGGCACTTTTCGAGATTATCCTAAGATCGGAAAGAATGTCCAACCAAGGGCCGTTATTTAAAGCGCATTTAAGAAACGTATTTATGAGGAATCTTTTATGAGGCCCCCACCGGGGCCTATAAATATAGGATTCCTACTCCGCACAACGGGCACCCTTCTTTGCGCATCCTTCTTCCCCAGCTTGAATCCTTCGTCATGACGCACAGCCAGAGCTTTCGTGAACGTCTCGCACTGGTGCGGGAGCAGCACAAGGCAAACATGGCCTCTTTTACTTCTTCATTAGTTCGCCCTTACCCCATCATCTCGCCTAAAAACGATGAAGGCCGGTGGTCCGTCGTCTGTCGCAGAAGATCTGTCTCGCGTTGTTTTGGAAACCGTCCCCACTCCTCACGCATCTTCCAGGGAGAAATATGTGGATACTTGCTTCTACCCCTGTTCTCTCTACAACGTGTGTTTTCTCTTTTGTTGACTGGTTTTTTCAGGGAGCTCTCGTGGTCTTGCAGCACCCGGAGAGACCGCGAAATGGTTCTGCCATCCACCGCGAGGAGTATGACTCGCAGCCCTCTTCTACTCCCCCAACGACTCCCAGCGAGAGGAGGGGCGACCCATCCCATGCCGCCGAGACCTCTCATCTTCCTGGTAAAAGACCTTCTCTCGCGCTTTTGAACCCTCTTCGCTATTCTCACACTGTTGGAACACCCTATTACTGATTTAGGCAAGTATCACTATGTATTTTAGGAAATATGTTTTGACCTCCTTGTATAGATCTAAAGGTCAATTAGAATTGAGTCTAAGGGTTAGTATTTAGGTTTGAAAGCTGCCCTCAAGACCAGAGATTTCAGTTCAGGAGACTAAGTCATTTCGTCGAGCTCAGTACGATGAATCGTCGAACTCCATTCGACGATCGATGATCTCACTTCGATGAATCGTCGAACTCCATTCGACGATCTCTGAGCTCAACTTCAACGAGTCGTCGAACTCCATTCGACGATCTTTGAGCTCAGATCGACGTTCTTGTCTCCAATTTGTTTCTCTATCTCTGAGCTCAGTTCGACGATAGTTGAGCTCAGATCGACGATCTCTGTTTCAGTCTAAGTCCAGTCTCTGAGCTCAGTTCAATGATAGTGGAGCTCAGTTCGACGTTTTTCTGGTGAGATCGACGTTTTTCAAGATTCAAATTCAGACAGTTGTGGAATTATTCTCAGCATTTATTTCAAGGATCTTGTAGCCGTTTTCAATTAATCTGGAGCAAGTTTCAAGGGATTTTCAAAGGAATGTTTTTATTGGACTTTCCTCCAGAAGACAAATGCAGTTAAGGAAGTCATTTATGACAGGCTAACGGCTATCTTGGACAGAGAAGTATTCTATTCAGATCTAAGGAATAAAAGATAAGTTTTTTTATTCTTCTCTGATACACATATTCTGCAACAACAACAATTACACAACAGAAGAGAAAGAGTTGCAGACATTCTCAGTCTTATAATTCATATAAGAACACCATCATAAAAGGAGATCAACATATTGAAACTTTCAGATCTCTTTTGATTCCAGTGTTCAAAGGCCATCATCATTCAAGACTCCAGACACCACACATTTCAGTTGTTGCTGAAATCATCTTTTGCTGGAGATCAAATTTTCTGAAGGCCTATCACCCTACTGCAAAGTTTCACTTCCTGAATAACTCAAGATCTCAGGGGGAGCTTTGACAACATCCACTATCTTCTCTCTGATTGTTGACAGAGAAGATCATCTCGTCCCTCTCTCTCTCTCTACTGTAAAGGGTTTTTCAAACTCCCTTCAAAAGTTTGTGCTGGTTTCTGAGAACTTGTCAAAACTCAGTGGTGGCAAGACACCTGATCAAAAAATCTGGTTTGGTTTTTGAGCACCTTATAAAAAGCTCATTGGTGCCCAGGACACCAGATCAACTCATCCTGCACTGGATTCCTACCTATAGTGGTAGAAGAGTGGATGTACCCAGATTGATTGGGGAACCACTATAGCTCCTTGTGTCTTCTGGTTGCTTGCTTTCTTTTGTTTTCTGGCTGTGGTTTGTGATTGTTTTTTTGATTAGATAATTGTTGTAGTTCATTTGCTTCCTTGTTCACTTAGGAATACAACAACTGTTGTAAAAAGTTTTTAGCAAGCACCATACTCTATTCACCCCCCTCTAGAGTATATCAGATCTAACTTGCACTTTCAATTGGTATCAGAGGCAGGTTGGTTAAAAATATCACATCTTCCAGGTTGGTTAAAAATACCACATCTCAGTGGTTGCACAGGCTAACACCTGAACCCAAAGATCCCTCAAGTTAGATATGCTTGTTTTGATTTTGTTATTAGAATTATTTCTTCACAAAACATGGCCCAAAACAAATATTATGCTAGAACCAGACCTCCAGTGTGCAATCTATCTAAGTTTGCACTTTGGAAGGCAAGGATTAGACTCTACATGAACTCTATTGATGAGGATATTTTCAATTCTATTTTGACAGTGTGTCCAAGACCTCTAGAGAATACAAGTACAAGTGTTGTTCCACCTCCCTCGGGAGCAGATGCAGAAATAAAGAAATGGAAATTGGCAGATGCAAAGGCTATGAACATTCTAGCCCAGATTATGTCTGATGAGATATTCCAAAAGGTAGCTGAATGCAACTCAGCAAAGGACATCTGGGACAAGCTATCTGAGATAGTCTCAGGATCTGCTGATGAGAGAAAAGACAAAAGATGTCACCTCATAACCCAATATGAGAATTTCAAGAAAGGAGAAGCTGAGTCAGTAGCAGACATGTATAATAGACTCAGTCTCATAGTCAATGAGCTGAAAACTTTGGACAAGGAGATCTCAATGACTGAGCTAAATGATAAAATCCTAATGTGCTTCCCAAGAACTTGGGACTCAAGGATCTGGCCAATCAAGGATACCAGAAGCCTGAATGAGATCACAACTGAAGCTCTCCTGGGCAAGCTCAAGTCTTATGAGCTGCTCATCAAGAATAGAGAAGAAGAGCAGAAGGCTGCTTCACTAGCTATAAGAAAGGATAAATCAATAGCTTTCAAAGACACTGAAGATCAGCCTGAAGACAAGGTCCCCAATGAAGAGCTGCTAAGCCTTCTGGCCAAAAGGTTTTACAAAATGTCCAGGAAGGATTTCAGAAAAAGATCATACAGAGAGCATGACAAGCCAAGGTATGACAAATTAAATAACAAAGAAATTATTTGCTTTGGTTGCAGGAAACCAGGCCACATTGTGCCTGACTGTCCAGAAAATAAAAACAAGGACAAAAAGGACAGGAAAGAAAGGAGAAAAGAAAAAGACTCCAAGAAGAACAGTAATGGCAAACCCTCCTCCAGCAAGAACAAACATACAAGGAAGGGATTTGTTGCTGAAATTTGGAGTGAGACAGAAGAAGAATCTGAAGCTTCATCCAGCTCAAGTGATGATGAGGATGATGCTGAAGAAAAAGAATTCTGCATGATAGCTATCAATGCCTCACAACACAATTCTGATGCAGAAGAATCAGAGTCAGAATCAGAGACTCAATCTGAAGAGGATCAGGTAATAAGTTCTTTTGATTTTAATTCTGAGGACTTTAATATGAGTTTAAAGCACTATGTTTGGACTTATTAAAATCTGGGAAGGAAATCATTTCTCTCAGAAATCAATTATCTGAACACAGTACCTTAAAATCAGAAAACCTCAAACTCTCTAAGGAGTTGGAGTGTTGTAGGGAGCAGATATCTTCACTAAAAAGTGAGCTATCAGAGGCCAAAAAGCTTGAAGAATCCTTTAATGGAAGAAGTATCAAGCTAATGGACATTACAAGCACAGTGAACTCAAGATTCAAAAGTACACTGGGCTTGGGTACTTCATGCAGCCAACCTATAGTACTAACAACCCCAATCAAGTTTATCTCTGATAAAGTTAAGGGAGTTGTAGAGGTAGCTAGGAAGAATTCTGACTTACCCAAGAAAATAAGAGTTCAACAGAAATCGTCGAACGGAGCTAGACGATCGTCGAATGCAGATCAACGATCTCAGGCTAAATCGTCAAACTCAGGTCGACGATCTCTAAACCATGAACTCTGCCACAGTCGATCTTCGAATGGAGCTTGACGATCTGACCCAAGATCGTCGAACTCAGCTCAACGATCGTCGAGCAGAGATCAGAGCTTTGAAAACTTCTTCAAAGGTAAATCAAATTCCAAACCTAGGGGTCCTTCAACCCAAAGATTTAACCCTTATACTGAATGGATAATACCTCCAAGGAGATATCATCCTGAAGGCTATAAGAGTCAACCAGGGATGTCTTTTATTTCTGAATTCAAAGGTTATAAACCTAGGCCCAAGGTAAATTGGGTCAAAAACAAGTAAATTGTTTTATGTGCAGGTGAAGACATATCCAACATCAAACCAGCAATGGTATCTGGATAGTGGGTGCTCAAAGCACATGACAGGAAATAAGGACAACTTCACATCCTTCAAAGCTAAGCTTGGACCCAAAGTAATATTTGGTGATTCAAACTTTGGACTAACAAAAGGATATGGTGCAGTCCAGATTGGCACAGTCACATTCAAGAAAGTTGCCTATGTGGAAGGACTGAAGCACAACTTGATCAGCATCAGTCAACTATGTGATGAAGGCTACCAAGTGACTTTCAGCAAATCCTTATGCAAGATCAAATCAGAGGACAACACAACTGTGTTGATAGGTAAAAGGAAAGGTAACATCTATTTAGTAGACTTTCTTTCAACTAAAGTAGATATTTGCCTAAGGAGAAGAATACTTTTAACTCTACTCTCTTTAGACTTAGACAGTTACAAATCACAAAAAGAGGAAAGCTAATGACATTCAACTCTGAAGAGAAACTTCTTGAAGAGCCAGTACCACCAGAGGAAACAACAACACAGGTTGGTGAACAATCAACACCTGTTGATTTAGTAATGACCATCCAACAAGTGATTGGAGACTTGCTGGTGTGTAAACCAGAAATCAGGTCAATCAAAACCTGATGCACACTTGCTTTCTTTCTCAAATTGAACCTCAATCCATTCAAGATGCAGAGCAAGATCCACACCGGATCATTGCAATGCAAGAAGAGTTGCATCAATTTGAAAGGAACAAAGTTTGGGAACTAGTACCAAGGCCAAAGGATCACTCCATTGTTGGAACAAAGTGGGTGTTTAGAAATAAGTTGGATGATCAAGGAGTTATTGTAAGGAATAAGGCAAGGCTAGTTCCTCAAGGGTACTCTCAAGAAGAAGGGATAGATTATGACCAGACCTTTGCACCAGTTGCAAGGTTAGAGTCCATAAGAATCTTCTTAGCATATGCAGCACACAAAGGATTCAAAGTATACCAGATGGATGTAAAGAGTGCTTTTCTCAATGGAGATATCAAAGAAGAAGTCTATGTCAGACAACCCGCAGGTTTTATCTCTTCAACTCATCCTGATTATGTTTTCAAATTGCATAAAGCATTATATGATCTAAAGCAAGCTCCTAGAGCATGGTATGAGACCCTAGCATGCTTTCTTCTGAAAAATGAGTTTATAAGGGGTAGAGTAGACCAAACTCTTTTTATTAGAACTCATAAGTCCCATACCCTACTAGTACAAATCTATGTAGATGATATTATATTTGGCTCTACTGATTCAAATTTGTGCAGAAGGTTCTCCAACCTAATGCATTCTAAATTTGAAATGAGTAGCATGGGTGAGCTATCCTTCTTTCTAGGGTTGCAAATCAAACAACAAGCTGAAGGCATATTTATTTCTCAAACCAAATATGCAAAAGAATTGGTTAAGAAATTTGGTATGTCTGAAGCATCTTGTATGAAAACACGTATGCCTACCAATGCTGTATTAGATGCTAATGAACATGGGAAACCTGTTAATCAGACAACATATGGAGCAATGATTGGCTCTTTATTGTACCTTACAGCTAGTAGACCTGACATAATGTTTGCTACATGCATATGTGCTAGATTCCAAGTAAGACCTAGAGAGTCACACCTAACCTTAGTAAAAAGGATTCTTAGGTATGTAAAAAGTTGTCCAAATCTAGGTCTCTGGTATCCAAAAGACTCAGCATTTGACTTAACTGGATTTTCAGATGCTGATTATGCTGGATGCAGAATAGATAGGAAAAGCACCAGTGGAACTTGTCAGTTTCTTGGTGACAGACTTGTCTCCTGGTTTTACAAGAAACAAACATCTGTGTCAACTTCAACTGCTGAAGCTGAGTATATGGCTGCAGGTAGTTGTTGTTCACAAATATTGTGGATTCAAAACCAACTCCTAGACTATGGCTACAACTTAGAAAAGTCCAAAATATTTTGTGATAATACCAGTGTTATTTCTATAGCACAAAATCCAGTCCTCCATAGTAGGACAAAACACATAAAAATTAGGCATCACTTTCTAAGGGATAATGTTGAGAAAAATAAAATTGAACTTCAATATATCCCAACTGATTTGCAAAGGGGAGATATTTTCACCAAACCCTTGGATGAAAAGAAACATATATTCTTCCTGAATCAGTTAGGACTGTTAGATGGAGGAAGTCTAAAATAAGATCCAAGATTTTCAAAATATAAAAATGACCAAGACTAGGCAAATCAATATGTTCTTTTTGTGTATAGAGTATCTTTCTGGTCTCTGAACTGCGCTCGACGATTTTCCCCAAGATCGTCGAACGGAGATCGACGACTTCCGAAATCGTCAACCAGAGTTCAGCGCTTCTTAGATAATGCTAAACTATCTTTCTTCAGGTCAGCGATCGTCGTGCGGAGCTCGACGATTTTGTTTTCTGAACTATCATCGAATGGAGCTCGACGCTCTCCAATATCGTCGAACGGAGATCGACGCTATTGATGACCTTTCAGTTTCCTTTAGAAGCCCCGATCGTCGAACAGAGTTCAACGATCTTTCCTTTTCTGCGTCGAACCATAATATAAAACTCATTTTTTCGGTCGTCATTCTCCCTTTGTGCTTTCATACTCTCTGCAAATTTTCTCTTTCCCTCCAAACTTCTCTACACTTGGTCATTTGTTTGTTCGTTTTTGCAGGAATCAATGGCAGTCTCAGTCGCCATCTTGGCCGCAATGAAATTTGACGCTGGATTTGATATCGACATGGATTCCTTCAACAACAGTGATCAGATCTTCAAGGAGATTCTGGAACTTTTCAAAGAACAACAGGTAGTTACCATCATGACTACAAGGATAAAATTAGCTGCAGATGAATAAAGGAATGGGTGTACACTGCCCATAACCTGGATCAGAATACAGTGGCTGGAAGCATCTCAGGAACCCAGGTATCTCTAACACCTGCTGTATTGACAGAGGTTTTTCAATTGAAATCTGGAGAAGATTCTGCTGAACTTTCTAGAGAGGAGTTTACTAATATGCTTGAAAGGATGGGTCACTCAAAAGCAAACCCTAGCAAATTGCTGAAGAAAAATCTGTCTGTTGAGTATAGATTTCTAGCTGATGTTGTTGGAAAGGTATTGTTGGCCAAACACTCAGCCCATGATACCATATCTAGGTATCAGCTCTGTCTGATGGGTGCCCTAGTGGACAAGAAGCAACTGAACTGGGGAGAAATTTTCTTTGATTTGATTAAGAAAAAGATTAACAAGAACTTTGTTAATTTTGGAAGACTTTTAGGGTTGTTCCTTCACCACAGATGCCCTGCTCTGCTTGTTTCCAGTGGGATGCACATCAATGCCTCCAAAAGGCTCTCCTGTGCCCTATTTGGAAAATGGGACAGGCAAATTGTGAAGCCCAGCAGGCCCTCTGCAATCTCATCTTCAGTCACAAGGACTGCTCCAGTCACTTCTCCTCAAGTTTCTGCCCCTGCAGAAGACTTGCCTGCTTCTTCTCCTCCTCCTCCACCTCCTGCTTCATCTACCTCAGTCACATCCACCATCATAATTTCCACCTCATCTCCAATTTCAATTCCTTCTCCAACTCAACCACTCACTGAAGAAATCTTCCATCCTCTACATCAATACCCACACTTAGATATTGACTCATCCTCTCATATTCCATCTTTCAATCTTATAGATGATTCCTATATGGATGATTCTCCCTCTTCCCCTCCTGAGCCACCATCTTCATCCACCTCTTATCAACAACTACTTCAAGACATCATTGCTCAACCATCCTTCACACCATCCATTTCCATTCCACTCTCTTCCATCTCCACAATTCCAATTTCCCAACCATCATTTCCACCATCCACAGGTTCTCCACCAACATCTCCTGCTGCTCCAACCTTCATTTCTACCACTTCCATTCCTACCTCTGCTCAAGCCCCTCTTGAGCAAGTAGATCGTCCAGCTCTTGCAAACAGATTATATGTGCTGATAGCTCCAAGGCTATCCCTCCTGCTGGAGACCTCTTTGGCCCCTCTTCTCAAAACAGTTCAGGAACTGTCTGCCAGGCTTTCTTCTTTTCTTCCTTCTCAAGAAATCCCTTCTTATGGGTGCCTTGATCCAGTTGCCACTGAATCTAGGCAGGGGGAGATGCCTCATGAAGTTGACAGATTGCCTGCTGCTATAGTTTCCTCAGTCCAAGCTTCAACAGATCCAGTTGCAGTTATCACAGTGGACCTCAGGTCACTGTTATCAATTTTTGATTCTGTGTACTTCAACTGCCTGCCAGACCAGCAATCTGAAGATCTCTCTAAGTCCATTGTGCCTATTTCCAGATGTGACCCCAGCCTAATAAGCTCTTATATACATTCCATCAAGGCTATTGACACTGCTTCTTCTGCTGCTCCTACTACTGTTGCTCCTACTGCTGTTATTGATGTTTCTGCTAGTTCTGATATTGATGTTATTGAGAATATACATATGACAGAGGCATTTGTTTTTGAGCCTGCTGTTACTGCTGCTAATGCTCCTTCTGAAGTTGATTTTCCAGTCTCATCTGTTACTACTGCTGCTGTAGCTTCTGTTTCTGAAATTGTTGTATCTGAATCTGCTGTCACAACTCCTTCTGCTAGTATTGCTTCTACTCCACTTCCTGCTATTGCTGCTGCTACTGTTGCTATTCCTGCTGCTTCCTCTGCTCAGTCTCAACAACAAAAAGATTATCTCAAAAGGATTGATGCAGTGTATGATAATCCTCTAAGCTCAGACAGTGATCAGTTCAGGACTGACTCAGATGATTCCTCTGCTACAATTGCAAGGAAAAGGAAAGCCAGAAGCAAGGCTATGAAGGGAGTCCCCCCAGAAAAAGTGAAAGATACAAATGACATTCCTTATTATATACTGCATAGTTGCCCTATCACAGAACCCTGGATGCAGTACTCCAGGAATCAACTGAAGGCTATGAAAAAGAAAAGAAAGTATGACAAAGGATCTTCCCATTTCAATCCTCCTCCTCCTCCTCCTTCACCTGATACAGGTGTAGGTGGTAGTTCTGCTTTCCAATCCTCTGCCAGAAGCCAAAGCTCATATCAACCTCAAGGTAGATCCCAGTACAAAGGTAGTCAATCTAGAGGTTACCAGTCCAGAAGAGGACATTACAAAGGAAATCAAAGAGAATTCCAAGTGTACTCTAAAGGATATTCCAGGAAACATCCTTACCAAAGGGAAGGACAAGGTCTATATGACACAACTTCTGGTCCCTTTCCTTATAAGATAAAAGATTTAGTCTCTTCCATAGCTCCTCCTGATAATCCTTCAAATAGATATGAGCCTCCTGTTCCATTTGAGGATCCAGAAAACAATCCTACTTCATGGACAGCTAGGATGAAAGAATTGGCTGCTTTAGACCAGATTAAGAAAGCTAAAGAACAAGGAAAAGATACATCTAGTATCACTACTTTATTAGATCAAAGGAAGAAGGAACTTGAAAGATACTCATACAGCAAATTCTTTGATTCAGAAAGCTACATGAAGCTGCATCCAGAAGCTGTAGTGCCCAGGCCAAAGCAACAAACCTCTCTAGGTGTAGCTGATGATAGAAGATCTAAGAAGGAAGCTCTCAATCCCAATAGAGAAATAGTTCTTATAAAGAGTAAGGAAAAAGAATGATTTTGTAAGATGACAGTATATTTTGTTTTCTGATCTATCTGAGATAATGTCTGTGTTTCTGTTATGTCTTGTTTGTTATATTTCTGCTTTGTATGTTTTTTTTTTTTCAATATCTGTAAATAGTAATCCTAACCCAAATAGGGGGAGATTGTTGGAACACCCTATTACTGATTTGGGCAAGGATCACTATGTCTTTTAGGAAATATGTTTTGACCTCCTTGTATAGATCTAAAGGTCAATTAGAATTGAGTCTAAGGGTTAGTATTTAGGTTTGAAAGCTGCCCTCAAGACCAGAGATTTCAGTTCAGGAGACTAAGTCATTTTGTCGAGCTCAGTACGACGAATCGTCGAACTCCATTCGACGATCGCTGAGCTCACTTCGACGAATCGTCGAACTCCATTCGACGATCTCTGAGCTCAACTTCAACGAGTCGTCGAACTCCATTCGACAATCTTCGAGCTCAGATCGACGTTCTTGTCTCCAGTTTGTTTCTCTATCTCTGAGCTCAGTTCGACGATAGTTGAGCTCAGATCGACGATCTCTGTTTCAGTCTAAGTCCAGACTCTGAGCTCAGTTCAACGATAGTGGAGCTCAGTTCGACGTTTTTCTTGTGAGATCGACGTTTTTCAAGATTCAAATTCAGACAATTGTGGAATTATTCTCAGCATTTATTTCAAGGATCTTGTAGCCGTTTTCAATTAATCTCGAGCAAGTTTCAAGGGATTTTCAAAGGAATGTCTTTATTGGACTTTCCTCCGGAAGACAAATGCAGTTAAGGAAGTCATTTATGACAGGCTAACGGCTATCTTGGACAGAGAAGTATTCTATTCAGATCTAAGGAATAAAAGATAAGTTTTTTTTATTCTTCTCTGATACACATATTTTGCAACAACAACAATTACACAATAGAAGAGAAAGAGTTGCAGACATTCTCAGTCTTAGAATTCATACAAGAACACCATCACAAAAGGAGATCAACATACTGAAACTTTCAGATCTCTTTTGATTACAGTGTTCAAAGGCCATCATCATTCAAGACTCCAGATACCACACATTTCAGTTGTGCTGAAATCATCTTTTGCTGGAGATCAAATTTTCTGAAGGCCTATCACCCTACTACAAAGCTTCACTTCCTGAACAACTCAAGATCTCAGGAGGAGCTTTGATAACATCCACTATCTTCTCTCTGATTGTTGACAGAGAAGATCATCTCATCCCTCTCTCTCTCTCTCTCTCTGCTGTAAAGGGTTTTTCAAACTCCCTTCAAAAGTTTGTGCTGGTTTCTGAGACCTTGTCAAAACTCAGTGGTGGCAAGCCACTTGATCAAAAAATCTGGTTTGGTTTTTGAGCACCTTATCAAATGCTCATTGGTGTCCAGGACACCTGATCAACTCATCCTGCAGTGGATTCCTACCTAGGGTGGTAGAAGAGTGGATGTACCCAGATTGATTGGGGAACCACTATAGATCCTTGTGTCTTCTGGTTGCTTGCTTTCTTTTGTTTTCTGGCTGTGGTTTGTGATTGCTTTTTGATTAGATAATTGTTGTAGTTCATTTGCTTCCCTATTCACTTAGGAATACAACAACTGTTGTAAAAAAATTTTAGCAAGCACCATACTCTATTCACCCCCCATCTAGAGTATATCAGATCTAACTTGCACTTTCACACACCCTTCTGCGAGTGCCTTTTACACACTGTCTCTGCACTCCTTGCGCAGATTCTCGGGCCAACTCGTCTGTTGAGGAGCAACCAAAGTGACTCTCCATCTCGCCTCCTCCTGTAGATGGGATTGAAGATTACCTAGGCAACCCTTCGAACCCAGCGGAAATGAAACGCAAGACAGCTGAGCTGTTTTGGAAGCACGCGCGCATCATCCATTCCTTGGCGCAGGATAAACAGGCCGCGGAGAGGCGTATTGAATGGCTGGAGAATGAATGTGCTCGTCTGTCCTCCGAAGCCAATGCCGAGCTAGACGTTGATGGCACCAACCCTGAAGCCATCATTAATGAGACTGATATGCAGCTCCATCTCGCGCGTCGTGGTCTTGAGTCCATTCGCGCCTTCCACTCGGGCAGTAGACCTCCCTGTACGGGAGCTCGTGGTGGCCGCTAGCAATGACACCCGTATTGAAGTACGTCTGTCTCGCTGTTTCTCTTTTCCTCTTCATTTGAATGTTGTAATAATAGTAGTCTTGTGGCGTCGTCTCGCCAAAACATGAAGAAATTTGGTGCCCGCTGTACGCGGGACGATCTTTGAATATACATTTTTACTGCTGGTTTTTTATTCCTTTTTAACTTTCTTTTCTAATTTATATTATATATATTCTTTTTTGATTGTGATGGGTCGCGTCAATCGAGGTTCAGGAGAGAGAAACAACCGCCGACTCATCCCCTCCCCTTATATTTTTCCCGCCCATCAATCATCGCTTTGTAATCTGCTATAAATATACCTGGCTCGGGGTCAGAAAGACACCGCACTCTTTACTCCTGCCGCTACCCAAGCTCTTGCCTCTCTGACCCTTTCGTCTTGTCGGCCCCTCTCACTCTCCTCTCTTGGTTCTCTCGCCAACTCCTTCTTTTTCTTCATCTCGCCGAAGACCGTCTCGCCACCAAAGATGGGCAAGAAGAAAGTTGAGGAAAGTGGGGGCGCAGTCGCTGCGGGAAGAGGTTCACAGACCGCGACTTCCCGCTTGGCCGGCTCGCCCAGGAAGACTACCGTAGATTTGCCCGCGAGTACCTGGGGGACGGTGTCGAGTCGCGTCCCCACAAAGTCGGCGAGTCCATCAACACTTACTACCCAGGAGAACTCGCCTTCCCCGTCTCGCACTTCGAGGCGGGGTTGAGGATGCCCCTTTGGCCTGAGGTAAAACAGGTCTTTAAATATTTTGGCGTCGTCCCGGCGCAGTTTAACCCTAACGCCATCTCGGTGTTGATTGCTTTCGCTTGCTATATGCGTCGGGAGCGTATTGAATTCAGCTTGACGGTCTTCCGTAAGCTCTTTATCTACCACGCCAACGCCAATGACGTCTCGTACTTCACCGGGCAGGGGCTCAAAGTGTGCGAGACGCCTAATAAGAATCACCACTGGCTCACCCGGTTCGTCTTCATCCGGGGAGATCGCGCTGATTTTGGAGGCATCCCTCTCGCGCCGGTGTCTCCGCCAGAAAGCTTCTACGCCACCCCACAGGTCAGTGGCCTAGAGAACCTGCTGTGTGAATACCTCGTCCGCAAGAACTTCGAGGTCAACTTCTTGCAGCAAGGTCTCGACTCGCTTCCTCGAGTGCTCCCTGGTGAAGGTATTCTCGCTCCTTCGTCTCGCGTCTCGCTATTTGTCGTCTCACCGTAAAATAACTCTTGCTTGTCTTTAGGTGAGCGAATCATTCCATCCCTCCCCCCTTACAAGAGCAACATACATCCAGCAAAGGGCCTTGATCTCGCCAACGCAGCGGCTGAGGCGGAGAGAGAGTCCTTGGCGCCCATCTCGCCGAAGAGGCCCACAGGCGACTCAGCCCCCTCTCGCTCCAGCCCTCCAAGAAAAAAGATGAAAAAGGCCACGGTTATTTCCAAGGAAAATAAAATTCCTCAAGGGAGCCCCATCTCTGTAGGGGAATCTCCACCGCCCCTTTCGCATAACCACCAGGCCGTCTCGCCTACTCGCGAGGCGGTACTCCTTAATCAGCCGGCTGTCATCCCTAGTCAGCCGGTTGCTGCCTCCAACCTGCCTGCTACTGGGTCCAACCCGCAAGTTGCTCTTCCCGACCAGATGGCTGCCACTTCCTCTCGCGAAGGCGACTCCTCCAACCGTCCCGCCCCCTCCTCCCATATGAATTATAACCTGGGTCCCGTGGTCCATGATGTCGTCGGCGACCCAGTTCTGCTGTGGGGGCGGGACGCCAACCGTGTGTCCATCTCCACCCACCTTCCTTCCTGGAAGGAGCAAGAGGTCCCCACCAGCCATGCCTTCGCCGTGGGGTACGGTCTCTACGGCGGCCTTGACGTCGTCTCGCCTAAAAGCGAGTCCACCAAGGATCTCGTACTGAAGACTTCCCGCCATCAAATGCGGGCCTTGGAGTTCTCGCACCGCTCCTCTCGCCGTCTAATTTATATCAATGCAAAGTGGAAAGCCAGTGAGGAAAGCCTGGAGGCGGAGCGAGAGAAGTCCTCCGGTCTCATAAAAAAGCTATCTGAAGCCGAGTCCCTCCTCGCAAAGGCCCAAGGCGGTGTGGTAAGCCTTAGACTTTTCCTTAGGTTTTTCTTTTTCAATCATCCTTGGCTAACTGATGGGTCGTCTCGCAGGATGCCGAGACGGTGGAGTAATTGCGCTCGCGCGTGACGGCTTTGGAGGAGGAGGTCAGGGAATTAAAAGCTGAGAATACGCGTCTTCATGCTGCCGTCGCGTCATCGTCTCGCCGCGAGCCCTTTTAGACGCCTCCACCACATTATTCTCATGAGGAAGTCGAGGAACAATGCCGAGACGCTGGCATTCGGGAGGCGGAGCTGGTGTTGCAGATGATGAAGGACCTAGGAGTGGGGAAAGATGATTCTGAGACTGTGACCGCTCGTGACTTGGTTCCTGAGCTATACAGCGAGGAGAGCGATGATTCTTCATCCGGCGAGGAGGACTGACGTGCCGACTCCAAGATCCAGAATCCCTCTCTCCTTTTTTTGCTGCTACTTATAATAACTTACCTATTTTTGTGATCAGAAATCTGATTTTTGTAACAAGCTGTTTAAAATGCATATTTTGTCCTTTTACCACTCACACGCTTTTTCTCTGCTTGCTTTCGCTGGTGAGGCGACGTTATTTTGTCGTCTCGACGACTTACTTCTTTTCTCTCTTTTTTTGCTTTGTTTTGCTTGCTGCGAGACGATACTTGGGTGCGCTCACGCATGCGAGAAGGTGCTACCCCTTGTCTCACGGCCTTGCCGAAGAGTTGGCCCAGGTCGCGAGTCGTCACTTCCTTTACCTTTGCGCGTGAGATTCAAATGGTGTAGCCTTCTAGGCTCGCCTTAGGGTACCCCTGGCGCGAGTGCCCTTTAGTGGCGTAACCTGCTCACCTATCATTAGAGCAAGCCTTTCGCCTCGCGCGAGTGTCCACTCGCCTTAAGCGAGACCATCCTCATGACTGCCAGCTGCGAGTGCCTCCACTCGCACTGCTCCAAGCCTTTGTCTTAGTTTATTTTTCATTTCATAAGGTTAAGCTGGGATGTTATTTTGAAAAGATTTTCCCAACCCTTCTGCCATTGAGTGAGTTCACTGCCCTGCTAGCCTGACGAGAGCCTGAGCAACGGGTCCACCAGGGACCGAGCCGGGCTTGAAGTGGTGTAGAATTCCCCGAAACTTAGAACTATCCCTAAGAGTCAAGAACCAAGACTTCAAGAACCAGACCTCTCCTCCACAGGCGAGCCTTCAGACCTGCCAGCTTGATGAGAGCCTACGCAGCGGGTCTACCTGGGGCTGAGCCGAGCTCGGGGTGCCGATGAAGTTTCCTCAATCTAAACCTATCCCCCACAGGCGAGCCTTCAGACCCGCCTGCTAGATGAGAGCCTGCGCAGCGGGTCTACCTGGGGCCGAGCCGAGCTCGGGGTGTCGATGAAGTTTCCTCAATCTAAACCTATCCCCCACAGGCGAGCCTTCGGACCTGTCAGCTAGATGAGAGCCTGCACAGTGGGTCTACCTGGGGCCGAGCCGAGCTCGGGGTGCCGATGAAGTTTCCTCAATCTAAACCTATCTACCACAGGCGAGCCTTCGGACCTGCCAGCTAGATGAGAGCCTGCACAACGGGTCTACCTGGGGCCCAGCCAAGCTCGGGTGCCAATGAAGTTTCCTCAATCTAAACCTATCCCCCTCAGGCGAGCCTTCAGACCGGACAGCTAGATGAGAGCCTGCGTAGCGGGTCTACCTTGGGCCGGGCCGAGCTCGGGGTGCCGATGAAGTTTCCTCAATCTAAACATATCCCCCACAGGCGAGCCTTCGGACCTGCCAACTAGATGAGAGCCTGCGCAGCGGGTCTACCTGGGGCCGAGCCGAGCTCGGGGTGCCAATGAAGTTTCCATCTTCCTATCATTAGGAGTTCATAATAAACAATAAACAAGAAATGATTTGAGAAGTATATTATATTGATCATGCTTTGAGTACATATCTTCCGCTCTCCCTTCTCAGGGGTAGAAGCGTTTTAAGTCATCCCCACTCCAGGAAAGGCTCAAGGTCCTACCCTCCGCATCCTGGAGGTAGTAGCCTCCTGTTCCCAATACTCTCTCCACTATATAAGGTCCCTCCCAGTTTGGATTGAGCTTTCCCACCGGGGAAGACCTCCCTGCCGCATCAACCTTCTTTAATACCAGATCTCCCTCCGCGAATTACTTTATCCTGATATGCTTGTTGAAGTGCTTTGCCATTCGACGCTTGATATCTTCTTGTCTGATGGCTGCCACATCTCGCAGCTCCTCCGCCAGGTCTAGCGAGAGGCACAAGCCTTCTTCATTTTCCATCCTCCGAGCCTCGTCTCCATCACTTGCAGCCGCAAATCGTGGGGACCGGACCTCGAATACTACGGGCAGGACTGCCTCGCATCCATGGGAAAGCTTGAAAGGAGTCTCGCCGGTGGCCGTGTTCGGGGTTGTTCTCAAGGCCCACAAGACCGAGGGGAGCTGTTCTACACAACTCTCCCTCAAATTCTCCACCTTCTTTTTGAGCAGGTTTACGATAATCTTGTTTGCCGCCTCTACCTGACTGTTGCTCCTGGGGTGGTGGACGGAGGCAAACCTGAGGTCGATACCCAGTTGAGTGCAGAAGCTGATGAACTCTTCACTAGCAAACTAGGGACCATTATCCGTGACGATAGCCTGAGGCAGCCCGTGCCTGCAGATGATCTCCCCATAAATGAAGTTCCTGATGACTTGAGAGGTCACCTTTGTTAGTGCCTTAACCTCCAGCCATTTAGAGAAGTAATCTATCATAACCAGGAGGAACCTTCTTTGCCCACTAGCTGGAGGGAAAGGCCCAACTAAATCCATCCCCCAGATGGCGAAAAGTCATAGTGTTGTGATACTTCGGAGCCTTTGAGCCGGCAAGAGCTGGAGGGGGGCGTAGAGCTGGCATTTTCGGCACTTCCTCTCAAACTCCGTCGCGTCCTTCCTCAAGGTGGGCCAGAAGTACCCCTGCCTGACCACCCTTGCTTCCAAAGTCCTCCCTCCGGAGTGACTTCCATATTCCCCGGTGTGCACCTCCTCCAAAACATGTCGGGTCTCCTCCTCCGTCACGCATCGAGCTAGGAGGCCCGAAAGCATCTTCCGGTGCAATCTTCCTTCATGCATGAGATAATGAGCTGCCTTATGCCGGAGGTTTTTTGCCTCCTTGATCCCCTCAGGGAGGGTTTCTGTCATGAAGAAGGTAACGATGGGATCCACCCACGAGGGTCGCCGATCCACCTCCACTAGCTCCCCCTCTTCGATCGTCGGGTGGAATAATTCAGTCAAGGTACCCCCTCCCCGAGGTCCGAACTTAGCCAATCGATCGGCAGCAGCGCTCTCTTCTCTGGGGATGTGTTGGATGGAGAACGTCCGGAACCCCCCGATGATTTCCCTCACCTTGGACAAATACTTCACAAGGGTGGATTCCCGAGCTTCGAACTCCCCTCGAATCTGGGACGCCACCACCAATGAATCCGTGAAAGCCTCAAAGTCCTTGATCTCGAGCTCCTTAGCCAAATGAAGGCCGGCTATCACCGCCTCGTACTCTGCTTGGTTGTTGGTCACAGGGAAATGCAAAACGACCGCTTGTTCTATGGCTACCCCTTGAGGACTTGTCAATACCACCCCGCTCCGAGGGAGTGCTTTCCCGAGGCCCCGTCGACCGTCATTTTTCATGCTTCCTATGGTCGCGACTCCTCGGCCCAGACTTCTGCAATGTAGTCTGCCAAGAAGTCGGCCACCACTTGTGCCTTAATGGAGAGCCTTGGCATGAACGAAATATTGAATTCACTCAACTCGATAGACCACTTGGCCAGCCTACCCGAGTGCTCTACTCCTTCGAAAATCTTACGGAGAGGATGGTCTGTCACCACCCTGATCGAATGTGCTTGGAAATATGGTCGTAGCTTCCTGGCCGAAATGATCAAAGCGTATGCCAGCTTTTCTAGGATAGGGTAACGAAGTTCCGCCTTCTTTAGGATCCTGCTAACATAATAAATAGGCAGTTGCTTTCTCCCCTCTTCTCTGACTAGGACGGATCTTACCGCCTCTGCTCCTATCCCTAGGTATAAGATTAGATCCTCCCCCTCCTTTGGGCTCTGAAGCAGAGGAGCCAGGGAGAGCTGCTCCTTCAGTCTTTGGAAAGCCTCTTCACACTCCTCGGTCCACTCGAACCTCTGGTTCCCTCGTAGTACTTTAAATAAAGGTGAGCACTTCTCCCCTGACCTGCAGAGGAATCTGCTAAGGCCGGCCAGCTTCCCTGTCAAGCGCTGCACCTCCTTAGAATTTCGTGGTGATTCTAGTTCTAGGATGGCTTTTACTTTGTCTGGATTAGGTTCTACCCCTGCCGGGGTCAGAAGGTGCCCAAGGAACTTCCCACAGCTTGCCCCAAAGACACACTTTAAGGGGTTCAGCCTCATTTTGAACTTCCTCAAGGTGGCGAACGTCTCTTCCAGATACCGAAGATGTGAGTTCACTACCTTGCTCTTTACCATGAGGTCATCAACGTAGACCTCTAAGTTCTGGCCCCTCTGGCCATGGAAAACTCGATCCATCATCCGTTGGTAGGTAGCCCCTGCGTTCTTTAACCCAAAGGGCATCATGTTATAGCTAAAGCACCCCTCCCTTGTGATGAAGGAGACGTCCTTGACATCGGGAGGATGCATTCGGATCTGATGGTAACCTGAAAAAGCATCCAAAAAACTCATAATAGAAAAACCGACGGCTGAATCAACCAGCACGTCGATCCGAGGCAGGGGGTAGCAATCCTTAGGGCATGATTTATTTAATAAAGAAAAGTCGATACACATTCTCCATTTTCCACCCCCTTCTTCACCATCACTACATTGGAGATCCATCCAGGATACTGGATCTCTGAGATGAAACCAGCCTCTAGGAGCTTCTTGACTTCTTCGCGTATTGGCCCCTCCAGCTTTATCGCAATGGTCCTCATCTTCTGCCGTATGGGGCGCGTCCGGGGGTCCAGATTCAGCCGGTGGCAGGCCACATCCGCGTCGATGCCCGGCATGTCTGCCGCGTTCCAAGCAAAGGCGTTGATGTTGCTTTGAATGCAGGCCCGCACTCGCTCCTGGTCCTCGGGCCTCAAGCCCCCGCTGATCTGCACCCTTTGTACCTACCCTGCGCTGGTGAAGACCTCCATCTCCATCACTTCCTCGTCCGGCTCTAGCCGTGATTGCTCCCAGCCGTCCCTTGCCTCTTCTTGCCCGAACTCTTCCTCTTCTCCTGCTTCCTCAACTTCCATCGTCTCACCCTGCTGCTGCTCAAACTCCATGCCTCTCTGGGCTTCCTCCTCAGTTCCTTCTCCTTCCACTTCCTCCTGCCGTCTATCCTGCGGCTCCAACCCTCCGTCCCTCTGGACCTCTTACATATATCCTCCTCTCTGCTCCTCCTCAATCTCCATTACCCCTTCCGGGATCTCCTGCTGCTGCTCGACCTCTGCACCCCTCTGGGCCCCACTCTCGGCTTCTACCTGCTCCTCTGCTATCTCCTCCCTTGCCTCTCCCGAGTTCATCTCCTCTCCCCTGACAACTTCTTCACGTGCCGCCATTTACTTCTCCAACTTCTCCGCCTCTGGCATCTAAGATATGGTGTTGACCACCGTAACATAGCACTGTCTTGCCACCATTGGGTCCCCTCTGACCCTGACCTGCACCCCTCCGTTGTTGAACTTGAGATATTGATGAAAAGAGGATGGGATACAGCGAAAGGCACTGATGAGGGGATGCCCAAAGATGGCACTGTAGCTGCTCGGGGCGTCCACGATCACGAACCTGCAGTTCCGTGACATGCCTCCTAACCTCACGTGCAGCCCTACTCCCCCTTCCACTTCTTTCCTCTCTCCGGAGAACCCGAACAATGGTCCATCTGAGGCCAAGATCCTTTTGTTCTCCACCTGCATCTCATCGAAGGCCCTCTTGAAGATCACCTCACCGAGCTCCCATTATCCACCAGGATCTTAGAGACCGTGAATTTTTCCACCGCCGTCTGGATCACCAAGGCGTCGCAGAATGGTCCTCATAATTTGGCATATCCTCTAAAGAGAAGGTAATTTTTCTCTCGGGGGCGAAGCCTGGGAGGTCGAGGCTACCCCTCTCCGGAACATAGTATGGAGGCTCCCCTTTCGGGTGGCCTCGATCCCAATCCCCCCATGAATTACCCCAATTCCTCCCCGGGTTCCTTCATCCACCCGGTCCTCGCATCTGTCCTCCGTCTCCCCTTGCTGCACTTCTACGATCCTTACTGGCGGATCCTGCATCCTCAATCCTCTGGCCTCTCTCATTTCCAAGAACTATGGGCAGGTGGTCGTTGCGTGACCCTCCTCCTGATAGAAGTCACAGAAAGGTAACGCCACCCTGCCCCTACTTCCTTCTACATCCCCCCTTCTTCCAGCTCCTCCTCGAGCTCCTCTCCTTCCTCCTCTGCCTCGACCGATCCCCATTGCCTCCTGCTGATGCTGAAAACGATCCCTCGCCCCCTGTCTCCATGCCGGCTGATCAAACCTCCTTGGCTCACGGAAATTATCCCTTCCCTGGAAACCTCCTCCTAACACCTGGGGCCGACCCTCCTGAGGCCTCCAACCTATCCGGTTGTTCGGCTCTCGGGCCCCCCAATGATGTTGTCCTTGCTGCCCCTGACCTCGGGGTTCCTCTCTTCTTCTCTCTTCTCTCTGCTCCCTCTGCTGCTTCTGCTTTCCCGCTCCTGGCTCCTTCACATCATCCTCTGCCAATCTAGCCAACTTTCTTGCAAACGCCGGATTGGCCCTATCAAAATCCGTCTCCTTTGCCGCCCTCTCCATGAGCTCCTCAAAAGAGAGGGGGGCACCCTTTTCAACTCCATACTAAAGAAGCCTGGCCTCAGCCCCAGGGTAAATGCAAGCATCAGCGTATATCCGGGGACTTCCTGGACCAGGAGGATCTCCTCCTGAAACCGATCCACGTAGTGTCCCAACGTCTCATCCTGTTGCTGCCTCACCGAAAATAGGCACTCCGCCTTCTTCTTACGTTTCTTTGATGTTGAAAACCTCAACAAGAAACCCCTCCGCAGACCCCAAAACTGTAGATTGATCTCTCCGGCAACTAGTGGAACCAGTCTCGCGCCTTCTCCTTAAAGGTGATGGCAAACAGCCGACACTTGAAGGCATCTGTCATCTGCCTTATCGAAACCACGTCTTCAAACCACTACACGTGTTGTACAGGATCATCCTTACCCGAGTAGTAGGACATGTCCGGCTCCCGGAACCCCTCCGGCACCGGAGCCGAGAGGACGAGCTCACTGAACGGGCTCTCGCCACCTGCTTGCTGAGAGGGCACGTCTCGCGGCCTCAACTGGCTGGCCCGATCCGCGAGACCGTGCCCAGGGAAGAGCTCTCGCACAGCTGCCTCCCTCTCATCGTCTTCTGTCGGGATCTCCTTCCCGGGACGCTGGCTGGGAAGTGTTCTCGCGCCGCCATGTCCCTCTCGCCAGCCTCTGTCGGGACCTCCGTCCCCGGGCGCTGTCCAGGGGCATTCTCGCCTAGGAGCGGGACCTCCTCTATCGGAACCTGAGGTGTGGCCCACTCGCTTCTGGCCGAGAAGGCCAAGCTGATCAACTGCAAGACTTCTCGCTTGAATTCATCCAGCATCTTTTTCGTCGCTTCCTCTCCCCGGGTGGGGGAGCCTCCAAAACCAGACCCTTCTCCTTCACCTCCAGCCATAGGACCAAACTCAAACTTTTCTTGCACTAGCTACCTTCCACGCTCACCGCACCAGAACTGTTGAAGCCAAAATTTGACTCCGACAAATGTTCGCAAAATAGGGGCGTAGCCAACACCTACTTGGCTCAAGCTCCAACCTCGGACTGGTTGTGAAGGACTAGAAAACTGGCCCAAAGTCGCAGCAGGGAGGTCCCACCGCTTACCCGGAAGATCACTGAGAGCTTCCCCTCCAAAGCCAAAAGCTGGGCTTGGAGCTCTTCAGAAAGCACAGAAGATAATGCCACTGATTTCCCGGGACTGAAAAAAGTGCCCTCTGAAGAACCCCTATGGGCCTATTTATAGATTTCAGAATCTGAACAAAACTGCACTGGTCTGAAATTACTAGGGTACCCCTGGCTGGGTCTGCCAACAGCCAAACTCCGCTGTTCTGAGGAGCTATATGCAGACCACTAAGGGTAAAAGGGTAAAAAAGCCCGGGGTAGAAGAGTAAAATCCCCTATTGATATGGAAATACGAAAACGGCCTCTTCTCACCCGAGCGAGTGGGGGAGCACCTATCGGCGAGATGGACCCCTCTGCCCGTCTTGTCGTCGTCCTCTGCTATGAGGTCTTCTCGCCGCTGGAGGCCTTCTCGCCGCTCGCTGCTGGAGGCCTTCTCGCCCCCAAATGGGACATCTTGCTTATAGTAGAGTCAGTTCGTCTCTCCTCTTGCGAGTGGGCCCCCTGGTCCCATTCTCCTGTCTCGGCTTATTCGCTCCTTAAGGGGCTCTTGCGAGCCCGAGGTTGTACAGCCACCAATGAGCTTTTGATCAGGTGCTCAAAAACCAATCCTCAAGTCTTTTGATCAGGTGACTTGCAACCAAGAATAACTTATGAGGGAGTTAAGAACCCTTTATACAGTGGGGGATGAGAGAGTGATTTTGTCTTCTCTTTCTCAGATACAATTGAGAAGACTCTAGTGGGAAAATGATGTTAGCAAAGGCTCCCCCTGAGATATAAAATGGTTTAGGAAGTTGAAGCCTTGCTGCAGGGTGATAGGTCTTCAAACTTTTGCTTTGACCAGATGAACTCCAGGAACTTCTTGACAGATAGAGTGTTTTTTGTCCTTTGAAGAATCTTGGGATGTAGAAGGAAGAAGACTCTTGATCTTGAATGTATGTTCTTCTTCTTCTTTAGCTTGTTGTTCTTTTCTCTAGTCAAGGGCTAGGATTTCTTATCTCTTGACAGTGTTGTTGCCCTGTGAGCTCTGTATTCTTTATATTCTCTGTGACAGTTTTTTTTCTATTCTCCTGTATTGCTATCCATTCTTGTGCTTATCGAGAGAAATGAAGAAAATCCCTTTTATATTTTCCATATAATTTCCCTTTGAAATTTGAATTCCTTTCTTCATTTAATGCTGACGTCCTGGAGAATATTTGCATTGATTGATTTCTCCAACTGTCCCATGAAAAAATGGCAAGAAATAATCTCGATGAAGACCGTAATCAATGCTTGCTTCTAACGGTAATATTCCTAGAATATTTATGCATTGATTACTCAGGAATTATTGCAATAGAAAAGAGACAGAGGGAGGGAAATTTCCAAGTCTGGAAATTTATAGAATTCGTTGAACAGAGAACAGAATTCGTCGAGCTGTGTCCAAAGTTCGTCGATCAGAGAAGTCAAGTTTGTCGTCCAGATATCTTTGTTCGTCGAGCTGAGATCCAAGATCGCCGACCTAAGAACTGATAACTGCTTTCTCTAGACCCGTCAATTCTGTGCTTCAAGTTTGTCGAGCTGAGAATATAACTTCGTCGACTGGAGTTCAGAATTCCATGTTTCTTGGACTTTAAGAATGTTGAAGTAACGTGTCCAGAAATCATCGACCTCAGAACTGGGTTCATCGACCTGAGAACTAGTTTTGTCAAGCTGAGAACTTCTAACTGCTACTTGATAAATCTTGCCTAGACTGTGGTCTAAGTTTGTCGAGCTGAGAAGGTGAGTTTATCGACTGGAGTGTGATCCTGAACTTAGAATACTTAGATGTTTCTGGAACAAGATGTTGAAGTAGAATACCCAGAGATTGTTAACCTGAGAACTAAGTTCGTCGACCTGAGAACTAAGTTCGTCGAGCTCAGCTCAGAGAATTGTCTCTCATTTCGTCAAGCTGAGCACGACTTTCATCGACCTGAGTTCGACGAACGTCAAACTCATTTTCTGAGTTTGAGATTTCTCTAAGTCTTGAGTCTTCTGTAGTCTTATGATGGCTGGTCCATGTAGTGTTGACTCTAAGGACATGACCTAGACTCTAGGACACATACATGACCCTGGCTATACATGTTGGGTCAAACATCCTAGTTTAGTTAACCTAGCCCAAGTCCAACTAGGGATCCAACAATCTCGTCATATTTGGGTAAGGTCACTAATTACAAACTCACATTAATAACAAAGCAATAAAACATATATCTGGCATGAAAAATTTAAATGTGCAGCAGACATATATATACATAAAGAGCTTTGTTTCAGAATATAAACAAGCAGTTTATAAAGTAATTCAGAAAGACTAAAGACAGTTCAAAGTTTATTTCTTCTTCTTCTTCTTCTTCTTCTCCTTGTGCTTCTCCTCTTTGGCTTTTTCTCCAGACTGTGAAAATATAATTTCTCTATTAGGATCTGCAGCTTGAGCCTTAGTCATTATCATGTCAGCAGCCCCAATGATATTGAGAGATGTAGCCCTGGGCACTACTGCTTCTGGATGCAGTTTCATATAATCATCAACATTAAAAAACTTGTTAGACTTAGCAAACCTGTTCAGTTCTTCCTTTCTGTACTTGGGCATTGTAGAGTATTGAGATGGATCCTTTCCTTTAGCTCTTGCTTTGTTGATCATGGATAGACCAACCAATTCCTAGAATCTGGCCATCCTAGGAGTTGTAGCTGACTCTGGATCTTCAAATGGTACAGGAGGCGAAGCAGGTATTTCGGGGCTTTCAGTCTTTTGATGTTCAGGGAATTATTGTTGTTGATGTTGTTGATGCTGATGTTGTTGTTGGTGCTGCTTGCCAGATGAATACTGTCTTTGTTGGCTACTTCCTGAAGATTAGGACCTACCCTACTGTCTTTGATAGGTTTGAAACTGGGTAGTCCTTGGAGTTGAAGAACTAGAAGCACCAGCAGCTGGTGGAGGAGGAGGAGGAGGAGGATCCTTTCTGTATCTTTGAGGAGATGGGGAATATCTTCAACTTTTCTTCCTTTCTTTTTATTGATTTTTGGACAGCCACATCCATGCTGGAATGCCCTTGCAAGGTGTAATCTTTTGGAGTATATAATAAGGAGTGTCATTTACTGGGTTTGGTTTTGGGGCAGGAGGTGGAGGAGCTTTCCTCTTCTTAGACACTTTCTTTTTCTTGGGCTCATCATCAGAGTCCTCATCATTATCATCATCATCATCAGAAGAATCATGAGGAGCATCATATAAGGCATCAATGGCCTTTAGTACTGATTTATCAATTGTCTTTTCAGCCTAAATAGGATCTGGAGGAGGAGCTGGAATTAGAGCTGGAGCTGGAGCTGGAGCTGGAGGGCTATACACAACAGTGCTCTCAGCAACTATCTTATTTTCTTCTTCAATGTCAGCCATGATCAATGCATCAAGATCAGGCATGGGTGAATCATCCATAACAAAAACTGGAGCAGAAATATCTTTTGGAGGGGATGAAATAATGGGTGAAACAGCTCTGGGAGGAGATGGAACAGCTGGAACCTCTATTGTAACAAAACTAGCATTGAGTTGCTTGGAAACCTTGGGGCTTATGGGAGAGGTGTAAGGAACTATAGCCAAAGATGGCTTGATGTTGTACTCTGGAAGGTTATTAAAGTAGGCTGTATCAAAAATGCTCAATAAATTTAAAACATCAACTATGGGATTTATAATAGAATCACCAGCAGTTGTTATGTCCTTTAGGACCCGCTCATCTATTTTCATATCAGATTCAATAAAATGAATTAAATCAAATAAATCTGTATCAGCATCTGCATCTGCATCTGCTGTTGGTTTTGCTTCTTTTTCAGCTGTGTCTGCTGCTGCATCTACTGCTACTGCTGCTGCTGTTACTTCTACTGTTATTTCTATTGCTTCTTCTTCATTGAGTATCTCCCCCTACCTAGTTTTAGTGTATACTGGAGTCAGGCCCCTAACTGAAGAGGGAGGAGCAGAAAGAGCAAATATTTGGGCAGCTAGGGAGGAAATGGAAGAAGCAAGAGGTGAAATGGCCTCTGCTATGATGGTTTTAAGAAGGGGAGTTAGAAGTGCAATGAGTGGTGGTATGATGGAGGGATCCAATAGTGGAGTGGTAGAGGGTGTGGTAGAAGGTGTTTGAATGGAAACAGAAGTGGGGAGGGTAGTAGTTGGTGGAGTAGGAGGTAGAGAATCTATCATTGGAATATCTGGATGAGAAGAAGTATGAGGAGGGGAAGTAAGCAGATTAAAGGAAGGGAGGGAGGAGATATTGGAGGGGGGAATGACAGCCAAATGGGGTGGTAATGGAGAGGAGGGTGGTGATGGAGCTGGTGTATCATGTTGGGAGGGAGGTGAGTTAGGAAAGTGTGGGGTGGGATAGATGTACTAGGGATGAGGGAGGTGTAGGAGTATGAATGATGGTTTGAACTGTGGAGGGGGGTAGTTGTACAATCTGATGTTGAGGTGGGATGGCTAGAGGTGAGGGAGGTGGAAGAGGGATCTCTTCAGTAGGGAAGGAAGTGGCTGAAGCAGCCCTAGTGCTCTCAGAAAGCCTAATAAAGGAGGAAGAAGCCCTGGAGGGCTTAGTGATAGTCCTCTCCCTCCTACCAAAGAGAGCACAGGTGAGCCTCTTGGAGGCATTGATGAATATGGTCTGGGAGACCAGGGATTCAGCAGCCTTTTACTTCAGGAAGATCCCTAAAATCCTTCCAAAACAGACCTCTTTCTTTGTATTCTTTTTCTTAATCAGATCAAACATGATCTGAGCCCAGTTTACCCTTTTCTTGTTAACCACAGCACATATAACCAGGAATTGGTGCCTGGTTATGTAGTCATGTGCAGTGTGCTTGCCCAGAAACACTTTGCCCACAATGTCTGCTAGGAATTTAAATTCAGCAGACATGTGTTTCTTCAACAACTTATTTGGGGTTTCTCCAGAATAACCCATCATACCCAGCATCACATCATATTCCTCAGTGTCAATTTCCAATTATTCTTCACCATTACTTCACCTAAAAATTTCTATTAGGACGGCGGGAGTAAGAGAAATAGCATTACCTGATACTGTCCCTGCCAGAGTGTTCTCATTTGTGGTGGAGGAAGTATAGACCCATTCCCGGATTTCAGCGCTGGCGAGTTTGATCTTGGTTGACATCAGAGTCTTTAACAGTTATTCTTCAAGCAGTTGCAGGATTTCTAGGAAGATTGGGTCTGAATGCTGGAAGGAATCGAAATCAACATCAAAGTCGGTGTCAAATTTCATTGCCGCAAGATTTCTTGCTGGAATCGCCATTAGAGCACCTGCAAGAGAAAAATGACGATCACGTGCAAAGGAACTGAAAGCGCGAGATGGAGGTCGAAGAAAACCTAGATATAAGGTTTTCCATAATATGAATTGACAAACTTCGTTCCACGAAAAATAAAATAATTCTTCGATCTGAGCTTGACAAAATAATTTGCAGTTAAAAATTCATCGAGCTCAGTCTGAAGATTTGAAGACATTTCATCAAGCTTCGTTCGACAAAAGTTTTCTGAAGTAGATTCGTCGATCTCCGTTCGACGAAAATGACTTCACTCACAGAGAGTTCGTCGATCTCCATTCGATGAATATCTCAAGAACTTTCCCCAGTTCGTCGAGCTCCATTCGACGAACTTTGGCAAATTCGTTGAGTGCAGACAGAAATTAAACTAAGCCTTCTCCATTGATCATTCCAAGCTGATTTATAAAGAACAAGTGATTTTTTCATCCAAGGGTTTGGTGAAAATATCATCTCTTTGTAAATCAGTATAGATATAGACAAGTTTAATTTTGTTTTTGTCTACACACTCTCTAATGAAATGATGCCTAATGTCTATATGCTTAGTCCTACTGTGATGTACTGGATTTTGTGTTATGGATATAACACTTGTGTTATCACATAGTAGAGTTAAATAATTTAAGTTGAAACCATAATCCAGGAGTTGATTCTGAATCCACAACATCTATGAACAGCAACTGCCAGCTGTTATATATTATGCTTCAGCTGTTGATGTAGACATAGATGATTATTTCTTACAGAACCAAGACACTAGTCTCATACCAAGGAACTGGCAAGTTCCTGAGGTACTTTTCCTGTCAACCCTTCATCCATCAAATTCAGCATCTGAATATCCAGTTAAATCAAATTCTGACTCTGTAGGATACCATAGGCCTAGACTGGGACAACTCTTTATATATCTCAAAATTCTTTTTAGAAAAATTTGGTGAGATTCTTTAGGGTTCACTTGGAACCTAGCACAAAGGCATGTGGCAAACATTATATCAGGTCTGCTAGCTGTAAGATATAGTAGGGATCCAACAATGCCCCTATACAACTTCTGGTCAACAGATTTCCCATGTGGATCAGAATCTATTACAATATTAGTAGCCATATGTGTTTTCTTTGCTGAGGCATCAGCCATCCCAAACTTCTTAAGAAGCTCTTTAGCATATTTAGCTTGGGAGATGAAGATGCCATCAGGTAGCTACTTCACTTGGAGACTAAGGAAGTAGGAGAGCTCACCCATGCTACTCATCTCAAACTTGGAATGCATGAGGTCAGAATACCTCTTGCATAGTTTAGAGCCAGTAGACCCAAATATGTTGTCATCCACATAAATTTGTACTAACAAGATTTTATCCTTATGGTTCCTAGTGAATAATGTTTTGTTTACTATGCCTCTAGTGAATTCATGCTCTATCAGAAAGGTATCTAAGGTCTCATACCAAGCTCTTGGAGCTTGCTTTAGACTATAGAGGGCTTTATGCAATCTAAATACATAAGAGGGATGAGTTGGAGAAACAAAACCTGGAGGTTGTTCAACATAAACCTCTTCTTTTAGTAATCCATTCAGAAAAGCACTTTTTACATCCATCTGATATACCTTGAACTTCTTGTAGGAAACATAGGCAAGAAAGATTCTGATTGCCTCTAACCTTGCAACTGGTGCAAAGGTTTGATCATATTCTATGCCTTCTTCTTGCCTATATCCTTGAGCAACAAGCCTAGCCTTGTTCCACACAATTACACCTTGGGCATCTAGTTTGTTTCTATATACCCTTTTGGTTCCAATGATTGGGTAGTCTTTGGGTCTTGGAATCAAATCTCAAACTCTACATCTCTCAAACTGGTTGAGTTTCTCTTGCATTGCAATGATCCAGTGGGGATCTTGCTCAGCATCTTTTATGTATTGAGGTTCAACTTGAGAGAAAACAGGCATGCATTACATCTTGGATGAGTTGATGCCTTGTCTGTACACCTACTGTTATGTCTCCAATCACTTGGGATCTGGGGTGATCCCTTAGTATGACAAGATCAGTGGGTGGAGTTAGTTCAACAACATCATTTGGAGTTGATTCCTCTTGTGGAACTGTGTTTGCTGTTGGATGAAGTTCAATCACTTCAGTGCTTTCTTCTTCACTGTCTTCATCAACTTATGGAGAAGGATGTGCTGGAGCCTCTTGGGTGAGGCTTAGTCCATCCAAATTCTCACATAGGTGAGGTACCTGCAAAGGATTACTGGTAGAAATCTCTTTCTCCTTATAAGATATGTTAGTTTCATCAAAGGTAATACGTATAGATTCCTCAATTTTTAAAGTTGATTTATTAAACACCATATAAGCTTTACTTACTTGGGAATATCCTAGAAAAATTCCCTCTTCAGCCTTAGCTTCAAAATTTCTAATGTATTTCTTGTTATTATTATGTATATAGTATACACATCCAAATACTTTAAAATAGGTGATTTTAGGTTTCTTCCCTTTAAGTAATTCATAGGGAGTCCTATTTTTAAGTTTATGTATCAAACTTCTGTTTAGTACATAATTTGTCGTGCTTACAGCCTCTGCCCAAAAGGATAGTGGAATATAAGCATCTGCAAGTAATGTGCCTGCAGCTTCAATCAGGGTTCTATTCTTCCTTTCTGCTTCCCCATTTTGTTGGGGAGTTCTAGGAGCTGAGAAGCAGTGCCTGATACCTTCCTTCTCACAGAACTCATGCATAAGAAGAGACTCAAACTCGGTACCATGATCACTTCTGATCAATGCAACATGAGTAGAGTACTCAATCTGTATGGTCTTGAGAAAATCTGTAAGAACTTTAACGGTATCTGACTTAGATCTCAGAAAGAACACCCAAGTGAATCTTGAGAAGTAATCTACTATGACTAGTGTATAGGATTTTCCTCCTAGGCTTTGTACAGCAATGGGTCCAAAGAGATCTGTGTGTAGCAAGTATAAGATCCTAGGTGAATCACTTTTATTAATTGATTTAAAACTAGATTTAGTTTGCTTGCCTAGTTGACAAGCCCTGCAAAGGCCTTCCTTCTTGTAGGGATCAGAAGGTAAACCTATTATAAGATTGTCTTTAGATAGCCTAGCAATATTTTTCATGTTTACATGTCCTAGTCTTTTATGTCATAATTTATTTTGATTGCAAACAATATTTATCAAATAAATATCTGAATTGGCAGAAAGAAAATCAACTAAATAAATGTTCCCTTGTCTATTTCCAATTAAAATATTTTGTTTTTTTTTATTAGAAATAATACAAGTTTTTGAATTGAAATGTACCTGATAACCTTCATCACATATTGGCTTATTGAGATGAGGTTATTCTTGAGTCCTTTTACATAAGTCACCCTCTTGAATGTGACTGCTCCAATCCTTACTTCTCCATAGCCTTCAGACTGGCCACACTTTGAATCACCAAAGATTACCTTTAGTCCCAGCTTGGACTTATAGTTGATTAGGTTGTCCTTTCTTCCAGTCATGTATTTGGAGCATCCACTGTCCAGGTACCATGTTTAATTAATCACTGGATAGCCCTTTTCCTGCAATGAAAACAGTTAGTTGTTCTTGACCCAGGTTAACTTGGGCCCTTTATATTGTTGATAAGAAAAAATGGATATCACAGAATACTCAGGTTGTGATTTATATCCTAAGGGATGATATCTTCTGGGAGGTATTATCCAATCTGTAAGTGGGTTAAATGGTTTCTTAGTTTGATTTGAGTTGGTGTTACAAGGGAATTTACCAAGTTCGTCGAGCTCAGCTCAGAGAATTTACTCTGAGATTGTCGAGCTGAGCACGACTATCGTCGACTTGAGTTCGACGAACGTCGAACTCATTTTACTTGGTCTTTAGAAAAAATCTAAGTCTTGAGTCTCTGACAGTCTTGTTGATAGCTGGTCCATGTGATGTTGATTCTAAGGACTTGGCCTAGACTCTAGGACACAACCATGACCCTAGCTATACATTGTGGGTCATATGATCTTAACTTAGTGAACATAGCCCAAATCTTACTAGGGATCCAACAATCTCCACCTATTTGGGTAAGGTCACTAATTACAGACTCAAATCAAAATTGAAAATCACAAGGCAAGAAAGCATATATTTGGCAGAGATCAATAACACATGCAGCAGATATATATATGTACATAAGCTTTGTTCAGAAATAGAAAGCAGTTATAAGAACATAACAGAGTTAAAGCAGTTCAGAATTACTTCTTTTGTTTCTTCTCTTTGGGCATTACTTCTTTACCTTTGTCTCCAGGCTTTGTAAAGACAATTTCTCTATTTGGATCTGAAGCTTGAACTTTTGTCATGGTCATATCAGCAGCCCCTATAATCTTCAAAGATGTGGCTCTGGGGACAACTGCTTCTGGGTGAAACTTCATGTAGTCATCAACATTGAAAAATTTGTTTGCTTTCTCAAACCTCTTAAGCTCTTCTTTCATGTACTTAGACATTGTGGAATACCCAGAAGGATCCTTTCCTTCAGCTTTGGCCTTATTAATCATAGAAAGGCCTACCAGTTCTTGGAACCTGGCCATTCTAGCTGTATTAGCTGTTTCAGGATCTTCAAAAGGAACGGGAGGAGAATTTGGTCATTTAGGACTTTTAGCTTTATGATCAGCAATGAATGATAGTTGTTGTTGATGCTGCTGCTGTGGTTGATGCTGCTGTTGTGGTTGATGCTGAAATTGATGTTGCTTGCCTGAAGAGTAATGTCTATGCTAGCTACTTTTAGAAGAAGATCTCCCTTGATGTCTCTGATATGTTTGGAATTGGGTAGATCTTTGGGAAGTTGTGCCTGAAGCACCAGCAGCTAGAGGAGGAGGAGGTGGATCTTTTCTGTATTTCTGAGATGGAGGAGGAGAGTATCTTCTGCTTCTCTTCCTCTCTTTCTATTCATTTTTGAATAACCACATCCAAGCTGGCATCCATTTATATGGAGTTATCTTCTGGAGAATATAGTAGGGAGTGTCATTGGCTGGATTTGGCTTAGGAGCAGGAGGAGGAGCTTTTCTCTTTTTAGATACTGGCTTCTTCTTTTTCTTAGTATCCTCATCAGAATCCTCATCATCATCCTCATCATCATCATAACTGTTATCCTGTGGATTATCATATAAAGTATCTAGCTTTTTCAGTATTTCATTAGAAATAATGGGTTTCTCAACTTGGGATGGAGCTGGAGTAGATGCTGGAGCTGGAAGAGAAATTTCAAGAGGAGCAGGAGAAATAAATGTGACAGTGCTTTCAGCAGGTGCCTTATTTTCTTCTTCAATGTCAGCCCTGATTAACTCATCCAGATCAGGCAAGGGTGAGTCATGCATTACAAAAGTTGGGACTGAAGGGGAAGAGACAACTGGGGAAACAACTTTAGGAAGAGGTGAAGTAGGAACCTCTTGAGAAGCAAAGTTATGCTTAAGCTGCTTAGCCACTTTAGGGCTTATTGGAGAGGTGTATGGGATAATAGCCAAAGATGGCTTAGTATACTCTGCTGGAAAGAATCTCAAGTATGCAGTATCAAAAATGCTTAACAAATTAACCAAATCTTCTGTGGGATTTAAAATGAAATCACCAGCAGTAATTAACTCTTCTGGGACTACATCTTCCATATCCATGTCAGTATCAATAAAATGAATTAAATCAATTAAATCTGTATTTGTAAGCTCTATATCTACTGTTGTTGCTACTGCATCTGAATCTGCTGGAGCTGGAGCTGGAGCTGGAGCTGCTGAAACTGAAACTGAGACTGCTGCTACTTGAGCTTCTGCAGCCTCTTCATCAAGCATCTCCCCCTGCCTGTTTGTAGTATCAACTAGAGTCAGGCCCCTAAATGAATAGGGGGCAGCATAAAGGGCAGAGATTTGAGCATAAAGGGCAGAGATTTGAGCATATAGGGTAGAGATGGAAGTAGCAAGAGGTGTAATGGCCTCTACTATGATGGTTTTTAGGAGGGGTGTGATGAGAATAAGGACAAAAGATATGGTGGAGGGGTCCAGTGTTGGAGTGGCAGATAGTGTTGAGGGGGAAACAGTTGGAGGGATGATAGATTGTGGTGAGGATGGGGGATGGCATCTTGCATGGAGTCATCCTGGATGGATTGATTGAGATGAGGAGGAGTATTGGGAGGAGATCTCAGGAAATTGAAGGATGGTATGGAGGATAACTGTGGTGGAAGAGGAGATGAAGGTGGTGTTGGAGAAGGGGAGGGTTGATGATAGTCCTGAATAGGAGATGAGTGAATGTTGGTAAGATCTAGGGATGGAGAGGTGGCAGAAGATGTAATTGTAGTAGGAACATGAACTTGTTGGAGTTGTTGTTGGAGTTGTGGATGTGGTTGAAGAGAGGGAGTATGAACTGTGGAGGTTGATTATTGTTGAGTTGTTGGAAGGGATGGAGGTGTGGGGATGATCTCTTCAGTAGGGTGGGAAGTGGCCCTAACAACCCTTGTGCTTTTAGAAGCTGGGGTGGAAGAGGTTGAAGCCTTGGATGGCTTATATATAGTCCTCTCCCACCTGCCAAACAAGTCATAGGTGAGTCTTTTGCTGGCATTAATGAATATGGTCAGGGAGACCAGTGATTCAGCAGCATTTTCTTTCAAAAAGATCCCTAGGATCCTTCCAAAGCACACTTCATTTTTATTACACTTTTTCTTAATAAGATCTAAAATGATATGTGCCCATTTCACCTTCTTCTTGTTAACCACTGCACACATGACCAAAAACTGATGCCTGGTAATATAGTCATGTACAGTGTGCTTGCCTAGCAAGACTTTCCCAACAATATCTGCCAGAAATTTGTATTGTGCAGATAAATGTTTCTTTAACAACTTATTGGGGTTATCTCCAGTATAACCCATCAAACTCAACATCATATCATATTCTTTAGAATCTATTTCCAGTTCTTCTTCTCCATTATCCAAACCAAATATTTCAGTTAATATGGCGGGAGAGAGGGAGAAAGCGTTACCCGCAATTGTTCCTCTCATTTTATCTTCTTCAGTTGTCGATGATGTATAAACCCATTCTCTTATCTCAGTTCCAGATAATTTTATCTGTGTTGTCATCAAATTTTTCAGTTGTTGCTCTTCCAGAAGTTACAGAATATGTATAAAGATCGGTTCTGAGTGTTGAAATGAGTCGAAGTCAACATCGAAGCCGGTGTCGAACTTCATTGTGGCTAGGGTTCCTGCTTGAATTGCCATGAAATCACCTGCAAGAGAGAAAAACAGTGATCAAGTGCAAAGGGAATAGAAAGCGCGGGACGGAGGTCGAAGAAATCCTAAATATAAGATTTTTTTGGAATACGAATCAGCAAAATCCGTTCCATGAAAAATAAGAAATTCTTCGACCTGAGATCGACGAAATAATTGATAGTTAAATAATTCGTCGAGCTCAGCTGAAAGAGTTGAAGACATTTCGTCGAGCTCCGTTCGACGAAAGTTTTCTGAAGTGGATTCGTCGATCTCCGTTCGATGAAAACAACTTCACTCACAGAGAGTTCGTCGACCTTCGTTCGACAAATATCTCCCGAACTATCCCTAGTTCGTCGAGCTCCGTTCGACGAACTCTGGATAATTCGTTGAGTGCAGACAGAAACTAAACTAAGTGTTCTCCATTGATCATTCCAAGCTGATTTATAAAGAATAAGTGATTTTTCTCATCTAGAGGTTTGGTGAATATATCAGTTCTTTGTAAAACAGTGTAGATATAGACAAGATTAATTTGGTTTTTGTCCACACACTCTCTAATGAAGTGATGCCTAATTTCTATATGCTTAGTCCTACTGTGATGGACTGGATTTTGTGATATTACTATAGCACTTGTGTTATCACAAAAGAGAGTTGAATTATTTAATTTGAGACCATAGTCTAGGAGTTGGTTTTGGATCCACAGCATCTGAGAACAATAACTGCCTACTATAATATATTCTGCTTCAGCAGTTAAGGTGGATACAGAAGACTGTTTCTTGTAAAACCAAGATACCAACCTCATACCAAGGAACTAACAAGTCCCTGAGGTGCTTTTTCTATTAACCCTGCATCCAACAAAGTCAGCATATGAAAATCCAGTTAAATCAAATTCTGACTCAGCAGGATACCATAGTCCCAGACTAGGACAACCCTTTATATATCTCAAAATTCTTTTTAAGAAAATTAGATGAGATTCTTTAGGGTTCACTTGGAACCTAGCACAAAGGCATGTGTAAAACATGATATCAGGTCTGCTTGTTGTTAGATATAGTAGTGATGCAACAATGCCCATATATAATTTCTGATCTACAGGTTTCCCATGTGCATCAGAGTCAATCACATAATTAGTAGCCATAGGTGTTTTCTTTGTTGAATCATCAGCCATCCCAAACTTCTTTATAAGCTCTTTAGCATACTTAGCTTGAGAGATGAAGATGTCATCAGGCAACTGCTTCACTTGGAGACCAAGGAAGTGGGAAAGATCACCCATGCTACTCATTTCAAATTTTGAATGCATGAGGTCAGAGAACCTCTTGCATAATTTGGAATCAGTAGATCCAAATATGATGTCATCCACATATATTTACACTAACAATATTTGATCTTTATGATGTCTAGTGAAAAGTGTTCTATCTACTATGCCTCTTATGAATTTATGCTCTATCAAAAAACTGGCTAGGGTCTCATACCAAGCTCTTGGAGATTGCTTGAGACCATAAAGAGCTTTATGCAATTTGAAAACATGATAAGGGTGAGTTGGAGAGACAAAGCCTGGAGGTTGTTCAACATAAACCTCTTCTTTAAGTACTCCATTTAGGAATGCACTCTTCACATCCATCTGATACACCTTGAATCTCTTGTAGGCTGCATAGGCCAGGAATATTCTGATTGCCTCTAACCTTGTCACAGGTGCAAAGGTTTGGTCATAATCTATTCCTTCCACTTGCCTGTATCCTTGAGAAACAAGCCTAGCCTTGTTCCTCATTATTATACCTTGGGCATCCAATTTATTTTTGTATACCTATTTGGTTCCAATGACTGGATAGTCTTGGGGTCTTGGAACCAAATTTCAAACTCTACATCTCTGAAATTGATTTAATTCCTCCTACATTGCAATGATCCAGTGGGGATCTTTCTCAGCATCATGGATGGATAGAGGTTCAACCTGAGAGAGAAAACAGGCATGCATCAAATCTTGGTTGAGTTGATGCATGGTCTGTACACCTGCTGATATGTCTCCAATCACTTGAGATCTGGGGTGATCCCTTAGTGTGACAAGATCAGTGGGTGGAGTTGGTTCTGCAATAGCATTAGGAACTAATTCCTCTTGTGAAATTATGTTTGCTGTTGGGGGAATATCAATCCCTTCAGTGCCTTCATATTCACTATCTTCATTGACTTGTGGAGAAGGATGTGTTGGAACCTTTTGGGAAAGGTTTATTCCATCCAAATTCTCACACAAGTGAGGTACCTGCAAATTACTTCTGGTAGAAATCTCCTTCTCCTTGCAAGACATGTTAGCCTCATCAAATGTAATATGGATAGACTCTTCAATTTTTAGAGATGATTTATTAAAAACCATATAGGCTTTGCTTACTTGGGAATATCCTAGAAAGATTCCCTCTTCAGCCATGGCCTCATACTTTCTAATATATCTTTTGTTGTTGTTGTGAATATAACATATACATCCAAATACTTTAAAATAATTGATTTTAGGTTTCTTCCCTTTAAGTAATTCATATGGAGTCATATTCTTTAGTTTATGAATTAAACTCATGTTCAAGACATAATTTGATGTGCTCACAGCCTCTGCCCAAAAGGTTAGGGGCATGTAAGCATCTGCAAGCAATGTACCTGCAGCTTCAATGAGTGTACTATTTTTCTTTTCAGCTACCCCATTTTGTTGAGGAGTTCTAGGAGCTGAGAAGCAATGTCTGATACCTTCCTTCTCACAGAACTCATGCATAAGAAGAGACTCAAACTCTGTGTCATGATCATTTCTGATCAATGCAACATGAGTAGAGAACTTAATCTATATGGTCCTGAGAAAATCTGTAAGAACCTTAAAGATATCTGACTTAGATCTCAGAAAGGATACCCAAGTGAACCTGGAGAAGTCATCCACAATGACTAAGGTATAGGATTTCCTTCCTAGGCTTTGTACAGCAATGGGTCCAAAGAGATCCATGTGTAGCAAATACAAAATCCTAGGTGAATCACTTTTATTAACAGATTTAAAACTAGATTTAGTTTGCTTGCCTAGTTGACAAGCCCTGCAAAGGCCTTCCTTCTTGTAGGGACCAGAAGGTAAACCTCTAATAAGTTTGTCTTTTGATAGCCTAGCAATGTTTTTTAAGTTTACATGACCTAGCCTTTTATGCCATAAATCATTCTGATTACTAGTTATATTAAGTAAGCAGATATCAGAAGTGGCAGAAAGAAAATTAACTAAGTATATGTTACCTTGTCTATTCCCAATTAAAATAGTTTGGTTTTCTTTATTAGAAATATTGCAAGAAGATGAGTTAAAGTGTACCTGATAACCTTCATCACATAACTGACTTATGGAGATGGGGTTATGTTTGAGTCATCTGACATAAGTTACTTTCTTGAAAGTAACAACTCCAATCTTCACTTCTCCAAAACCTTCTGATTGGACACATTTGAAATCCCCAAAGATAACCTTTGGCCCCAGCTTGGACTTGTATTTGTGTAAGATGTCCTTGCTGCCAATCATATGTTTGGAGCAACCATTGTCCAAGTACCAAGTCTGATTCACACTTGGACAACTTTTCACCTGCAATGAAATATAATTAATTGTTCTTGACCCAGGTTACCTTGGGTCCTTTGTTTTGCTGGTATGAAAAGCTTGAAATGATAGAAAATTCTGGTTGGGATTTGTATCCTAAAGGGTGATATCTCCTAGGTAGTATAACCCAATCAGCTACATGATTAAATGGTTTCCTGGAATTATTAGAGTTGTTGTTAAGATTACAGTTTTGGTTAAGTCTTTCTGGGTTCGACAAATTTCTGTGAGTTCGTCGACCAGAGTTCGACGAATTGGGTTGAGAACGTCGATCTCTGCCCAGAGAATGAACATATTCATTTTTTGTGCCCCGCGTTCGTCGACCTCTGCTCGACGAACCATACAGAGTTCGTCGATCGCAGTTAGACGAATAATTATAGTTATAGTTTGCGTTCAGCGTTCGTCGAGTGGGGTTCGACGAACTGGCAATATTTCGTCGATCTGAGTTCGACGAATTCTGCTGAACCTTGTTTTTAATAGTTTTCTGATTTTTGTTGTTCTGACTTATTGATTTTGGGATTTGATCTAAGGTTGGTTTATTATTTATTTTCTCTTTCCCTTTTTCAGAAATAAATTTAATAGGGGTAGTTAGAATATTTTTCTTGAGGATGGGGGCAAACCTGATGAAGCACCCAAGCCTAGCTTGCCATTGAGTCTGGCATTTACAGTGCTTGTGATGTCCATCAGCTTGAGGCTTCTTCCATTAAGAGTTTCCTCAAGTTGTTTAGCCTCACAAAGCTCTGTCTTTAACATTATTATTTGTTCATTAGCTAAGGTTAATTCATCTTTTAACCTATTGTTTTCAGAGTTGACATTCTCTAGGTTTCCTAATTTTTCCCTAAGAGTTTAATCTCCTTTTTTGAGTTTATTAAGTCTATACACATTGTTTTAAATTCAAATTTAAAAGAATCAGAACTGTAATCAAAAGAAGACAATACCTTATCAGCTTCAGAATCTGAAACTGCTTCATTGTCTGAGTCCTCTTCGTCTGAATGGCTCCTAGAAGCATCAATTTCCATGAGTCAAACCTCCTTGGCCCTTGCCTCTTCCTCATCTTCACTGGAGCTAGAAGATGTTGATTCTTCTTCAGTCTCACTCCAGGTTTCAGCCACAAAACCCTTCTCCTTCTTCTTGTATTTGCTGGAAGAAGGTCTACTATTGTGCTGTCTCCTGGTATCTTTCTCTCTTCTCTTTTCTTTCTTCTGATTCTCTGGACACTCAGAGATGAAGTGTCCAGCTTTCCTGCAACCAAAGCATATCACTTCTTTAGTTGGTGTTTTATCATACCTTGGTTTGTCATCCTGTCTGGATGACTTCCTCCTGAATTCTTTTCTTGCCAACTTGTAGAATCTTTTGGCAAAAAGACTCATGAGTTCTTCATTTGTTGAGGGAGTCTCTGTCTCTTCAGCTGCCTTGAAAGCAATGTTATGCTCTTTTCTTGCTGGAGGGGGTGTTCTCTGCTCAGTTGCCTCCCTGGATTTAATCAGCTGTTCATAGGACTTAAGTTTGCCTAATAGAGGTTCAGTGGATATCTCATTTAGGCTTCTGGCTTCTTTGATAGGCCAGATCCTTGAATCTCATGAGCTTGGGAAGCATATTAGGATCTTGTCATTCACCTCAGTGAGGGTGATGTCCTTGTCCAAGGTTTTTAGCTCATTGATGATTGAGCTTAAAACCTATTATACATTTCAGCTACTAACTCAGCTTCCTCTTTTTTTTGAAATTCTCATATAAGGATATGAGGTTGGATCTCCTATCCTTTCTTTCATCTGCTGATCCAGCCACCATTTAGTTTAGGGAATCCCAGATGGCTTTGGCTGAAGTGCATTCAGCAACCTTTTGGAAGATATCATCTAACATAGTCTGTGTTAGTATGTGCATTGCCTTGACATCAGCAACCTTGGCCTTCTTCTGAGCCTCAGTCCACTCAGGTGGTGGAACTGCATTTGTGATTGAGGCTGCTATAGATGTAGAAGCAGTGGCTTGAGGAGGACTTGTCAAGATGGAATTGTAGATATCTTCATCAATAGAGTTCATATACAATTTGATTCTTGCCTTCCAGATAGCAAACCTATTTAGGTGCAAACTGGAGGTCTGGTGCTTGCATAGTCTTTGTTTTGTGCCATTGCCATGTATATAGTCTAAATAAAAATAAAGATAAAATATGAAGTCTGATCTAACACAGGATCATTGGTTTAAGGGATAGCTTGTGTACACCAAGGAATCCAAGCTCTGATACCAATTGAAAGTGAGCTGTTAGATCAGGAATACTCTAGAGGGGGGGTGAATAGAGTATTCAGGGTTTATAAAATTTTCTTCTAATTTAATCTAGTGCAGGAACAAAATTAAAGCGGCAATCCTAACAAACAGCCACAGCACAAAAACAAAAGAAAAGAGCAATCCAGACAACACAAGAATTTATAGTGGTTCCCCTAAACTTGGGTACATTCACTCTTCTACCACCCTGGTAGGAATCCACTCAGATTTTTGATCAGGTGCCTGACACCAATGAGCTTTTGATCAGGTACTCAAAAACCAATTCTCAAGTCTTTTGATCAGGTGACTTGCAACCAAGAATAACTTTTGAAGGGAGTTATAACCCTTTATACAGTAGGGGTGAGGGATGATTGTGTCTTCTCTTTCTCAATATACAACTGAGAAGACTGGTGGATATTTGATTTTAGCACAGGCTCCCCCTGAGATATAGAATGGTTCAGGTAGAAGAAGCCTTGCTGTAGGGTGATAGGACTTCAGTAGTACAGCCTTGATCAAGCAGTTGTTCAGGAACTTCTTTGACAAATAGTGATGTAGTTGTCCTTTGAAGTATCCTGGAGTGTTGAAGATAGAAGACTCTTGATTTTGATTAGGTGTTCTTCTTCTTTAGATAGCTGATGATCTTCAAGGAATATGGCTTCTTGTTGTGTCAGAATTTTGTGTTGACAGACAAGCAGTGAATCTCTTATCTCAGACTGACTATTTTTTTGTATCTATCGTCTCTCAGTATTGTGTATTTTGTTCTATTTGTCTGTCTATCTACAAGGAAGAAGAGAGAAAATCTCTTTTATATTTCCTGTCAAAAATGGTCTTTTGAAATTTTGAAATCCTCTGCAATCAATGCTGACGGACCTTGAGAATAAACGACATTGAATTATTTCCCCAACTGTCCCATGGAAAAACGGCAGGCAATAATCCTGGAGAAGACCATGATCAATGCTCTGTCTAACGGTTATATTCCAGAGAAAATTTGAGCATTAATTACTCAGTAATTATTGCAGTAAGAAGGGGACAGAAGGATGGAAAATAACTAAGTCTGGATTCGTCGAACTGATAACAGAAATCGTCGAGCTGAGTTCACAGTTCGTCGAGCTGAGTTGTTGAGTTCGTCGATCAGATGACTTCTGTTCGTCGAGCTGAGTTCCAAGATCGTCGAGCAGAGAGCAGAACTATATTCTCTAGAAACTTTGCCTTTTCTGTGTATGGAGTTCGTCGAGCTGATATCTAGTTTCGTCGACTGAAGTTCAGCAAAATATTTCTGGACTTAGAATAATTTCAAATGCTTTTGGATGAAGGTGTTGAAGTGAAGTATCCAGAATTCGTCGACCTAAGAATTGGTTTCGTCGAGCTAAGGACCACTTAACTGCTGTTGGATAACTCTAGCTATTGTGGTCACAGTTCGTCGAGCTGAGAATCAAGTTCGTCGACCAAAGTCTGACTCTGGACTTAGAATAAAGAGATGTTTTCTGATCTTGAAGTATTGAAGTATAGTGTCCAAAGTTCGTCGACCTGAGTACCAAGTTCGTCGAGCTCAGCTCAGAGAATTTTCTCTGAGATTGTCGAGTTGAGCACGACTATCGTCGACCTGAGTTCGATGAACGTCGAACTCATTTTACTTGCTCTTTAGAAAAACTCTAAGTCTTGAGTCTCTGACAGTCTTGTTGATAGCTGGTCCATGTGATGTTGATTCTAAGGACTTGGCCTAGACTCTAGGACACAACCATGACCCTGGCTATACATTGTGGGTCATATGATCCTAACTTAATGAGCCTAGCCCAAATCTTACTAGGGATCCAACACTTAGTTTCACTCCAGGATTTAGCTACAAAGCCTTTCTCCTTCTCCTTGTATTTGCTGGAAGAAGGTCTGCTGCTTTGTTGTCTTCTAGAATCCTTCTCTCTTCTCTTTTCCTTCTTTTGATTTTCTGGACACTCTTACATGAAGTGTCCAGGTTTCCTGCAGCCAAAGCAAACCACTTCTTTAGTGGGGGTTTTGTCAAACCTTGTCTTGTCATCCTGCCTGGATGACTTGTTGGGTACATTGGAAAATGTGTACCAAATTTGGAGAAGCCTCACCCTACTCAATGATATACATCAAGGTGTATTTGATGTGCTTTGAGTTTGTATGTGCAGGTTAAGTAATTGCAGGAAATGCAGAAAAGTTTCTAAGTCCATGTGTCGACACCTAGAGATGCAGTGTCGACACTTATGAAGGCTTGTGTCGACACCTAGAGAAGCTGTGTCGATACTTGGAGTATTTGTGTCGACACCAGGAAAGGTAGAGTCGACACCAGAAGAAAAGTGTCGACACATACAGGCAGTGTCGACACACTATGAAGAATACTCAACATATATCATGTCGACACTTAGAGGCAGTGTCGACACCCAGAGAAGCTTAGTCGACATCCAATGTGTCGACACCAGGAAGCTGTGTCAACACACTGAAGGCATTGTCGACATCAACTGTGTCGACACACAGGACTTGTATCGACACACAGCAAGTTTCAACACAGTTAAAGTAAAGAAGTATTTGTGTCGACACAAATGAGATGTGTCGACACTCAGCTAGTATCAACAACAAAAAAAGTTGTGTCGACACAAAGGAGATGTGTCGACACACAACAGAATTCAACTAAGTTCTAAAGAAGAAGTACTTGTGTCGACACACTCAATCAGTGTCGACACATTCAACAGAAGCAGTGTCGAGTAGCTATTACAACAACAAAAGGAGTTGTGTCGACACCACCAAGGCAAGTGTCGACACTTAGTCCACTTGTGTCGACACTTGGTCTATTTGTGTCGACACATAATGAAGATCAGTCTCGACACATTCAGACAGAGACAGTATTTTCAAGAAGTGACTGGATGACTTGACAGCTGCAATTTCAGCCGGTCTACTCCAACTGTCAGAGCTGTCAGAAGTTCGTTAGAAACCGGATCAGCCGGTTACCTTGGAGGAAGACTATATACAGGTCTTTCTCCTTCAACAGTATATCGAAAATCAATCAATCAATAAAAAGAATCAATCAGAAGATTAAGAAGAAAATACAGATCCCAGAGAAAACTGTAAATCAGTATTTTGAAGAAATTTCAGATTTACTTGGAGAGAGAGAACTCCAGTATCTGAAATCAAGAAAGAGACTTGTTAATCAAATCTCTTAAGAAGCAGGTTCTGAACCAGACTGCAAAGTGGGATCCAGATTTAATTCTCCATCCTAAGAAGGAAGTTGCCAGTCGGTCTACTTCAAGAAGATCATCTTTACTGAGTTCAGACTCAAGAAGCCTTGAAGAAAGCAAAGACAAAGTTAATCTCAGGAATCAGTGCTATCAAGAACTGATTAAGAAGATTGCCCTCTTCATTCTCTCAAACTGAGTGGTGATCTAAAAACTTTTTATTATCTTTTTGTAGGATCATAAGGGATCTGAGTTGTAAGCCTAAATTTATAAAGGCTGAGGTAGGGCTTTTGAACCTGAGTGTAGGAGAATCAATTCTCTGAGTGTAGGCCTTGTTGAAGGCTGAGGTAGGGTTGTTTAGCCTGAGTGTAGGTCTTGTTGAAGACTGAGTGGTAGGGCTTTGTGACTGAGTTGTAGGAGTGAGGACACTCTGAGTTGTAGGAACCTGTTTGGGGTTCTGAGCTGTAGGATCTGAGGATCTGAGGAGAAGTGCAGAAGTTAGGCTGAATCTAGTACACTACTAGATAGGCGGAGGGGGAAAGTGGATGTACCCAGACCTTGGGGAACCACTATAAAAATCTGTGTGCACTCTGTGTTTGATTATTTCTGTGATTGCTGAGCTAGCTGTGCTGAATAGTTGTAGAATATTGCAAATACAGGTTTAATTGTACAGAGTTTCTGCCCTAAAATTAAAAAGAAACAGTACACCTATTCACCCCCCCCCCCCCTCTAGGTGGTTAGGCACTATTTCTTTCAAGTGGTATCAGAGCCAGGTTGCTCAAAAAGGGACTTAACAGTCTGAGTAAGATCCTGTAGGCAGATTCAGAACAAACAAGAATCAAGAAAATGGGTTCTAGTGAGAATCACAAAGAGCTAGGGTCCATGAAATTGCCAATATATAGAAAAGAGATATTTGGCATATGGAAAGAGAGGGTTAGACTCTTTATGGAAGCTTCTGACCCAAGGATATATATTACAGTTAAAGAAGACCCATATGTGCCAATGAAGATATCCATTCTGGATGCAAATCAGAAAACTCCCAAGGACTTTTCTGAAATGACTAAAGATGAAATCATTCTGGCCACTATGAACAAGAGAGCCCAGAATATAATTGTTAGTGTCATTGATGATGCAACATTTCAAAACTTAATTCATTGTAAAACATCTAAAGAAATGTGGGACACATTAATAGTTTATATGGAGGGATCAGAAGAAGTAAGACAAGATAAGAAGTTCTTGTTAAATCAGGAATATGAAAGCTTCAGACAAGGAAAGTCTGATAGCATTACAGAATGTTACAAGAAGTTCTATAGTATAGTTAATGAGTCGATATCCTATGAAAGAGACTTCAGCAACTATGAGCTGAATTACAAGTTCTTAAGATCCCTAACTAAGGACTGGGACACCAATATTTGTGCCATTAGGTAAGTGGCCAAACTAGCTGATATACCTCCTCCAACTTTGTTTGGAAAACTGCTATCTTATGAGATGCAGTTAATGGCTAGAAAGAAGAAAGAGAAGAATACTATAGTGGAGCACAAGGAAAAGTCTATGGCCTTCAAGACTGAAGCCACTGGGAAGTATAGAAGCAAGTCTCCATCTCCACCTCAAATAATTGCTGAGGCTGTCACAGATAATTCAGATAGCAATAACTCAGATAGCAGTGAAAGTGATGAAGACTTTGCTGCTTTTACTAGGCATTTTCAAAAATTTCGCAGTAAAGGAAGCAGTGGAGGTCTAAGCCTTCCACTTCTCAGCCAAAAGATGACTACTATCAGAAAAGAAAGTCATCAAGGAATGACAGAAGAAGGTCCAAGCCAAGCAAAGCTACATCTTCAAAAATTGTGTGTTATTGCTGTAATAGACAGGGACATGTAGTGGCTGACTGTCCTGAAAAGAGGAAGGAGTCAGCTGACAAAAAGAAGACTCAGGTTAAGAGCAAAAAGGAAAAGTCCTTTATTGCTAAGAAAGACAAGAGTCTGACAGACCAGTCATCTTCAGAAACAGAATCAGAAGCTGAAGCCTACATTGGGTTATTTGCTGAAGAGGAAGAAGATGAGTTCATGCAGCTAATAAACTCAATTTATGAGCATGAGGACCATCAGTATAAGGGACTGATGGCTTTATCTGAAGGAGACAAGAACCAGGATCAGCCTGGACCAAGTAAGGTACAAAGTTGTTCTTCTAGTTCAATTTATAGTACTGAGTCAGAATCAGATACATCTGCATCAAGTGATGTGGGTGGGTCTGAATCTGAAGGCGATATTCATCAGTTAATTGATGAATATAAATTCTTATTGCAGGCCTTGAAGAAAAGCAAAACCTTAGCCAAAACTCAGGCAAAGGAGATTGCTAATCTTAAGTTGGTTGCAGTAGATTCAGAGAAATTGTTAGATCAAAAACTGAATGAGATTGTCAGATTGAAGAACATAACTGTTATTCAAATGGGCACAATCACATTCAAGAATGTTCAGATTAGAAATCTGGAGATTAGACTTCAGAAAGAGAGAGAGATAGTAGCTAGTTTTTCTAAATCTAAATCTGTTTTACCCTTGATAGATGAGTTTGTACCTCAAAAGGGTAAGGCTGGATTAGGATTTAAGAAAACTGCCTGGACTGCTAGGTCCAAATCTAAAGGCAAAACCCCAGCATAAAACATAAAGCCTGATGTAGATGCTTCAGCCAGGGTAATACCTAAACAAAGGTACAACAGGTTTGAGTGTTGGTGTTGTGGCAAGATATGCCACTTTGCCTTAGATTGTTGGCACAATTCTAGTGTCAAAGAGAGTAGCAAACTGCCTGCTAGGAGAGCTACAGGTAGTTTTGTTAAAGGTCAGACTAACCTACACCAAGGACCCAAGAGTTATTTGGGTTCTAAGGTTAAGTAATCTGTTTTACAGGTGAGTCCAAGTGGCCATACCCTTATATGGTACTTGGACAGTCGATGTTCCAGGCACATGAATGGAACTAGGGGGTTGCTGAAGGACTACACACCCATCAAGGATGGCCCTAAAGTAACCTTTGGTGGTTCAGAAAAAGGAATCATCAAGGGATTTGATAACATTTCTAGTAATCAGATTACAATTACTCAAGTGGCTATGTAAAGGGTTTGAAACACAACCTCATTAGTATAAGTCAGCTGAGTGATTTAGGTATGACATCTCATTTGTCAAGAATGGTTGGCATATCAAAAGGCCAAGTGGTCAAAAGATCATTTTGACAGGTTATAGAAAAAGGAATGTTTATTGTCCTGACTTTGTGTGTGAGAACAATGTTACTCCTATTTGTCTTGTAGTTGATGAGAGAGTCTCTCATTGTGTCAAATGGCAGAAGAGGCTAGCCCATCTAAATTACAAGACTATTGGCCAACTCTTTAGCAAAGAGTTAGTGAGGAATGGTCCTCAAGTTAAGTGTATAAAGGATGAGATATGTTCAGCTTGTCAAAAAGGCAAGCAGACCAAATCCACCTTTCATAGCCTTGAGAACAAGGATTATGTGAGGTGTCTATACCTCTTGCATATGGATATTTTTGGTCCTATGCCAGTTCACAGTCTAGGTAGGAAGGTCTACACATTTGTGGTAGTGGATGACTATTCAAGATATTCCTGGGTGTTCTTCCTAAGACAAAACTCTTAAACCCCAAGTATTCGATATTGGTGCCTTACACTCCTTTTTGTCTGAAAGATTCATATCGTGCATCGGAGTTCCTTCTTCGATGGCAAAGGGCAAACTGGATGTGTTGTTGCCGAATGGGTGTTCGATGTGCGCGGATAGAATCTTTGACGTAAAGATTTGTATTGGGAGTCAAGAGTTCAATTTGCAAGCGTCGTTACTACCGTTGGTGGACTTCGACGTGATATTTGGCATGGACTGTATCTCGGAGCAGCAAGCTTATATTGATTGCAGTCACATGGAGGTTAAGTTGGGAACAGGTTGTGAGACGACTTTTACGGGCTTGAAAGGGTCGAGCAAGACTTTGATGTCTGCTCTTCAGGTGGCAAAGTCGGTTTGTGCTGGAGCAGAGCTGTTCTTCATGCTAGTGGAGGTTGAAAAGCCTAAGTATACATTTGACAGTATTTCAGTGGTATCCGAGTACCCTGATGTGTTCCCTAACGATCTTCCTGGAGCCCAACCTCAACGGGAGATTGATTTTACCATCGAGCTAGTGCCAGGTGCGAAACCTGTGTCACGCTCTCTGTATCGCCTAGCGCCTAAGGAAATGGCGGAGCTGAAGGTTCAACTTCAAGAGTTGTTGGAGCATCGGTATGTGCGTCCAAGTTTGTCACCCTGGAGCGCACCGGTCCTTTTTGTTAATAAGAAGGACGGAAGCTTAAGACTTTTAAAGAGAGGGATAGATCTTAACTTGCACTAGTTAGAGATATATATATATATACTAAGAAAAGAAAATCACAGCACAAAAGTAAAGAAAAGAAAACAATCAACACAGAAAACACAAGGATTATAGTGGTTCCTCCCAACTGGGTACATCCACTCTTCTACCACCCGGGTAGGAATCCACTAGCAGGTTTTGATCAGGTGACTTCCACCAATGAGCTTTTGATCAGGTGCTCAAAAACCAATCCTCAAGTCTTTTGATCAGGAGACTTGCAACCAAGAATAACTTTTGAAGGGAGTCATAACCCTGTACAAAGGAAAGGGAAAGAATAGATGGTATCTTCTCTGTCTCAAATCACTGAGAGAAGACTAGTGGATGTTGATGATGTCAAAGCTCCCCCTGAGATGTTGAGTGGTTTAGGAAAGAGGGAAGCTTTGCTTCAGGGTGTAGGCCTTCAGAGTGATGATTATTTCCAGCAAGCTTCTTATATTGATATGAATGTGTGTCTCTTGAAAAGCCTGGAGCAGATGGAGAACTCTGTGAATATGTTGATTGATGTAGAGTTCCTCCTTCTCTGTAAAAGGAAAAGCCTTCATTGTATCTCTATACACTGCTGTGCACTGTGTATGCTTCTGTAAAAAAATCTCTCCTTTTTATTAGAACATTTGGATTTATTTATATTAATAACGGCTGAGGCATTCTCGAGAGTTGAAGACGCCTTGGGAATTACTCCACAATTAATCTTCTGAAACTGCCCACTTTGAACGGCTATTTCCATCGGCAATGTTTAACATTCAATGTTCTGACTGTAATTAATCATTAATTCAATTTGCCAACTGTAAATAAATAGGCCTGGAATAACTGCATAGAATTCGTCGACCAGAGCTCGCAGATCGTCGAGCTCAGCTTTTATTTTCATCGATCTGGGAATCTGACTTGAACTTTTCTCAGCGATCGTCGACCTGATCTTGGAGTTCGTCGATCTCAGCTGGATTTCGTCGAGCAGAGCTTCTTGCTTGAGATCAGAGTTCGTCGACCTGAGTTCATGGAAGGAACTCAGAATTCGTCGAACTTAGATCGACATTCGTCGACCTGAGTTTGACTATCGTCGAACTGATTTTCCGCCTTTGTCATAACTGCATTTCTTGGAATTCTTTCAGCAATTCTGGAGAGTCCTTCTGAGGCAAATCTGGAAATAAACATATTACCCATGACTACACATTGTGGGTCAATCTAAACAAACCTAATAGTGATCCTTGCCTAATTCAGAACTAGGGTTCCAACAATCTCCCCCTATTTGGGTGAGGACACTATTTACATAACAACAAAGAAAATACAAAGCTAAGATAATCTGCCTGATTTATAAAAGTTTTTAGCAGATGTACATGGGTGCTTTGAGAAATAAAATACAGATATTGCTGCATCCTTCAAAGCATTCTCCTCTTTATAAAACAAACAATCTACCCTAATTACTTTTCTTTGCCCAAATTCCTTTCCCCAAATCTGAGTAGAATTTCTAGATTAGTAGACTAAATAGTCTGTCTCTACTGTTATAGCCTTTCAAACAATCTCTCACTATGCAGCCACTGATGTATCCTCTGTGTTGTTCCTCTGTGGTAAGATAGGTCTTTTCCTGCAAAGAGAGGTTAGGAGCTCTTGACCCAGATTACCTTGGGTCCTGGTTCTCTTTTATAGTAATTAGAAATAAAAGAATATACAGGTTGATTTTTATAACCAAGTGGATGATATTTCCTAAGAGGGATTATCCACTCAGTAAAAGGATTTGTAAAATTTTGCGTTTGATTATAATTCTGAAGAGAATAAAAATTTCTGTTCTGAAATTTTGAGTTCGACGAATTAAAGTAATTTCGTCGACCTGAGTTCGACGAATGGTATTGAGTTTGTCGAGCTCTGTTCACAGAATGATAATAGTTGTTTTCTGTATTCCATTTTCATCGATCTCGGTTCGACGAATTGTATTTATTTCGTCGAGCATAGATTCCTGAGCAGTTAAAATCAAAATCTCTATTCATAGTTCGTCGAGCTTTGTTCGACGAATGGTATTGTTTTCGTCGAGCTCGGTTCGACGAATTATTTCGAACAATTTTCTGAAGATTTTTAAGTTGATTTGCTTTATTCTTTGCCAATTCTTCAGTATTGTTATTTATGTCCTCCAACTTTTCTGAAAGAATTAGTGCCTAACCACCTAGAGGGGGGGTGAATAGGTGTAATTCATGTTTTTCTTTTAAGGCAGAAAAGCTGTTCAGTTAACTAATAATAAACTGCAAATTCTACTGCTAACATAGCACAGCAATCACAGAAACAATCAATCACAGAGTGCACACAGTTTTTATAGTGGTTCCCCAAGGTCTGGGTACATCCACTTCCCCCTTCGCCTATCTAGCAGTGTACTAGATTCGGCCTAACTTCTGCAGTTCACCTCAGATCCTCAGATCTTACAGCTCAGAACCCAAACCAGGTTCCTACAACTCAGGCAATCTGCCCTACCTCAGCCTTCAACAAGTCCTACACTCAGAGATCACAATCTCCTACAACTCAGGCTCATAGCCCTACCTCAGCCTTCAACAAGGCCTACCACTCAGAGAATTTACTCTCCTACACTCAGGCATTATAAAACAGGCTTACAGTCTCAGATCTATAAAGATCCTACAAAAATTTGATTTAACAAAGTAATTAACCTCCACCCAGATAGAGAGAGAAGGATGGATGGCTTCTTGATGAGTTCTTGGAAGAACTTGATGGCAGAGATCAACCTCTCTTAGCTTTCTTCAAAGCTTCTTGAATCTGAACTCAGTAGGGTTGAATCTCCTGAGAAGTTGATCTTCAATCAGCTTCTGACTTGAGATTCAGATCCCGATCTGAATCTTTCTTTGCAGCCTGGTTCAGCACTGCTCTTCTTAGATGGAGCTCTCTCTCTCCAACTTCTTAGATCTTCTGTCGAAGGTCTTCTTCTTGTTGTGTTGTTAGATATCTGTGTAGATCTTCTATCTTTACTGTGTTCATTGACTCCTTTCTGTTGAAGGAGAAGACCTTTATATAGTCTTCCTCCATGATAACCGTCTGATCCGATTTCTAACAACCTTCTGATAGCTTTGACAGTTGTGGTAGACTGGTTAGAAATGGCAGCTGTCAAGTCATCTAGTCACTTCTTGAAAATACTGTCTCTGTCTGAAAGTGTCGAGACTGATCTTCATCATGTGTCGACACAAGTAGACTAAGTGTCGACACAAGTGGACTAAGTGTCGACACATGCCTTGGTGGTGTCGACACAACTCCTTTTGTTATTGTAACAGCTTCTCGACACAGCTTCTTTAGAATGTGTCGACACTGATTCTGTGTGTCGACACAAGCCTTCTTTTCTTTAACTTTGTTGAAACTTGCTGTGTGTCGACACATCTCCCTTATGTCGACACAAGTACTTCTTTACTTTAACTTTGTTGAATCTTTGCTGTGTGTCGACACAAGTCCTGTGTGTCGACACAGTTGATGTTGACAAATACTTCTGTGTGTCGACACTGTCTCTTGGTGTCGACATATTTGATGTCGGCAAAGTATTCCTGTGTGTCGACACTAACTTTTGGTGTCGACACAGTTGATGTCTTCAATGCTTCTCTGTGTGTCGACACTGCCTCCTGTTATCGACACAATTTCTTCTGGTGTCGACAAAGCCTTTCCTGGTGTCGACACAACTAACTCCAAGTGTCGACACAGCTTTTCTCCAGTGTCGACACAAGCCTTCATAAGTGTCGACATTGCTTCTCAAGGTGTCGACACATGGACTTAGAAATTTTTCTGCATTTCCTGCAATTACTTAACCTGCACATATAAACTCAAAATACATCAAATACACCTTGATGCATATCATTGAGTAGGGTGAGGCTTTTTCAAATATGATACACATTTTCCAATGTACCCAACAATCTCCCCCTATTTGGAGAAGTCATAACCCTTAGTCAATGATATACACCATTCATAACAAATACACAATATGATGTATAACAACATTATATGACAGGGTAAATACTTAAAACAAAACATAAAAGATATTTCATCACAGAATAAGTATGCTAACACAATGAGCATTCATCATTATTTTGTTTCAACTTCCAATACTTTCTTTAACAAAAGTTTACATAGATTTTAACACAAAAGGTTATAATGTTATAAAATCTAGTAAAACTAATCTAAGGTTGCTCTGGCTCCTTGATGACAATTCCTTTGCCTGATTGGACTTTAGCTTGTACAGGAACATCAGTGTCATTAACAGGCTTCTTGCCCTTTAGATCTTTCTTCTTAAGTTCTTCAGCCCTTATTTTTTATCTTTCAAAATAATGAAAGGGCTTAGGGAAATATTTGCTAGGCTCCTGAGCATTAGGAGGTAGCTTCCCTAGTTTTACCTTTCTTCTGTACTGAACTATGGCTTCTTGCCTAGCCTCATGCTTTTGTCATTCTTATGCAGAATACCATTTACCCCTATCTAGGGTATTGTCCTTCACGGCTTTCCAAGCAGTCAGGATGATATTCCTAGATGTTGGACTCCACTGCTCAAAATCTGGCTTTAACTCTGCTTGTTCTCTGAATCTCTTCTTGGACAAAAGAGTTTCTTGCTCTTTGGTCAAAACTTCCTCAGGCACTGGCTTGTCTACTTTCTCAAGGATAATATTTTTATTGCCTTCAGGAGGAATGTACATAGATTGTACTTCATGATGTATCATCTTAAAATCTGCTGGAAGATAGATTACTTGAGCAACTTCAGCATGCTCACCTCCAAAAATAGCAGGATTTATACCAGATTCAGCCACATTGTCATCATCACACAGGGGTGGATATTCAAGTGTGGCTCTGATGCTATTGGAAATCCATTTAGCATGATCAGATCCAGCTTTGACTAATACTCTCTCCCCCTTTATGACTTCTCTGGCCACATGATCCCTAAGATCATCCTTCAAAAATCTGATTTGTTCATCCAGAAAGTTAACACCATCTTTATAAAATCCCTTTAACTTAAGTAGTAGGCTAGAAATAGTCTTTTGAGACAGCTCAATAGCTGTTTTGACAGCAGTTATGCCTTCCTGGAAGTCCTTATCAAACTTCTCCTTATCAAACTCTGGCTTGGCTTTAGACTTATCAGCAGGCTGGGCTGTTGCAACATTCTTCATTTCTGTAACAATTGCATTATAGGATGCAGTCAGATTATCATTCATTCTAATCTGATTTTCTAATACATAGCCTTGATTTAGAGTTATATCATCAACTTGTGTCTTTATCTTTTCTTGATCGGTAGCTAGGAAAACCACTGCATTACCTCCTTTGTGGAAACAATCAGTCATTTCCTTCTTATTTTGATTCACTTCAAATCTTATAGATTTGATATCTTGAGCCAAAGAGAATTGAAGATCTTTGTGAGTCTCATCCATATACTTCTCCATTGCAATCCTTTGCTCATCCAACTTCACTTATAAAGATATTAACAATGAACTATAATCAGTTGTTGGGGCAGGCTGTGGAGCAATTGTTTGTAGTGCCTTCTTATAGCTTTGACTCCTTCTCTTGAAGACCATGAGCTTCCTTTTCTTAGCTTGAACCTCAGTTGCATCCTCAGAATCAGAGGTACTGGCTATATCTACTCTATCCTTTGGACTAGGAGGTAAGTCTTGTGCAGTATTAGGTAGCTCCCCCTGAGTCCTTTGCTCCTCAGTCTCAGTTCTAATTTCTCCTCCTCATTTTTTGCAGTCTCTCCTTGAGAACTCACATGCTCCCCCTCAAGGTTAGCTTGTACTTCCTCAAGAGTAATATGCTCCCCCTCAAAATCTCCTTTCTCCCCCTGAGTCTCTTGTTCCATAGCAGTGAACAACTCATCTAGGGTAAATTCTTGTTGGGAAGGAACTGGAGATACTCTCATCTCTAGAACATCAGCAATAGCAGATGTATCCTCCATTACAACATCTTGAGCTTGACTGTTTAATTGAGTTGGTTGGTCAACATCAATCAAATATTCAGTTAGCATTTCATCTTCATTATTGAAATTTGTTTGATTTACTTCACTGATTACCTCAAGAATTGTTTGTGTTGCCATTTCACTGTCCAAGTGAGTAGGCTCTTTCTCATGTTGAGGCTCCCCCTAGAGTGGATCCAGGTGAATGGGGCTAGCAGATGATTGCGCCCCCTGCCTCTGTGCATCTTCATTTCTAACTGGTGACCTTCCAGCATTATCAGCTTCTTCCTCATTAGAACTGGAAGCTGCTTGCTCCTCTGAACTACTGGAAGGTGCAGGAGACCTTTTGGCTTTCTACTGCTTCCTCTATGGAGGTGTTTCCTTCTCTGGAGTAGGCATGTCCTTAGTTAACACCCTATCCCATCTTGAGATAATCTTAATGTCCATCCTCCTCATATGATTAATTTTAGAACCAGCTGCTTGAGCCATAACTTCTGGAATAGTTCCAGCTAAGTATAGACTCATAATTCTACCCAGATTGGGCTTCTTAATATCTTCCTTAATCTTTTCAAACATCACTGCTGACCAGTCAGTGTTGAGTATGTAGATGATCCTTGTCATCGGGCTGAACATGTAGGCAGAAATCCTATCATGTCCCCCTAGCTTACAAGGAATGACTTTGCCAACTATTTCTGAAAGAAATTTGCCTTGCTGATTCATTCCTTTTCTGTTCATAGTAGCTCCAATCTTCAAGATGGGATCCAATCCACACCATTGAAGTGCTTACCTTGTCTTAGATGTAGGTATATCTTCCTCCTCTTGTGTTCTTGGCAGATGAAGAACTTTTCTTAAACCTTTCAAAGTAAGTTTGACTTTTGCTCCCTGAACTATTGATTTGATCTTTAATCTAGTCGAATCTAAAGTTGCAGCGCCGTAGAATTTTAGGATTTCCTTCTTCCAAATCTTGGTTGGCTCAGAAACTAGAAATTCCAATCCATTCTCAGTAATTAGGGTTACAACATCCTTAATCTATGGTTCTGCATGGTCAAATGCATTGCGTACTAGCTCATATCCTTCATTGACATTCTCTTCGATCTTCGGCGCCATTAGGGTTTAGAGAAATCTTGAATTTAGATGAGAAAGTTGTCGACACAAAGTTTGGTCTCGAAACTATGGAGAGCGTGTCGACAGACAATGTTGAGGACCTATTTATACCTTTCTAAAAACGAAGGTGAAAAGGCACGTCAAAATCATCTAAATGTGTCGACATTGTTGAAAAGTGTCGACACAGACTACTTAAGTCTCGACAACGATGTTTGACTACTATGTGTCGACACCAATATAGTCGACAGAACTTATGTGTCGACACTTATACATCTGCGCTCGATGATTAGTCAATTCTCCACTCGACGAAATCTGTGATGAACCTAAGTGTTGACACCACTTCTGGATGTGTCGACACTTACTCTGGATGTGTCGACACTACTTCTCTGAAGTGTCGACACAGACTTTCTAGATGTGTCGACATCATTTCTCTGGAATGTCGACACTACTTCTATGTGTCGACACATACAACTCCTTGTGTCGACACCATTTTACTTAGCCAATTTTATTAAACTATTCTAAGTTCAACATTTCTAATTCAATTTTAAACTTATTGAATTTAGTTTCATCTAGAGGCTTAGTAAACATATCAGCAATTTGATAATCTGTTTTGACATATTCTAGTGAGATGTCCTCCTTCTCTACATGTTCTCTAAGAAAATGGTATCTAATTTCTATATGCTTAGTCCTACTATGTGAAACAGGATTATTAGCAATAGAAATTACACTTGTAGAATCACAAAGTAAATGTGTTCTACTTACTTGAATACCATAGTCTTCTAGCTGGTGCTGAATCCACAAAAGTTGTGCACAGCAGCTTCCTACAGCAACATATTCTGAATCAGCTGTGGAGATTGCCACACTGGTCTACTTCTTACTGCTCCAAGACACTAATATTCCACCTAGAAATTGACAGGTGTCTGTAGTAATTTTTCTATCTTCCTTGCAACCTGCAAAATCTGCATCTGAATAGCCTGTCAGTAGAAAATCTTCATTCCTAGGGTACCAAAGGCCTAAATTAGGTGTGCCCTTAAGATATCTCAAAATCCTTTTTACTGCAGTCAGATGAGATTCTTTGGGGCAGGATTGGTACCTAGCACAGACACATGTAGCATACATGATATCTGGTCTACTAGCAGTCAGATATAGGAGGGAGCCAACTATCCATCTATACAAAGTTTCATCTACAGGTTTCCCTGCATCATATTTGCTAAGAGACACGCTTGACCCCATAGGAGTTCTCATGGTAGTGGCTGATTCCACACCATACTTCTTTATTAACTCCAGGGTGAACTTAGACTAGGATATGGACAAGCCATCTTCAGTCTGTCTTACTTGGAGACCCAAGAATAACTTAAGTTCTCTCATACTGCTCATTTCAAATTTTTCTTGCATAAGTTTTGCAAACTTTCTGCAAAGATTACTTTCAGTAGACCCAAATATTATATCATCAACATATATTTGGACTAGGATTATCTTTCCTTTAGATTCCCTAAGGAATAGAGTCTTGTCTATTTTCCCCCTTGAGAATTTGTTCTTAATGAGGAAACTAGACAGGGTTTCATACCAAGCCCTTGGGTCTTGTTTCAACCCATACAATACTTTCCTAAGTCTATAAACATAATCAGGTATGAGAGGATCAACAAAACCTGAGGGCTGCTCTACATAGACTTCTTCCTTTAGATTTCCATTTAGGAAAGCTGACTTTACATCTATTTGAAATACCTTAAAGCCTTGATATGTTGCATAAGCAAGGAACATCCTAATTGCTTCCAGTCTTGCTACTGGGGCAAAGGTTTGATCAAAGTCAATACCTTCTTCCTGCATGTATCCTTTTGCAACAAGTCTTGCTTTATTCTTCACAATGATCTCATTCTCATCCAATTTGTTAATAAAGATCCACTTTGTTCCAATGATGTTGTGGTCTTTTGGTTTAGGAACTAACTTCCAGACCTTGCACCTTCTGAACTGATTCAGCTCCTCTTGCATTGCATCAATCCAATGTGGGTCTAGAACAACTTCTTCAAATTTCTTTGGTTCCACTTGTGATAGGAAGCTGGAGCAAAGAACTGTGCTCAGATTCCTGCTTCTTATTTGCACTTCTTATCTTGGATCACTAATTATCTGCTTTGTTGGATGATCCTTTAAGTGTCTATTAGCTGGAGGTAGTCTATATTCAGGTTGTACACCTCCAGCCTCTTCATTAAGCTGTACCTCTTGGTTTTCTTCAGCATCTGGAGAGTCTTGTACTCCCTCTGGACAGCAGCCACCATTTTCTACTTCCTGATTTGCAGTTGAATCTACTATAATGGTAAGCTTGTCCATCCTCTCATTTATACTTGTACAACTGCAAGCACTACTTGGCAACTCACAGTTAATCAGTCTTGTTTCATCATAGACTACATGTATAGACTTTTATACAACTTGAGTAACCAAGTTGTAGACCCTATAAGCCATACTATTGTTACTGTACCCAACAAATATCCCATCTTGGGATTTGGCAGCAAACTTGGTTAGATAAGACTTACCATTGTTAAGTATATAGCATTTACAACCAAAGATCCTAAAATAGGATAAGTTTGGTTTTCTGCCCTTCACAATCTCATAGGGTGTCTTTTTGTGGCTCTTGGTTATAGTAGCCCTATTGATCACATGATATGCAGTGTTTACTACCTCAGCCCAGAAATATTCTGGGAGAGAAGTGTCACTCAATAGAGTTCTACCAGCCTCTATAAATATTCTATTCTTTCTTTCAGCAATACCATTTTGCTGTGGTGTTCTAGGTGGGGAAAATTCTTGAAAAATCCCAAATTATTCACACAGTTTTGTCATACTTTCAGACTGAAATTCAGTGTCATGGTCACTTCTGATTTTGACCACTGTACTGTCCAACTCATTCTGAATTTGTTTAACAAAACTATATAAGACACTTGGGGTTTCAGATTTTTGTCTTAGAAAGAACACCCAGGAATATCTAGAATAGTCATCTACCACCACAAATATGTAGACGTCCCTACCTAGACTTTGAACTGACATAGGACCAAATAGATCCATATGGAAGAGGTATAGACACCTCACTGAATCCTTGTTTTCAAGGCTATGAAAGGTGGATTTGGTCTGCTTGCCTTTTTGACAAGCTAAGCATATCTCCCATCCTTTATACACTTAACTTGAGGACCATTCCTCACTAACTCTTTGCTAAAGAGTTGGCCAATAGTCTTGTAGTTAAGATGGGCCAGCCTCTTGTGCCATTTAACACAATGTGAGACTCTCTCATCAGCTACAAGACAAATAGGAGAAACATTGTTCTCACACTCAAAGTTAAGACAATAAACATTTCTCTTTCTATATCCTATCAATATGACCTTTTGATCACTTGACCTTTTGATATGACATCCATTCTTAATAAATGAAATGTCATATCCTAAATCACTCAACTGACTTATGCTTATAAGGCTGTGTTTCAAACCCTTCACATAGGCCACTTGAGAGATAGTAATCTGGTTATTAGAAATGTTACCAACTCCTTTGATGATTCCTTTTTCAGAACCACCAAAGGTTACTTTAGGGCCATCCATGATAGGTGTGTAGTCCTTCAGCAACCCCCTTATTCCAGTCATGTGCCTGGAACATCCACTGTCCAAGTACCATATTGGGGCATGGAAACTTGGACTCACCTGCAACACAGATTACTTAACCTTAGAACCCAAATAACTTTTGGGTCCTTGGTGCAAGTTAGTCTGAACTTTAACAAATCTGCTTGTATCTCTTCTAGCAGGCAGATTGCTACTCTCCTTGACACTGGAATTGTGCCAACAATCTAAGGTAAAGTGGCCAACCTTGCCACAACACCAGCACTCAAACTTGTTGTACCTTTGTTTAGGTACAACCCTAGCTGAATTGTCTACAGCAGGCTTCTTGTTTTGTGCTAGGGCTTTGCCTTTAGATTTGGACTTAGCAGTCCATGCAGTTTTCTTAAACCCTAATCCAGCTTTACCCTTTTGAGGTACAAACTCATCAATCAAGGGTAATACAGATTTTGGTTTAGAAAAGCTAGCTACTATCTCTTTCTCTTTCTGAAGCCTAACCTCCAGATTTCTAATCTGATCATTCTTGAATGTGATTGTGCCCATTTGAATAACAGTTATATTTTTCAATCTGGCAATCTCATTCAATTTGTGATCCAGCAACTTCTCTGAATGTAATGCATCCATCTTAAGATCTGCAACTTCCTTATCCAGATTTTTGGCCAAGTTTTTGCTCTTCTTAAGTGCCTGCAGCAAGTCTCCATATTCATCTATCAGCTGATGAATATCACCTTCAGAATCAAACCCATCCACATCACTTGATGCAGATGTTGTTGTCTCTGACTCAGTATTGCAATGTGAAATTCTAGAAATACATTATACCTTACTAGGACCAGGCTGATCCTGGCATTTGTATTCTTCTGACACAGCCAACAGTCCCTTGCACTGATGGTCTTCTTGTTCATATATAGAGTTCAGCACCTGGAGAAACTCTTCTTCTTCATCTGCTATATATAGACCAATGTAGGCCTCAGCTTCAGATTCTGACTCTGAAGTAGATTGGTCTGTCAAGCTCTTCTCCTTCTTAGCAACAAAGGACTTCTCCTTCTTGCTCTGGTGTTGACTCTTCTTCTTATCTGCAGTCTCTTTTATTTTATCTGGACACTCAGCCACAACATGTCCAGGCCTATTACAGCAGTAGCAAACTATCTTGGATGTTGTAGATTTGCTTGGCTTAGACCTGCTCCTATCCTTCCTGGATGACTTCCTCTTTTGATAATACTCATCCTTAGGCTGAGATGTGGAAGGCTTAGACTTCCACTGCTTCTTCTTCAGGAATCTCTAAAACTATCTTGTAAATGCTGCAAAATCTTCATCAGAGTCACTGCTGTCTGAATTCTGGTTGTCTGAATTTTCTGAAGCAGTTTCAGCAACAATCTTAGGAGGTGATGGAGACATCCTCCTATTTTTCTTAGTGGCTTCAACCTTGAAGTCCACTGACTTTTCTCTATGCTCACCTTTTGCACTTTTCTCTTCCTCTTTCCTTGTATTAGATGCATCTCATATGACAGCAGTTTTCCAAACAAGGTTGGTGGAGAGATATCTGGTAGTTTGGCCACTTCCCTAATGGCACAAATCTTAGTGTCTCAATCGTTTGTCAAGGATCTTAGGACTTTATCATTCAGTTCATATGTACTGAATATTCTACCATAGGACATCAGCTCATTTACAATCCTATAGAACTTTTTATAACACTCAGTTATACTGTCAGACTTTCCTTGTCTGAAACTCTCATATTCATGGTTTAGCATAGATTTTTTATCTTGTCTTACTTCTTCAGAACCCTCCATGTAGACTATTGAAGTATCCCACATTTCCTTGGAGGTCTTGCAGTGAATCAAATTTTGAAAGGTTGCATCATCTATGGCACTAACTATGATATTTTGGGCTCTCTTATCCATAGTTGCCAGGATGATCTCATCCTTAGTCATTTCTGAGAAATCCTTGGGAATTCTTTGGTTTGCATCCAGAATTGAAATCTTCATTGGAATATAAGGAACTTTCTTGACTGTAATATAGATCCTTGGATCAGAAGCCTCCATAAACAGCCTGACCCTTTCTTTCCAGATACCAAATATCTCCTTTCTGCATATGAGTAATTTCATAGACCCTAGTTCCTTATGATTTTCCCCTAAACCCATTTTCTTGATTCTTGAATCTGCCTTAAGGATCTCACTCAGACTGTTAAGTCCTTCTTTGAGTAACCTCGCTCTGATACCACTTGAAAGAATTAGTGCCTAACCACTAGAGGGGGTGAATAGGTGTAATTCCTGTTTTTCTTTTAAGGCAGAAAAGATGTTCAGTTAACTAATAATAAACTGCAAATTCTACTGCTAACACAGCACAGCAATCACAGAAACAATCAATCACAGAGTGCACATAGTTTTTATAGTGGTTCCCCAAGGTCTGGGTATATCCACTTTCCCCCTTCGCCTATCTAGCAGTGTACTAGATTCGGCCTAACTTCTACACACTTCACCTCAGATCCTCAGATCTTATAGCTCAGAACCCAAACCAGGTTCCTACACCTCAGGCAATCTGCCCTACCTCAGCCTTCAACAAGGCCTACACTCAGAGATCATAATCTCCTACAACTCAGGCTCACAGCCCTACCTCAGCATTCAACAAAGCTTACCACTCCGAGAATTTATTCTCCTACACTTAGCCTTTATAAAACAGGCTTACAATCTTAGATCTATAAAGATCCTACAAAAATTTGATTTAACAAAGTAATTAACCTCCACCTAGATAGAGAGAGGGGATGGATGGCTTCTTGATGAGTTCTTGGAAGAACTTGATGGCAGAGATCAACCTCTCTTAGCTTTCTTCAAAGCTTCTTGAATCTGAACTCAGTAGGGTTGAATCTCCTAAGAAGTTGATCTTCAATCAGCTTCTGACTTGAGATTCAGATCTCGATCTGAATCTTTCTTGGCAGCCTGGTTTAGTACTGCTCTTCTTAGATGGAGCTCTCTCTCTCCAACTTCTTAGATCTTCTGTCGAAGGTCTTTTTCTTGTTATGTTGTTAGATATTTGTGTAGATCTTCTATCTTCACTGTGTTCATTGAATCCTTTCTGTTGAAGGAGAAGGCCTTTATATAGTCTTCCTCCATGGTAACCGGCTGATCCGGTTTCTAACAACCTTCTGACAGCTTTGACAGTTGTAGTAGACTGGTTAGAAATGGCAGCTGTCAAGTCATTCAGTCCCTTCTTGAAAATACTGTCTCTGTCTGAAAGTGTCGAGACTGATCTTCATCATGTGTCAACACAAGTAGACTAAGTGTCGACACAAGTGGTCTAAGTGTCGACACATGCCTTGGTGGTGTCGACACAACTCCTTTTGTTGTTGTAACAGCTTCTCGACACAGCTTTTTTAGAATGTGTCGACACTGATTCTGTGTGTCGACACAAGCCTTCTTTTCTTTAACTTTGTTGAAACTTGCTGTGTTTCGACACATCTCCCTTGTGTCGACACAAGTACTTCTTTACTTTAACTTTGTTGAAGCTTTGTTGTGTTTCGACACAAGTCCTGTGTGTCGACACAGTTGATGTTAACAAATACTTCTGTGTGTCGACACTGCCTCTTGGTGTCGACATATTTGATGTCGACTGTTGAAACCAAAAACTTGGTCTCTGTGGAGTTCGGGGTCCCAAAAGAGGGGTGACCTCACACCTACTACACTCGGAGGAATGTCACGGACGGAGACTTGGGAAACTATGAACAGACCCTTGGCTCTAGCGCGGAGGTCCCACCTCACACCCGGAAGGCTACCTGAACTCTTCCCCTCCCTAGCCAATGCTCGAGCTAGGGTGCCTTGGAGGAGCCCTCTCTACTCTACCAAGGAGGAACTAAGGGAGGAGGAAGCCAAAAAGATCCTCTCCAAAGGCACCCAAGGGGGTCTATTTATAGTTTTCCAAATCCCTTGGGCCAAAAATGACCAAAATACCCCTACGGCCAAAAGGCCGCGGGCCAATAGGAAACCGCCGCGCCGGGGGGTAAAGGGGGAATCCCCCCGAGGGCAAGACGGTAAAAGCAGGGGGGCATGGGCGAGAAGGCTAGGCGAGCGGGGGCGGCCTGGCGAGCTGGCGGCCTGCGATTGGGCTGACGGGCTTAGGCGGCCTGGGGCCGGGCTGAGGCGGCTTAGGCGGCCTGGGGCCGGGCTGAGGCGGCTTAGGCGGATTCACCGACTTCTCAAGAGTGCCTTGGGGGGAGAAATATTTTCTCCCCCTACTAGTATGTTTCCAAGCCAGGGCCAAAATTGGCCACCGAGAGTGCAAAATCTCCATAAAGCTTAAAAACGGGTTTGCCTTGTTTTGGGCCCATTTTTCGCGAATACGGGGTTGTACACAATCCCCGTTTTTTTCGAGATTGGCAGAAGCTCGGAAAGAAACATCCAACCCAACGTATTCGCAGAGTTTAACTTCCCTGCGGGGTCAATCCTGCCATGCCAGCTAATGGAAGTCTGGGTGGCGAGACCTCCTCTGGGTGAAAACACTTAGCCTCCCCGAGGGGTCAACCTGTCAAGCCAGCTAATGGGAGCCTGGGTGATGAGACGGCCTCGGGATGCAAACACTTAGCCTCCCCGAGGGGTCAACCTGTCAAGCCAGCTAATGGGAGCCTGGGTGACGAGACGGCCTCGGGATGCAAACACATAGCCTCCCCGAGGGGTCAACCAGTCAAGCCAGCTAATTGGAGCCTGGGTGACGAGACAGCCTCGGGGTGCAAACACTTAGCCTCCCCCGAGGGGTCAACCTGTCAAGCCAGCTAATGGGAGCCTGGGTGACGAGACGGCCTCGGGGTGCAAACACTTAGCCTCCCCCGAGGGGTCAACCTGTCAAGCCAGCTAATGGGAGCCTGGGTGACGAGACGGCCTCGGGGTGCAAACACTTAGCCTCCCCGAGGGGTCAACCTGTCAAGCCAGCTAATGGGAGCCTGGGTGACGAGACGGCCTCGGGGTGCAAACACTTAGCCTCCCCCGAGGGGTCAACCTGTCAAGCCAGCTAATGGGAGCCTGGGTGACGAGACGGCCTCGGGATGCAAACACTTAGCCTCCCCGAGGGGTCAACTTGTCAAGCCAGCTAATGGGAGCCTGGGTGACGAGATGGCCTCGGGGTGCAAACACTTACTCTCTACGAAAGGTACCGCCGGCCATGTCAGCTAGTGGGAGCCTGACAGCGGGACCACCTCGGAGCAAAGGGACTTACTCTCCACGAGAGGTACCACCGACGCTGCCAGCTAGTGGGAGCCTGACAGCGGGACCACCTCGGAGCAAAGGACTTGGGCTACCACGAGAGATCAACCTACCCAGCCAGCTAGTGGGAGCCTGCCAGCGGAATCGTCATCGGAGCAAAGGACTAAGGCTACCACGAGAGATCAACCTACCCAGCCAGCTAGTGGGAGCCTGGCGGCGGAATCGTCATCGGAGCAAAGGACTAAGGCTACCACGAGAGATCAACCTACCCATCCAGCTAGTGGGAGCCTGGCGGCAGAATTGTCATCGGAGCAAAGGACTAAGGCTACCACGAGAGATCGACCTACCCAGCCAGCTAGTGGGAGCCTGGCGGCGGAATCGTCATCGGAGCAAAGAACTAAGGCTACCACGAGAGATCGACCTACCCAGCCAGCTAGTGGGAGCCTGGCGGCGGGATCGTCATCGGAGCAAAGGACTTGGGCTACCACGAGAGATCAACCTACCCAGCCAGCTAGTGGGAGCCTGGCGGCGGAATCGTCATCGGAGCAAAGGACTAAGGCTACCACGAGAGATCGACCTACCCAGCCAGCTAGTGGGAGCCTGGCGGCGGGATCGTCATCGGAGCAAAGGACTTGGGCTACCACGAGAGATCAACCTACCCAGCCAGCTAGTGGGAGCCTGGCGGCGGAATCGTCATCGGAGCAAAGGACTTGAGCTACACAATCAAACCATACCAAATCCTACATCCTCAAACGGGGAAAATAGATGGGTTACATGATCCCCCCTGCTCAGTTGGTCGGGGGTTAGACTCATTACAAGGTAAGATACATACAGGATCTTGCCGGGGCGAGGCTTCCTCAGGGGGTCTGGGCCCGGTGGTCCTCATCCGCTTCCTGCTCGCCGGACACTTCCATACTGCTCAGGCTCTCCATAACCTTCTCCATCTCCTCTGCCTTGGCCAACCAAGAGATGGTGTTGACGGCCGTGACGTAGCACTGCCTTGTCATCCTGGAGTCTCCCTTGACTCTGACCTGGATCCCCCCTGAGCTGAACTTGAGGCATTGGTGGAATGAAGACGGCACGCAACGGAAGGCGCTGATGAGGGGTCTTCCGAAGATGGCGTTGTAGCTGCTTGGAGCGTCAACAATGACGAACCGATAGTTCCTTGAGACTCCTCCCAATTTTACTTGGAGCCCCACTCCACCCTCGACCTCCTTCCTCTCCCCTGAAAATCCGAATAGGGGTCCGTCCGAGGCCATCACCCTCCTTGGCTCCACCTTCATCTCGTCAAACGCCTTCTTGAAAATGACGTTGACGGAGCTTCCGTTGTCAACCAGGATCCGAGAGACGGTGTAGCCTTCGATGGCCGTCTGGATGACCAGTGCATCGCAGAACGGATCCTCATGATCTGGCAGGTCCTTCACCGAGAAGGTGATCTTTTCTTCTGGGGGCGGGGTCTGTGAGGTTGAGGCGACGCTCCTTCGGTACATGACATGAAGGCTTGCCTTCCGGGTGGCCTCAACCCCCACTCCACCGTGGATCACTCCTATACCACCTCGGGTTCCCACGTCGACCCGGTCCTCGCATATATCATCACCCCCTTCTCCGGGTAGAAGCTCTTCTACCCGCACCGGCGGCTGCGGCTGGGCAGGGCCTCTCGCGCCCCTCACTTCCAAGAACTCGGGGCAGGTAGTCGTGGCTTGCCCCTCCACCTAGTGGAAGTCACAATACAGTAATGCTCTTTCTCCCCTCTTTCGGCGGGATGGGCGCTCTCTCCTGTTACCTCTTCCCCCTCCTATCGCCAAGGCTTGCTGCGGCGGGGGTAAGAGCTGTCTTGGGGCTTGCCTCTGGAAGTTATACCTCCCTTGGCCCCCATGAAAGTTCCCCCTCCTTAGATGAGAGCTCTTCCTGGACCTTGGGCAGGTCCTCCCTGCTGCCTCCAGCCTGGTTCTGGACCCTCCTGTCCTTGGAACCCTTGAGCTCTCTACTCCTCTCTCCTTCTTCCTTCCTGATGCCTTGTGCCACCTTGCTCCTTTGACTCCACATCTGTTAACTTTGCCAACTTCTTAACAAATGCCGGGTTGGTTGCCTCCATGGCAATCTCCTCTGCCACCCTTTCCATCAGCTCCTCGAAGGAAAGGGGGGCCTTCCGGGTCAAGCTCATCTTGAAGAAGCCCTCCTTCAGCCCAACGGTGAAGGCCATCTGGAGAGCATACCCTGGCATCTCCTGGACCTCCAAGATCTCCTCTTGGAATCTGTCTACGTAGCGGGCCAGCGACTCCTCGGCCCCCTGCCTTATCAAGAAGATGGACTCAGGACTCCTCTTCCGCTTCTTAGAGGTGGAGAAGCGGAGCTGGAAGCTTTGGCTCAAGTCCTCGAACCCATAGATCGACCTCGGAGGGAGTTGATGGAACCAGTCCCTTGCCTTCTCCTTCAGCGTGATCGCAAAGAGGCGACACTTGAAGGCATCCGTCATCGGTCTGATGGAGACGGCATCCTCAAACCACTGCAGATTCTGAACGGGGTCATCCTTCCCCGTATAGTAAGCCATGTTTGGCTCTCTGAACCCCTCGGGAACGGGAGCTAAGATGATCAGCTCGCTGAAGGGTGACCCCCTAAGGGGTGGTCTCGCCACCTCCACTCGCGCGACCTGCTCGCCTGGGAGGTTGGCACTCGCCGGGCTGGAGAACATCTCCCGGCCGGTGAGGTCTCGCTCGACCCCATCTCTCATTCTCTCCTTCCCTGGTCTTCTTCCTGGTGCACTTCCTTCTCCCCCTCCTGGGGTCATCTCGCCTAGACCCCTGGGAGTCGACTCGTCGAGGGGGGAGCTAGCTCCTGGGGGGTCGGGGTGGAGCTGCCACCCTGAGGAGCAATGCTTCGCAGCATCTCCATGATACCCTAGATGGAGGCCATGAACTCTTGCCTCCCCACAAAGGGTCCCGAGCTAGGGAGCTCGCCGAGATCATCACTACCTCCCTCACCTCCAGTCATGACTCTCTCCCGAGATCTTCTGTGCTGGTCACTCTCCACGCTCACCGCACCAAAATGTTGAAACCAAAAACTTGGTCTCTGTGGAGTTCGGGGTCCCAAAAGAGGGGTGACCTCACACCTACTACACTCGGAGGAATGTCACGGACCGGAGACTTGGGAAACTATGAACAGACCCACGGCTCTAGCGCGGAGGTCCCACCTCACACCTGGAAGGCTACCTGAACTCTTCCCCTCCCTAGCCAATGCTCGAGCTAGGGTGCCTTGGAGGAGCCCTCTCTACTCTACCAAGGAGGAACTAAGGGAGGAGGAAGCCAAAAAGATCCTCTCCAAAGGCACCCAAGGGGGTCTATTTATAGTTTTCCAAATCCCTTGGGCCAAAAATGATCAAAATACCCCTACGGCCAAAAGGCCTCGGGCCAATAGGAAAAGGTCGCGCCGGGGGTAAAGGGGTAACCCCCCCCCCCCCCCCCGAGGGCAAGACGGTAAAAGCAGGGGGGCAGGGGCGAGAAGGCTAGGCGAGCGGGGGCGGCCTGGCGAGCTGGCGTCCTGCGATTGGCTGACGCGGCTTAGGCGGCCTGGGGCCGGGCTGAGGCGGCTTAGGCGGCCTGGGGCCGGGCTGAGGCGGCTTAGGCGGCTTGACCGACTTCTCAAGAGTGCCTTGGGGGGAGAAATATTTTCTCCCCCTACTAGTATGTTTCCAAGCCATGGCCAAAATTGGCCACCGAGAGTGCAAAATCTCCATAAAGCTTAAAAACGGGTTTGCCTTGTTTTGGGCCCACTCTTCGCGAATACGGGGTTGTACATCGACAAAGTATTCCTGTGTGTCGACACTGATTTTTTGTGTCGACACAGTTGATGTCGACAATGCTTCTTTGTGTGTCGACACTACCTCCTAGTGTCGACACAATTTCTTCTAGTGTCGATAAAGCCTTTCCTGGTGTCGACACAACTAACTCCAAGTGTCGACACAGCTTTTCTCCAGTGTCGACACAAGCCTTCATAAGTGTCGACATTGCTTCTCAAGGTGTCGACACATGGACTTAGAAATTTTTCTGCATTTCCTGCAATTACTTAACCTGCACATATAAACTCAAAATACATCAAATACACCTTGATGCATATCATTGAGTAGGGTGAGGTTTCTTCAAATCTGGTACACATTTTCCAATGTACCCAACATTTTCTTTTCCTTTAATTGATTCTAAATGACTTATTTGTTCAAGAGCATTCTTTAAATCTTCTTTGAGTTTAATATTTTCAGAAGACACATTATTTATATTCTCTCTGAGAAGTTTTATTTATTTTTCAGATTGAATTAAGTCTTTACACAATAATTTAAAATCAGTCTCAAATTCTTCTGATGAAAGATCAAGGGTAGAGATTACCTGATATTCTTCTGATTCACATTCTGATTTTTTATCAGAGTCTGATTCTTCATCAGGATTGCTGTAGGAAGCATTTATTGTCATTAGGCAAAATTCTCTTGCTCTTGACTCTTCTTCATCTTCAGTTGTACAATATGATGCTTCAGTGTCACTCCAGGTTTTAGCTTCAGGGTTTCTTTCTTTAGATGAATCCAGCAACCATTGATGTGAGTGAGTTCCACATGTCTTTTGCAGATGAACATTCAGCAACTTCCTGAAAAATGTCATCAGACATTGATTGTGCAAGAATGTTCATTGCTTGTGCATCAGCAATCTTCAGCCTTTTCTGGGCATCTGTCCATTGAGATGATGGAACAATATTGGTACTTGTTGTTTCCTGAGGTTGAGTTGGTCCTGACAGAATGGAATTAAAAATATTTTCATCAATGGAGTTCATATAAAACCTATCCCCTTCTTCCATAGTGCAAGCTTATCTAGATTGCACATAGTTGGTCTGTTGCTTGAAAACTCTTCATTTTGTGCCACATGATAAACTAAAGATGTAAGATCTATCGGATCAATTGGTTCAGGTGTTAGCCTGTATAATACCATAGAGAGATCTGGCTCTGATACCAATTGAAAGAGAGGGATAGATCTTAACTTGCACTAGTTAGAGTTATATATATATATTACTAAGAAAAGAACATCACAATCAAGCAAAAAGGAAAGAACAAAGACAGAAAGACACAAGGATTGATAGTTCCCCCCAACTGGGTACATCCACTCTTCTACCACCTTGGTAGGAATCCACTAGCAGGTTTTGATCAGGTGACTGCCACCAATGAGCTTTTGATCAGGTGCTCAAAAACCAATCCTCAAGTCTTTTGATTAGGAGACTTGCAACCAAGAATAACTTTTGAAGGGAGTCATAACCCTGTACACAGGAAAGGGAAAGAAGTGATGTTGTCTTCTCTGTCTCAAATCACTGAGAGAAGACTAGTGGATGTTGATGATGTCAAAGCTCCTCCTGAGATGTTGAGTGGTTCAGGAAAGAGGGAAGCATTGCTTCAGGGTGTAGGCCTTCAGAGTGATGATTATCTCCAGCAAGCTTCTTAGACTGATATGATTGTGTGTCTCTTGAAAAGCATGGAGCAGATAGAGAACTCTGTGAATATGTTGATTGATGCAGAGTTCCTCCATCTCAGTAAAAGGAAAAGCCTTCACTGTATCTCTACACACTGTTGTTCTCTGTGTATGCTTCTGTAAAAAAAATCTCTCCTTTTTATTAGAACATTTGGATTTATTTATCTTGATAACGGCTGAGGCATTCCCGAGAGTTGAAGATGCCTTGGGAATTACTCCACAATTAATCTTCTGAAACTGCCCACTTTGAACGGCTATTTCCATCAGGAATGTTTAACATTAAATGTTTTGACTGTAATTAATCCTTAATTCAATCTGCCAACTGTAAATAAATAGGCCAGCAATAACTGCACACAATTCGTCGACCGGAGCTCGGAGATCATCGAGCTCAGCTTCTATTTTCGTCGAGCGGGGAATCTGACTTGAACTTTTCTTAGCGATCGTCGACCTGAACTTGGAGTTCATCGAGCTCAACTAGATTTCGTCGAGCAGAGCTTCTTGCTTGAGATCATAGTTCGTCGACCTGAGTTCAGGGAAGGAACTCAGAATTCGTCGACCTTAGATCGACGTTCGTCGACTTGGGTTCGACTATCGTCGAACTGATTTTCTGCCTTTGTCATAACTGCATTTCTTGGAATTCTTTCCGCAATTCTGGAGAGTCCTTCTGAGGCAAATCTGGAAATAAACCTATGACCCATGACTATACATTGTGGGTCAATCTAAACAAACCTAATAGTGATCCTTGCCCAAATCAGAACTAGGGTTCCAACAACCTGTGTCACACTCTCCATATCGGCTAGCGCCTAAGGAAATGGCGGAGCTGAAGGTTCAACTTCAAGAGTTGTTGGAGCAGGGGTATGTGCGTCCAAGTTCATCGTCTTGGAGTGCACTGGTCCTTTTTGTTAAGAAGAAGGACAGAAGCTTGAGACTTTGTATAGATTATTGAGAGCTGAACATGCTAACGAAGAAGAACAAGTACCCTATCCCAAGGATTGATGATCTATTTGATTAGTTAGTCGGGTCGGCGGTGTATTAAAAATTGGATCTCAAGTCCGGTTATTATCAGCTGATGATAAGGGAGAGTGATATCCCTAAAACAGCTTTTAGTACATGATACATGCATTACGAGTTTACGGTCATGCCGTTGGGGCCGACGAATGCGCCATCGGTGTTCATGGATCTGATGAACAGTATTTTCAGGGAGTACCTACACCACTTTGTGATCGTCTTCATCGATGACATATTGGTGTACTTGCGGAGTGAGGAGAATCACATTAAGCATCTATATTTAGTGTTGGAGACGCTGAGGAGGAATCAATTGTATGTCAAGTTCTCCAAATACGAGTTTTGGTTGTCCTCAGTAGCCTTCCTTGGTCACATAGTCAGTGGAGAGGGAATCGCGGTGGATCCGGCGAAGATTGTTGCGATACGAGAGTGGCCTATGCTGTCTACGGTAGCGGAAGTTTGGAGTTTTTTGGCTCGCTGGCTATTGCAGGTGCTTCATGGAGAACTTCTCGCGGATAGCGTTACCCCTCACGACTCTGACGAGGAAAGAGCAGAAGTTTGTTTGGACGCCGGAGTGTGCACAAGTTTTCGAGGAGCTGAAGAGTCGGTTTAGCACGGTGCCTGTGCTGAGTTCGTCGAGTAGGACCGAAGGTTTTGAGATCTACAACGATGCATCGGGCAGTGGATTGGGTTGTGTCCTACTACAGCATGGAAGTGTGATAGCGTATCTCTCGTGACAGCTGAAAGTGCATGAAAGGAATTATCCGGTCCATGACTTGGAGTTAGCGGCCGTGATTTTTACCTTGAAGCTGTGGAGACACTACTTGTATGGGGTGAAGGTCGATATCTATACTGACCAATAGAGCCTGAAATACTTGTTGGATCAGAAGGATCTAAACATGCGACAGCGTAGATGCATGGAGTTCATGGGGAACTACACGTTCAAGATCCACTATGTTCCTGGTAAAGGAAATGCGGTTGCGGACGCGTTGTGCTGCAGGGCCCCAGCTCAAGCCAACTGGTTGTCGATTCATGACGAGCGCTTGATTCGGGAGTTGGAGGCGTTGGAGATCTCTTGCGTAGACAAGCATTCAAGTGCTGAAGCACTATTAAACTGGACGAAAGTTCAGAGTGACCTGGCTGATCGGATTCAGCAGGCTTTGGATATGGATGGCTGCATGAAGCAAATCATGGCTGAAGCTTTGGATGGGTCAAATTTCCAATTCGTTGCTGAGGATGGATTGCTATGGAAGGACAATCGTCTGTGCGTCCCGGATGTGGGTAAATTGCGGGTGGAATTATTATACGAGGCATATCATACCAAGTACTCGATTCACCCGGGGAGTACGAAGATGTACCGCGATATGATGAAATTGTTCTGGTGGCCAGGACTTAAGAAGGATGTGGCGTTGTACGTGGCGAAGTGTCAAACATCCGCCTTGGTGAAGGCGGAGTGCCAAAAGCCTGGAGGATTCTTGAAGTCCTTGCCTATTCCGGAGTGGAAGTTCGACAACATTACTATGGACTTTGTGCATAGTTTGCCAAGGTCGCAGAAGTGTAATGACGTCAACTGGGTAGTCGTAGATCGTTGGACGAAGGTGTCGCATTTCATTCTGCATAGGAAGACTGATTCTGTGGAGAAATAGGCAAAGTTATATATGTGGATAACATAGTACGGCTTCACGGTGTGCCCCGCAGCATCGTGAGTGACCGAGATGGGCAGTTCACGTCCAATGATTGGAGGCTGGTGCAGCAGATGTTGGGAATAAAGCTGAGTTTCAGCACAGCCTTTCATCCCCAAACGGATGGTCAGACCGAGAGAGTCAATAGGACGATGGAAGACATTTTTGCATGTGCGTCCTGGACTTTTGGAAGCAGTGGGAAGACCATCTATACTTGGTGGAATTTGCATACAACTATAGCTACCAGGCGAGCATTCAAATGGAGCCCTTCGAGGCCCTATATGGTAAGAGATGTTTCACGTTGTTGTCTTGGTTGGAAACGGGTGAGTCAAAGTTGTACAAGCGACAAGAGGTGGAAGATGCAACATCATTGGTTCGAACGATTCGAGAGAGATTGCTAATTGCTCAGGACCGGTAGGCTAAGTACTATAACGCCAAGCATAGGAACGTGGAGTTCGCTGTCGGCGACTAGGTATACTTGAAGATCAATCCGTTCAAGGGTGTCTCGCGGGCACGACATTTGAAGAAGCTAAGCCCGAGGTACCTTGGACCGTTTGAGGTTCTGGAGCGGATTGGCGAAGCAGCTTATCGATTGAGACTATTAGTGGAGCTAAGTGGTCTACACAATGTATTCCATATATCGGTGCTGCGGAAGGCGATGCAAGAGCCTTCACAAGTGATTACAGTCGATTAAGTGTCGGTCGATAATGGGTTGACTAGAAGGTCAAGCTTATAGCATTGAGGACTCAGAAGTCAAGCGGCTACGTAACAAAGAGATCAGGATGGTCAATGTCTGTTGGGACAACTGCGATCGGGAGGAGCTCTCGTGGGAGCGAGAGCAGACCATGCTTGAGGAGTATCCGGAGTTATTCCACTCAGGTACCGTTGAAGTTTTTTTTTTATCTTTGCTTTATGTAATTTCGGGATGAAATTCTTTTAAGAGGGAGAGAGTTGTAACTCCTCGAAACTCAAAAGAGCAACGGGAGGTGTTTCGAGCCAAGTTTGGAATTTGGCAGGGGTCACACGGCCTGGGACACGGGCGTGTCCAAGGGGCGTGTCGTGCTCGGGTCGACGATCTGGCCGAGAGGTCGATGAATTTGGAGTCGACGTCATCGAGCAGCGAACACGGCCTGAGACACGGGCGCATCCCAGGCCATGTCCTTCACGGGATGAAGCCGGGCTGTGATGGGGGTGATACACGGGGTCAGCATATGGGCCGTGTCGGGTGGACACGGGCGTGTCAAAATGCGACGCGGGCGTGTCGAGTACCCATGTCCCTTTTGGGCATTTTTGGTCCTGTGTCGATGGAGTAACACGACACACTACACGGCCGTGTACTGTATGACAAGCGGTGTCAAGTTGACACGGGCGTGTCAAGTTTGACATGGGCGTGTCGGGTGCCCGTGTTCTTTTCGGGATGCGTCGGTTTCGACGGTGTACAAACTGGGGCTCGCGAGAGACGGTCCAGCGGGCGAAGGGATGACTGGCGAGATGATAGGATCCCACCTACGAGGGGCGAGAGGGGGGATCCTCTAGAGTGGCGAGACCTTCTAGTGGGCGAGTCACCCTAGAAGGCGAGAGAGCTCACATGCCGGAAAGGCGGCGAGACGGGCAGGCGGCCGTCTTCGCCCCGGCAGTACCTCCCCCACTCGCCGCAGAGACTAACAGCTCTTTACCTATTTTGACCCATAAGTGGGATTTTTACCTTTGGGCCCCAGATGGTTTTACATTTTTAACCCCTGGAGGCCTGCGTATAGCTCTCCAGAAACAGCGGAGTGGGCTAATTGCATACCCGGTCCAGGGTGTTTTGGTCATTTTGAGATGGTTTGAAAGTGATATTTGCAGAGCAGATTCAGAAACCTATAAATAGACCGATAGGTGCCTGAAGAAAGGGTTGTTGAACCTTCCCACTTTTTTCCCCTCTCAGGCACCTAGCTCAACACTGGCTAGGGAGGGGAAGACTAACAGTTCTTCCGGGTAAGAGGCGGGACCTCCAAGTTGAGTCCCCTCGGTCTGTTTCCAGGTCGCTGACTCTCGTCAGGGCG